>JAVIAB010000092.1:166138457-166261030 GCA_032433765.1 Megaustenia siamemsis
CGATGCTTGAAGCGACACTATCCAGAAGTCTTCGAACACTTCCGGACAGACGGCGGAGCATATATGGATGAAAATTCGCGTGCTATGACCCCGATTAAAGTCTCGTACTTTACCTTTTCTTTTACTCTACAGAACTGTCCATGCCTGGACAACAGCATTATGGACACAAATGTCCATTTCTAGAAGTTAAATGGCACTATATGCTCCAATCACAGTAGTCCTTAAATTCATCAATGCAGAGAGATATTGAGTTGAATCTGTTCAGTTTTGTGATCAGGACGTCATACCCTGCTGCTTTAACATGTAAAGAATAGTGAACTCCATTGGCTTATGTTGTTTATTGTTTGTATTTTTCACACGCTTGTTTGTAATAATTTCTTTCTTTGCGTTCTTAATGGTATCGAGCTTATGATAGTAAGTGAACGTATAGCCACATTTACTGTTTATGCACTAGCTTGCAGTGGACTGACAAGAGTCAGTTATTTAAAGTGACCAAGACCTTTACTTACATTTCTGCGAAGATTGGCAGTAAGAAGACGTGTTATGCCGTACCGGTTAACGAGATGAGAATCAAACGCTAAAATGGGCAAATATTAACTGCTGATAAAAGAATATCTTTAACAGAAGTACCGCGAAGACTGATATGTCCCATACCCGCATATACCAGTCTTAAATGGGTACCGGATTTTTATCTAGGAAAATAAAGTGACAGGGGGATAATACAGATTACATTACTCCAAAAATCATGTTCTGAAGGTCTGTAAAAATAATGATCACTAATACAATATTACCTATACGCCACTTGCCGTGACGGGGCACTTTACTTTACTTTACTTATGGTGCAATACTTGAAATTCTGTATGCGGATATGGGACATATCAGTCTTCGCGGTACTTCAGTTCAAGATATTCTTTTATCGGCAGTTAATATTTGCCCATTTTAGCAACAATGTAGTTACCGTGCCAGAAAGTGGGGCTTGTCCGTTCTAGCTGTAGTACACTGGGTGAACCTGGAACAGGATCGAACCCGACCCCTAAACCTTTGTAGTCCAGTTCACTAACTACTGATCTATCTCGGCTCCCAAGTGTTGCATTATTTAAAAAAAAGTAAAGAGCCCCGTTACGCCAAGTGGCGTATAGGGAATATGGTGTTAGTGACCATAAATTTTACAGACCTACGCACATGATTTTTGGGGTAATGTGGCCGGTATTACGCCCGTGTTGCTTTACTTTCCCATAAATAAAATCCGGTACCCATTTTAAGGCTGGGTGAACCGGAGGCTGTCGGTTGGATCGAACCCTACCTCTTGTCCTTTGTAGTCCAGTTCATTAAACACTGAGCTATCGCGGCTCCCTATTGCATTATAGCTAGGGTAAAATATAACTTTTGATATATCATATCCAGTATCGCACTACTGCTAGAATGATCGATATATAATTGCTGATATATCACATCCAGTAACTCACTACTGCTAGAATGACCAATGTATAATTGCTGATACAGAATATATAGTATCACAGTACTGCTAGAACGATTAATATATAATTCCTGATATAGAATATCCACTATCGCACTACTGCTTGAATGGTCAATATATATAATTGCTGATATAGGATACTAGTATTACACTACAGGTGGAATGCGCAATATATATCTGATGATATAGGATATATAGTATCGCTGCATTACTAAAACGGATAAGCTTAAACTAAAAATTGTAGACATAAATATGTACTCCTTGACAAAAAATCATTTATATAAAAACGTCCAAATTTAAATGCCTAAAAACATGTGAACAGAAACATCCAACATTAGAGTCTAAAGTTTGTAGACAAACATGTCTGCTTATTGTCATTAAAATGTGAGCACAATCATATACTTTAACTGTTTCCGTACGAAAGCTTTTGTATCGACGCAACGGAATAGATTTCAGAGACACAATTTTTCATCGTTTTAAGAATCAATCTACATAAATAAACTATGTATGAATATATTATATATGATTTTTTTAGAAAATTGAACAAGGTATTAGATTCCACCAATATCAAGATAATAGAAGACATGTAAAAAGAATATGGTTTGATGGCGTTCACACTAATATAATTGAACGTGGTGCACTATGCGACGAAACGTACGTTGCCGAAATCGGCATGTCGCACAGTGCGGCGAAATGTACGGAAAGAGTTAAGATTTCAGATACTGTAAACATAAATATTTTCTTGAATGTCCTCCGTTACGATGTTTGAGCTACAGAAAAAAAACGTCGTCGTAAAAATATATTGTATATTCTATTCTATTCTATTTACAGAATCAGTTTCATTGCAATCGTAGCCTCCCATATCCACTCCACCGCATGTCCCAGCATTTCACGACAGCGTATGCAGCCTAATTGCTCCTATGACGTGTTAATTATAGATACATCTCCTTTCCACAACAAACACTCCGAATCGACCAGACCCCTTTTTCAACTTTAGACTCATCAGTCTCTCAATGATAGGACATACTTGTCCTACCCATCCTCCTCATCTTCTCTTAAGGAGTGAAGAACAAACTTGGCGAATGTCCTGTTTGTCCAGAGTAAGGCCACAGTGCCAGAGCTTATCGGCTAAAAGAAGTATGGTGAGCCACAAATATTTGTTCAATGCAAAAGTTGTGTTTTATTGCAAATAAAAGTTATATAGAAGTTAGGTATCAACAATTGTATAGAGAATTTCTAATTTTAGATATCAGACATTTATTTTTAGTGAAATGTCGCTTCCTGATATCAAATATTTATAAACATATATGCTATTATAGACCATCGAACCCTATATGCAGAAAAGTTCACTTCTATAAATCAATACTGCGTACACATATTTCCACTTACAGATATTTAACACTGAATTTAGAAGTGTTCGCGACTATGCACATCATGTTTTTGCAAGAAAGGATGACTCACATCTAGGCATCAAATATTGTATGCATAAATGACGACTTACTTCTAGGCATAAAATGCTGTATACATAAATGACGACTCACTTCTAGGCATAAAATGCTGTATACATAAATGACGACTCACTTCTAGGCATAAAATGCTGTATACATAAATGACGACTCACTTCTAGGCATAAAATGCTGTATACATAAATGACGACTCACTTCTAGGCATAAAATGCTGTATACATAAATGACGACTTACTTCTAGGCATAAAATGCTGTATACATAAATGACGACTCACTTCTAGGCATAAAATGCTGTATACATAAATGACGACTCACTTCTAGGCATAAAATGATGTATACATAAATGACGACTCACTTCCAGGCATAAAATGTTGTATACATAAATGACGACTCACTTCTAGGCATAAAATGCTGTATACATAAATGACGACCTATGTCTAGGCATAAAATGTTGCATGCTAAATGACGACTTATGTCTAGGCATAAAATGTTGTATACATAAATGACGACTCACTTCTAGGCATAAAATGCTGTATACATAAATGACGACCTATGTCTAGGCATAAAATGTTGTATACATAAATGACGACTTACTTCTAAGCATAAAATGCTGTATTCAGAAATGGCGACTCTCTACTAGGCATCGAATGTTGCATTAAGAAATGTCCGCTTTCAAATATCAAAATACAGCTTATGTGCATGTCCACTTCTAGACATCAAATATGTCTTTAACACATATTTACTTATAACAAAAACCTCAAACATTAAGAAAAATCTTCAGAATTAACAACAGCTGAATGAATGTGTGTACGGGCCACATCACAAACGTCGCACAAACAGCATAGCTCTCTTCAAAAGTCTCTACTTTCCCTGGATGCTGTGGAGCAAAACAGGTCATGGAATAGAACTGAACAGTGTAGGTGGGTTGGCAGTATTTATTTTGACACATTTTAGGTTGGCGCAATGTGCGCGATAACCCACAGAATAATAAAGAGGTTCACCAGAAAACTTCTGTTTCAGCCGCAGTGCTGACATGCGCACCAGGAAGACGAACTGCGACTAGCGATAAAGGTAATACAGGGAAGAAGTCTGCACTTGCACTGATCACAATGCTGCCACACTGTACAAAAAAAATGGATAAAATAAAAAGGCGTGAAAAAACCCCAAAGAATGAATGATTTTTTAAAGCGCGTATTAAGTGCGAACATTGACTCCCTCTGGTAAATGCAGTTTTTGTTTTGGGTTTAGTCGCCTGCAGATCGTTCACCTTTGGCACGGGTTTAATGGAGGCAACAGGCGAGCGACAGTTCCCGCCCGTGGAGAGACGCCAGGAGAGCAATCAGATAAAGATTTGAACGGTTTGACAAGCTTCAGAATAGCGTATTCGTTTCTGGGAGTCGATTATTGTTGTCTTTACCTTCACATTAATCCACCCTATGATCGTCATCAAACAGGCATTTCTTTCTTTCGAGATTGTCAAATCAGCTTAGTCTCTCTTTAATTGCTTCATATTGTTGGGCGAGCAATAACAGTGCAGCTGCTATGTGTTTGTTCTCCAACTTAAAGATTGCTAGTCTTACACTAAATATTTTAACGGCTGGAAGTTAACTGCTTCCAGCAGGCTTGTAGAGATAAGGGCGGTTACATCTGTTCTGTGCTCGTGTTCTTAGACTCCCGTGAAGAGAGCAAGCAGTGCTCTCAGGCCATGCTTTGTGGAGTCTACAGGAAGTGAACTGTTGTTATTGTCTTGGTGGTTTTGCTACTTCTTGGCGAAGCACGATACGTTCATTCTCAGACTAAGTTTGTCAGGTTTTATTAGACCGCAATTGTCGTCCAAAAATGAAAGTGAAAATCACTTTCCTATTCTATGAAAGAATTATTGGTTGTCTTCATCATGAATAGATTGGACACTTGGTGGCCTCGGGCGTGCAATAAATTATGACAATCTACGGGCACTGGAAGAGCTGAGATATCTGCTTATAATATTGGGGCTTATAAAGAAATATGAAACAAAGGCTCGTACTCGAAGGATCCTAGCATTGAATGTTCCAGAGTTCGAACGCTAAATTTGAGAGAATTTCGATCCAAAGTTTGAACTATGCTTCTATGTTCAAACCGCGTGTGTACATGATCAGTGAAAAAAATATCATTTGTAATTAGATTCGATAAGTCTTTTGTGGACTCAAACTATTATTTGCTTTACGATTCGTGTGTTTTCAGTGTTTTTTTCGCTTTAATTTCAGTGAGTTTGGTAACATATTACTACCATCAATTAACTAGAGTATCCTAAAAGTGTGGATAAGCAACACAGCCTAAAAAGAAGGTTATAGTGTCAACGATTGAAATTCAAAATAAAGACAAACTTATCGTAAATCATGAAAGTGGTAAATGTGTGGTGAATCTAGAAAAGAGGGAAAGTAAACCAAACCCTCAACTACAAGTGTTAACAGGAAAAAAGATGAAGTAGAAGAGAAAATACCAGAAGTACAATTATCTCGTGTGCTTACCAAGTTGTCTCCCTTTCTTGTGAAATCAAACTGATATCGATTGAAAGGTCGGATTAGAAGTGTCTGAACATTTGGAAATCTAACCTAATTAGAGTGAGATTGATTACAATGGTGGTCACACGATTTGAAATATTGTTATCGTTTCTGTAAATAAAATAGCAATGATAAACATCAGTTACACCTTAGAACAGTCGATAGCCAGGCTTGAGGAAAAGCTGCAGCCAGAGGCGTATTCAATAATATAGAAATCCAGCTGCTGTTCGGGGTAACAACTGTCAGTGCGACAGACACACTTGGTCAAGGAGAAAGTTGAAGTGACAACTACGCAGATACATAAGGAAGTGAAAGTAGAGGAAAAAGCAGAGAAAGTAGCAACATCAGGAAAGGGAGTAAAGTAGAACAAACACTTTCACGGCATCTTTCCAGATCTGTTGCCACTTTCTCTGACTCAGAATTTGACTTCCATCTGATTCTGTTGCTTTTTAGTATTTAATGAAAATGGAGTTTTCAGGTGAAGTAGATGTGTAGTGTGTCTCCATCGTGGTGTCGGACTATTTCATTAATCTGTGTAATTGTTTATCTTTGGCTGCTAATCCCAAAGTTCGGCACAGATTGAAGAATGTTGGGATGAATATTTGGTTATGTATTGCTCTCTTTGTATAACATCTTACATATTTGTTCAGTAATATTGAAATAAATCGTCAAATCACGTGGTTTACTTCGCAGCGTTTGTGGTCAGTCTCTGTGTTATCTCACTGGATGATGTGACACGTCTAAGTATTTCAAGTCTGCTGTTTGCTTTAACTTGCCGCCCTCAGTGAAGACTTTTTTTGTTTCATTTTGTTTCGCGCAATATTCATGACTTCCGTCTTGTTAATACTATCTTTCATATTGTGTACTTGTGAATTTTGTTCACATCATTTAGTTGTTCTAATTCGATTACTGTTGTTGCTATTAGAGTTGTGATCATTTGCAAAAAAAGAGCTCTATGAAATTGACATAAATATTTGTGTTAGTTGTTTTACTTATGTAGTTGTATGTATATGATAAATAGCAAGGGTAGAGGTACACACCTCTTGCCGTACTCCTGATGTGATAGTAAAAATCATTGGTTCTTACTTTGCAATCGCCGTTTTCACACGATATTTATTCATTATTCTAGAATTATGCTATTTGTTATAGGAAAAGAGATTTCTTAAAATGGTATTTAGCAATAACAATGAAGCTAAAAAAAAATATGCATAGAGGTTTCGAGCGTTTTTTTAACAAGAGCAAATAAGTTACAGGGAATATAGGAAACAGTAGAAGGGTGTACCGTACACTCCTACAAGATGCGGTGACAGCCATACAAAAAAAGAAAACACAACAAAATACTGATTTTTCTGTTTACATGTGGCTTCTTCAGAAAACGAGAACAACAACAAACGATGAAGCACAGATAAATACTACTACATCTAGGATGATTGGGACAGGTAAGTTAAGGAGAAGTGGACAGAGAGATAAGGGATGCAACTCCTTGCTACCAGCTTTACCGCAGCACTGCATTTATTCGCCCGTTCTCAACGGAGATTATAGTACGCCATTTCCTGGAAGTTTGCCAATATGTCCAGTTTACCATTCCAGCCGCTCTCCGCAGTTGAGACTCTTTCAGTTTCTAACTACGTCATATTGAACTATTCAACTGTTTCAGGTTCACTGATTTTTCCCTGCATTGTCAACGAGTTATCCGTTAATGATAAGAACTTGTGAACTAGATATTGGTAACAACAAGGTGATATGATTTATGTTTGGAGCTTTTCTTTTATCTCCGCGAGATCATCTGTGTTACAGTAAGGAACAAAATAGGAAGCTTCTTGTTTCCGTTGTTCGACCTGCCAATGTATTAGTTAGGTTGCACTTTAGTTTAAAGTGAAGAGAACTGTTAAATTGTTTACTTTAGCCCGCTGCATCCGGCTCAATCGTTACACTTTTAAGACCAAATTTGTCTTCGTCGATCTCGACTTGATGACTCATTTTTGGGGAACTACAAAAAGAAGATGGGATCGGGACATTGTAGGCTCAGGATTCATAACCAAGACATTTGGAGTCAGTGAGAGTTCGCTGACTACTATCAATAGGGGGCCACGGTAGACACGTTGGGAAAACCACCCGACTGGGCTACCGACGTTTGGACAACCAGTGGTCGATTCCCACTGAAAGCGGTGTGAATTGTACTAGTGATAAGGAAAAAAAAATCCCTCCGCGGTCGACCCAGCCTCTGGCAGAAATGGGTACCATGGTATTACTCTGGGAATTTGAGGAATGTCGCCTCGCATCGTGAGTTTCGATGCTTGCAGCGACATTATCCTGAAGTCTCTGAACACTTTTGGATAGACGGCCAAGCACATATGGGTGAAAACTCGCGTGCTTAAGACGCCAATTGAAGTCTCATACTTTACCTTTATTAATTCATTAACTACTATCAAGTCATTACTGAATACTATCAGTTCATTAACTGACTACTATCAACTCATTAACTGGGTACTATCTATTCATGAATCGACTACTATCAAATCATTAACTGACTACTATCAACTCATTAACTGACTACTATCAACTCATTAACTGACTACTATCAACTCATTAACTGACTACTATCAACTCATTAACTGACTACTATCAACTCATTAACTGCCTATTATAATTTCCTTAACCTATAATTTCATTAACTTACTACGTTCAATTCATTAACTTATTACTATCAACTTATTAAATGGCTACTTTCATTTCATTAACTGACAATTATCAACTCATTAACTGACTTCTATGAACTCATTAACTGGTTACTATCAACTTATTAACTGGCTACTATCATTTCATTAACCTATCATAGGTATATACGTAAAACCAAACGAAACATTTATACAAGACAAGGGTGGAATTCTTATACTTATTAAAAATTCCATCCCAGCAAAACTGATAGATGTAGTCACAAACGGAGAGGCAGAAATTATTGGTACAGACCTATATATTAACTCCGCTAGAATAAGGATATTTAACATTTACTGTTCAAATGATAAATTACTGAAGCTGGAGTCAATGGAATTAATACCATCAAAGTGTCAGGTAGTAGGAGACTTTAACAGCCACTCTGAAAGATGGGGATATAAGGAGACCAATGTTCGAGGTGAAGAAGTGGAAGAATGGGAAATAGACAACATAAACTCTAGAGAGGACACCCCAACCTTCTGCTCAGGAAGATGGAAAACAACTTCCACTCCCGACCAAGCATTTGCAACTGGATCCATCAAAATAACAAGAAAAGTGCTGAACCAACTTGGAGATAGTGACCATAGACCAGTCAAACTTTCAGTGGCTCATGCTCACAAAGAGGAGATGCAAATACCTCTTCCCCGCTGGAACTATAAGAGAGCAGATTGGGCAAAGTTTGCCAGGCTCACTGATGCATATACTGCACTTATCAACACCCACGAAAAGAAGGCCAATAATATGATAGAGCGGTTAACAAATGGAATCCTGGGAGCTGCTAAAGAATCCATTCCTAGAGGAGCAAGAACAAACTACAAGCCATACTGGAGCAAGGAAATACAAAGACTAGAAGAGGAACTGGACTCTGCCAGAGAACTAGCTGAAACATCACACAGCACAGAGAGCAACATTGCCTACAAAGCAGCCTCTGTCAAATACAGCCGTGAGGTCATGATATCAGCAAGACAGAGCTGGATAGACAAAACAGAGAGCCTTAATCTAGATAAAAATGGTCATAAACTATGGAAACTTGCGAAAGCTTTGAGCGACGAAAACAACTGCCGACCTCCAATATCATTAGCACACAACCAGAACATCCTCACGGGCAAAAGGGCAGCAAATCTACTGATAGAGACTTATAAAAACATTAGTAGAATAAACATTCCAATAGACAAACAGAAAGCTGCAAGGCGGGAAAAACCAAGATGCTAAACACATTCCTTTAGCACCAGAAGAGCATCAGACGACCATCTTTACCCCAACTGAATTTAGATGTTGCCCTCGAAGGATTGAAGCTCAAAAGTTCCCCTGGTAAAGATGGAATCTCCAACGAAATGCTCCTAAATCTGGGACAGAAAGCCAAGAGCCAGCTTCTAAGGATAATAAATGTTAGCTGGAAGAGAGGTCAGGTGCCGGCAATCTGGAAAGAAGCTATTATGGTGCCCATCCTCAAGCGTGGAAAAGACCCACTAGACCCAAGTAGCTACAGACCAATTAGCCTACTGAGCTGCCTGAGTAAACTCATGGAAAGGCTGGTTAACAGAAGACTTATGTGGCATTTGGAGACAAAACAACAAATCGTATCATAACAAAGTGGCTTCCGTCAGCACAGATAAACTGAAGACCTAGTCACCTACATTGCACAGGAAATGGAGGATGCTCCACAAGAAAGGAAACACACTGGCAGTGTGGATCGGCATGGAGAAGGCTTTTGATAGGGTTTGGCGAGAGGGTTTAAAGAACAAGCTTTTTAGGTTTGGCATCCAGGGTCATTTATTCCATTGGGTCTCTCAATACCTTCAGGATAGAACGGCCAGAGTACAAGTTCAAGGTCAACTAAGTAAGAAGGTCACAATCGAAAAAGGTGTCCCACAAGGTGGAGTCTTGTCCCCAACACTATTTTTAATTTTCATAAATGACATCGTAATGGACATCCACTAAGAATACACCCAGGAATATACGCAGATGATCTGGCGTTATGGGCTCGCGAGGAAAGTACGTCGGTGGCTGGATCAAGGATGCAAAATGCCCTAGGTGAACTTGAAAAATGGACGAACACCTGATTCTTACCAATTAATGAAAAAAATAACAACTAGATATACAATTTTCAGCCTATCAAGAAACACACTCTCTGCAACCTTGAAGATAAAAGACCATACACCCGCTATTGACCAAAACCCAACATATCTTGGCGTCACCATGAATCGCAGAATGACTTGGAAAAATCAGATAGACAGAGCAAGGAAAAAAGCCAGAAAACGAACTAATATTATGAAGAAATTGGCAGGAACGGACTGGGGAGCAGACAGCAATATCTTGAAACGACTATACGTAGGAAAAGTCAGACCAGTCATAGAGTATGGAGTCACAGCCTGGGCTATGGCTTCCAAATCACACCTTAGCAAAATTAACATAACACAGAACCAAGCTGCCCGTATCATCACTGGTGCTATGAAATCTACACCTATCAAGACTCTAGAAACAGTAACAGGTTTACAACCCTTAGATGACAGACGGGTCACTAAAATATTGCAACAAGCGGAGAAATATAGAAAGCTCCTTAGCCACCCCATGCACCAAAGAATAACTGGTTTCGGATTTGTACGACTAAAGAGGAGCAACTTCGCAGCAATCGCTAATGAACTAACTACTGGAGACCCAGTACATTCCGAAACAATACCGAAACCCTTGGGCCCATCTGATGTCTGTTCATGGGAAACATAAAATACCAGAACTTAAGGAAAATGTAACAGGAATCATGAAAAAAGGCATCAATCAGACACAGAAATAAAACATGTAGTAGAAAAACACATACACGATACCTACCCACAGGACTCTTGGTCCCACATTTACACAGATGGCTCTGCTACAAATGCCACCAGAAATGGAGGGGGTGGTGTGTTCTGGACGCTGAAAAACCAAGACGAGTTCACTAAGTCAATAGCTACTGGGAAATTCTCAAACAACTTTAAAGCAGAAACTGAGGCCCTCAGAAATGCTACTCAACACAAAAATAACATGCACAATAAATTGGTGATTCTGACTGATGCACTGTCAGTACCATCAGCTCTAAAAAGCCACAGGAACAATGAACTAGATGTATTGAGAACTACCCTGGACTAACTATGCAATAACTTCCAGAGAGTAGTCATTCAGTGGATACCATCACACTGTAATATACACGGGAACGAACGCGCAGACAAATTAGGTAAAGAGGGAGGGGGATTACCACAAGAGAACTATCTGGTCAGCTACGACGAAGACAAATCCATCATCAAAGGCCAGTACCATGAAAAATGGAAACGAGAACACCCAAAGTATAACGAGAAGGACGGATACCACCAACTATCAAGGAGAGATCAAGTCATCATACTTCGCCTACGCACTGGCCACAATAGAATGAGAAATCACATGTTCACCAAATTCAAAATAGGTACAACCAGCCTATGCCACTGTACACTGGACAATATGACTACAAAACATGTTCTACAGGATTGCCCCCCAGTACACAGCCATTAGAAGAGCAATGTGGTCCACACCCACCTCCCTGGAAGAGAAACTATATGGGGCAATCGAATCACTTAAACAGACAGCCGACTTCATGAGAGAGTCTGGAATACTACTCTGATTGAGCCTTGATCGCAGAGAGAGAGAGAGAGAGAGAGAGAGAGAGAGAGAGAGAGAGTTTAACTTATCACTTCATTAACTGACTACTTTCAATTCATTAACTGACTACTTTCAATTCATTACCTGACTACTATCAACTCATTAACTGACTGCTATCAATTCATTAATTGGCTACTATGAATTCGTTAACTGACTGCTATCAACTCAAGAGCGATGAGGGATGACCTGAGATGGGTTGAATTTAATCTTACGGAGTTAATACGGAATCGTTAGATCGTCAACTTATTGTGTCACGATGCTCTAGCGATGTCTATTTGTCAATTCATGTTTAAAAAAGTGGAAATCTTCTGCTCTAGATGGTGACACAACAACTGTTCTCGCTAAATGTTGAGAAAGACAAATCAAATATTATATGACACAACAAGTGTACCCACTGAATGTTGAGACAGACAAATCAAATATTATATGACACAACAAGTGTACCCACTGAATGTTGAGACAGACAAACCAAATATTATATGTCACAACAAGTGTTACCACTGAATGTTGAGACAGACACATCAGATTTTATATGATACAAACAAGTGTTCCCACTGAATGTTGAGACAGACAAACCAAATATTATATGTCACAACAAGTGTTACCACTGAATGTTGAGACAGACACATCAGATATTATATGATACAAACAAGTGTTCCCACTGAATGTTGAGACAGACACATCAGATATTATATGTCACAACAAGTGTTCCCACTGAATGTTGAGACAGACACATCAGATATGACAGAACATACTGGCCAGTTTCCAGAATCTGATGTTTGAGATTTAACTACCTTGGTTCTCCATCGCATCATCTCATTTCTCTCCTGAGAGCAACATGAAGATTTTTTGAGTTGAAAAACCCCCCCAAAAAAACTCAACAACCTAGAAATGTCCATTAATCAACAAAAGTATGCTGCTGATACATCTGTAGCCAAGTTAGATAACAAGGGAATGAACACTGATTCGTAACTTTGTAATAAAATGTAACGGCAGAAAATGTTTTGAGAATTATGTTAAAAAATTAATTGCAATAGAGCGGTATAAAAGTATATGAAACGGATTTGATATATTCAAGAGAATGTTAATGTCTGAAATGCTCATGGTAATATATGAACTATATGAAAGAGATTAATGAAGGAAACGGTCCCAGCAAGAAAAAGAAGTGATGGAAATAGGTAACAGAGATTTAACAGGAAGACAGGCATGTTTTTAATAAGGAAAGCGACTGAAATGAGAAAATATGCGAGATAAATATATGTCTCTATGTTTCATCAACATTGAGTGCCGTCTCCACATCGAAGGTTGGCTACCATGGAGCCCCATTCCGCTGTCTCTTGCTTTGAATGTGTCATAGGCTGACTTGTCCATCTCTTGATGCTACTCGTCCATATTAATCTTGGTCAGCTTGTGTCTCTTTTACATTATATTGTCCCTTCCCAAATTACCTATAGTAGGCTGCTGTGTCCTTTAACATAACCCAAACATCTTATTTCTCTATGTAACATAACCTGCATGTTTGTTTGTTTCTTTTCATAAATTCGTGATTCAGTTCTTCATTTGCCCCCAGCATCTCACTGTTCAATGTGTTACTAGTTATGGATATATCGTGTTATGGAGAACATATGGCTGTGTTCACATTCTGTGCGGTTTCGCCATATGTCTTTTGGTGTGTGCTGAGACTGCTATGATGGGGACTGCAGCTACCTTTCTTTGTTTGGGAGTTAGATAATAATTCGGATGATTCCACTGGCACGGGCGGTTGAGCAATTATGGATTTTAATTCGTTTGCAGTGATATCTGGGCCTTCTATAACCAAACCATAAAAAGTTATGGATGCATTGTTTTCTAGCACTTTACTTCCAATGAAAAAAAAATGAACATTAACGGTCACAGATAAAATAACAAATGAAATAAGATGTCTAAAGGTATGAACGTGACAAATACAAAATAATAAGAAATAAAGATATCAGGCCAAGAGTTATACAGTAAACGTAAAGAGCACCGTCACGCCAAGTGGCTTATAGTAAGTATGATGCTAGTGATCATAATTTTCACAGACCTTCGCCACATGATTTTTAGGAGTAACCTGGTCGGTATTACGCCCGTACCGCTTTACTGTTAAGAAAATAAAATCAGGTACCCATTTAGGGATGGGTGAACCCGGAAGCGTTCGACTCTAGTCCTTTGTTGTCCAGTTTACTTACCACTGAGCTATCGCGGCTCCCACATCTAGAGTTATACTTGGACTAAATTATATCTAGCAGGAACATATCCAAAGATTTGGACAAGCAACGCAAACTTCACCAGACTTAATTCACCAGGGAAAATTAGCAACTGAAAAGCAAAGTGGAAATCGTGAAAGCAAGGCCTATAAGTCCTCGGGCTAATGAAATATTATAGCTTGTTTCATAACTCATGCCCAACTTTTAAAATCGATAGCTTTTTAACCGCTTGTTGTAAGTTGTTCAAAATTTGCATGTAAAGTTATAATGATTAGAACCCAACAGGGAATTAATTTCATTAAAAAAAATTTGGTTATTATTGTTGCTTATTTGATTTATATAAATTTATAACGACCCATTGATGTAGTCAAAACTTAATGTTTACAGTATTTTAAGTTAAAAATAGCGAGTAAAAATCCATACACGGTAAAATTGACGTGTTTGCACGCTTTCGCCGTGGTTTTTTTTGACACAATGACGTCACAAGACGTGAAATTCGCAAAATGTTAGGTATGAATGAAACTGTTACAATAAGAAAATTAAAAGTTTCGCTGAAAAAGAACAACAGTATTGAAATATCAAAGTCTACATTATGGAGGAATGTGAGAGCTGCATGCTTTACATTCAGAAAGTATTCCAATGGACGAAACATCATCTGTGAGAAGCCACATATAGTAGTCATGAGAAGCAAGTACTTACGTGAAGTAAAAGAGGTGCGCAAGCAAGGTTATGATATTGTGTACTTGGATGAAACATGGATCAATGCTCACCACACTAACCAAAGGGATTGACAGTCATCAGATGGAAAGATTAAGAGATTAATACCTAGCAGCAAAGGACAGCGCTTGATAATTGCTCATGCAGGTAGTCGACAACATGGACTAATACAGAATGCAGAGCTCATTTTTCTTTCAAAATCCATAGACAATCGGCATTATCACTCTGAGATGAATGGTCACATATTTAGACATTGGATTGAAAATTCTGTTCTCCCATCACTAGATCGACCATCTTGCCTAATAATGGACAATGCAGCGTACCACAGCATTGTTGCACTTGAAGATAAAGTCCCGACGTCATCCAGTACTAAAGATGCTATTAAGATATGGCTCACAAAGGAGCACATACAATTTAATAACATGTACTTAAAACCTGAATTACTATCTCTAGTAAAGCAAAAACAAAGGACAAAGATTTTTCAAATAGATAAGATTATCCAAGAGCACGGTTATATAAGTTTGAGGCTGCCACCTTACCATGCTCATTTAAATCCAATATAACTAATCTGGGCAAAATTAAAAGGACAAGTGGCAGATGAAAATACAACATTCAAAATATGCGATGTAAAGACTCTTGCTAATCTCGCTTTATTAAATATAGACAAAGATTATTGGGCTGAATGTGAAGACCACGTCTTAAAACAGGAAGAGGAATATTGGAAAAATTATGGTTTGTGGAATGTTCAACCCCAAACAGTTACTAATCTTTTAGACTCGTCTGATTCAGAATGAAAGTGTATAGCCCCCACAATGTTGGCCCCTATATTACCTTAAATTAGTTCAACAAACGGTCCTTTTCAGGACCACACAACTATGAAAATTGGACATACAGGTATACCTTGATATTATCGTCCGTCCTCGAACTGAGAAGACAATAATTCTCCTGGTATTTCCCCATTACGGCCACGCCTTTACCTAGTGAAAATTAATCATAGACCAGCAACTACGGTAATTTCTATATTTAGGGGTTCACAATTTACAATTTTGACAAACATCAAAGAAATTCGCCGCTTTAAGAAAACTGCAGCTGCAAGATATTTGTTAAATATACATTTAAAGGGTCTATTGCATTCTAATAACATTTGGAAAATTTCAATAGTTTTTAACAAACGGTTACTGAACAATAGCGTTTTGAAGTTGGGCAAGTGATTTGAAACGAGCTATAGACATCACGACGATCAGAAGTAACAAGACTGATCACAAAACATGAACCGACCACTTCGACGACATTTGACGACACAATAAACAGAGGTTGCCACAAATGATAAACTAATAGAAGGAAGAAACACATTATGTACCTGGCCACTTCTTTAGATTGCCATTTTATAAATATGTAGACAAAATCAAATCCAATCACTGATCAAAGTGTGACAGAAGATAAAAAAAACTGTTGTTCGGTCTTCGTCTTTTGTTGCGGTAACACGATGGCTATTCCTCTTAATCGATCGTCATAAAAGGACGTTAAATGGTGGTAGATGCATTTGGTTGTCGTTTACATTAAGCTTCAATATTTTGGGCTTTCAGCGCAGCGCAGCACATCATATTCAGCAAGAGATATTTGAGTCATGTGTTGCCTTACTACCTCTTTACTCCCTATTTGCTTGGCGAGATTAATTGTCTTCCCTCTTAATTCCTTTTCACCTTCTTTTAGTGTTTGCCACGTTGAGAATTTTCTGCTGGTTCTCTGAATCCGCAGCCATGAACAGACAGCAAGAATATCATCTCAAGATGGGAGATGTCAGACGGGGTTAGGGGGAGTGGAAGGGGTGGGGAGCGGGTGGCTATGCAGGAAACCAAACAAGATTGGTCAACCAACACATCTCCGGCGTCGTTGTCGCTCTGCACTGAGGGGTATACTTTGGAGGAGATCTCGACACTTACGGACTTTTACGATGTGCAATGACGATGACCTGTCGACTGAACTAAACTAAAGTTTTTGGTCTTTTTCAATAAACTTTCAACATTTTGCTGAGAAATCCTACCTTTTGGCTAATCATTTGTTTGTATACTGTTCAAGATTCACTTCCATATGTCAGAATTGGCTCTAGACAGTACCTATACACTCTCTTTCTCACTTCTATTATTGACATAGACTCTTGGTCTTTGGAGATCGTATAAAACTCTCAGACTTCAATTTCAGATCAGCTACATTATTGTGACTGATCTAAATGTATAAAATATGCTACGGTTCTTGTATTCTTGAGATATTTTATTTGTGTTTTATAGCAGCTAACGTTTCAGTTTCGTAAACGTGTAATATCTATGTATCTTAACAGCTGTTGTGTGTGTGTCTTTATTACATATTTATCGTTACATTTAGAGTGTGTACCGTGTATGTAGCGCATATCAGGAAGGAAAACATTATACAGATCAGGATATGGAGGTCCGCTTTTATCTGCCAGGCGGTTACAAATGTTTGAAATCTGATAAACACAGATTCAATTAATCTAAATGGTATATACACAGGCAGCAATCAAAGAGAGAAGGCTAAACAAGAAGAGAGAGCGGAGGTCAGAGAGAAAACGCATTGAAACTAAATGTATAAACAATTATTCGAGATTAGATGTGGGGACATTAAACGACTTGAATTTCCTACATAATTCTTCCTTTCTCATACTCTTTTTGATTCTCACTTCTCTCTCTCTCTCCCCCCTCTCTCTCTCTCTCTCTCTCTCTCTCTCTCTCACTCTTTCACTTTCCTTTCAACCAGAGTGGAAAAGTAAAGAAATATAAGATAACGATATAGAATATATAAAGTAATCAACTCTAATGTCTTACGAGTCAAACTTCCATCCATCATGGCCACACTTAGAAGTCGGAGACTAGGTGGCTGGGTCATGCAGGAAGAATGGCAAAAATTCGTATTCCTAAACAATTAATAAATGGTGAACTGAGGGACGGAAAGAGATCAATGGGCAGACCAGTGCTGAGATATAAGTATGGTTGCAGGACTTCCTTGAGTGAATTCTCTATCAGTAAAGGAAACTAGGAAGATCTGGCTGCAGATCGTAGCACACGGAGAACAAAAATATTTTTAAAAAAAACGGCACAGCAACATTTGAGGCAAATTTGATGTCAAAGTCACAAAAGGAGCAGGAGAAAGTAGACGATGGCATGCACAATAAATACATCTTGTTCATTCTGCGGTACGATCTGTCTATCAAAATTAGTAAATTCAGTCACGAAAAAAGCTGTTCAGCATTGCAGCATCCATCATAAGATACTAATATGTTACAAAATACTGACTAATCATGATTGCCTGTTAACAATCGTCTGTCAAGATGCCAAAGCCAAATACATAACATAACAAAAAACATAACATAATATAATGTAATATAACAATTTAATGCAATATAATATAATATAATATAATATAATATAATATAATATAATATAATATAATATAATATAATATAATATAATATAATATAATATAATATAATATAATATAATATAATATAATATAATATAATATAATATAATATAATATAATATAATATAATATAATATAATATAATATAATATAATATAATATAATATAGTATAGTATAGTATAGTATAGTACAGTACAGTACAGCACAGCACAGCACAGCACAGCACAGCACATTACAGTACAGTACAGTACAGTATAGTATAGTATAGTACAGTACAGTATAGTATAGTATAGTATAGTATAGTACAGTACAGTATAGTATAGTATAGTACAGTACAGTACAGTACAGTACAGTATAGTATAGTATAGTATAGTACAGTACAGTACGATACGATACGATACGATACGACACGACACGACACAATGGAACGGAACGTAATGTAATGTATAATATTATAATATTAGTAGTAGGAAACTCTTTGTACAGAGCTTCGCAGCAGGAGGCAATCTGATCATCAGAAGAGACCCCGTCGAGCAAGTGTTTCGACCCTATAGCTTCTTAACACTCTAGGGGAGGTGGGCCCACCTGGTTCATGACTCCCAGGCGTCGACCTCCTGCCGCACTGCCCTTAAGGCTTACACAGTATGTTCGGCATAAGATAGCTACACTTAATGCGCAAAACATTCCTTCCTATTATTTGAGGACTTATTGTTTGGACTGCCGTCGCCACAAACACCTGGTCTGATGCTCACCTCCGACCAGTTATGTAACTTCTTATTGTTTGAGGACTTATTGTTTAGACTGCCGTCGCCACAAACACCTGGTCTGATGCTCACCTCCGACCAGTTATGTAACTTCTTATTGTTTGAGGACTTATTGTTTAGACTGCCGTCGCCACAAACACCTGGTCTGATGCTCACCTCCGACCAGTTATGTAACTTCTTATTGTTTGAGGACTTATTGTTTAGACTGCCGTCGCCACAAACACCTGGTCTGATGCTCACCTCCGACCAGTTATGTAACTTCTTATCGCTTCGTCTCGGGCCCTACTTCAATTCTCCCTACTCTGTTGACTTATGTGGGAGCAATAAGTGGTCAAGGTGTAAAATAGTCGCCCTATCGTCTGGGCTGGACATAATATTATTTGACTGTTGGTCTGTCTCGACTCTGCCGCAGCCAGCACGACGCTCTTTCGGCTGACTCAGCAATAGTCTTCATTGTTTTTGACCGCACCCCCCCCCCCCCACCCGCCTAATTCCTAGTATTTTTAAGAGGTCGTAGAGGGATGTAGTCCTCTGGCACTAACCACTACCGAAAACACTCTACTCTGGAGTCCCTGCTGTCTCAGCTCGGTGGCGAGATCCTTGAATTTGGATAGTTTTATTATGCGTTGTTCCTCTATCCTAGATTCAAATGGCACTGTAAGCTCTATTAAGATGACGTGGGTCATATTTGACGTGTAGAGTGCAATGTCAGGACGCATTTTAGATCTCTTAATGCACTCTGGGTACTTCCCTCGCCCTGGGAGGTCAACCGCCATCTCCCAATCGTTTGCTATGTCCAGGATAGTTAAGTCGCTCCAGTGGTTCTGCTTGGGGCGTGCGGCCTGTCCCGCTCTCAAAAAGTAGGTGTTAGTCGTAGCTGGTCGAACTTTATTGTTGGCCTTCATCCGCGCCCATCCACGGTGGTAGCCAGTTCATGCAGCACTCTATTGTGTCGCCCCATCCACGGTGGCAGCCAGTTCATGCAGCACTCTATTGTGACGCCCCATCCACGGTGGTAGCCAGTTCATGCAGCACTCTATTGTGACGCCCCATCCACGGTGGTAGCCAGTTCATGCAGCACTCTATTGTGACGCCCCATCCACGGTGGCAGCCAGTTCATGCAGCACTCTATTGTGACGCCCCATCCACGGTGGTAGCCAGTTCATGCAGCACTCTATTGTGACGCCCCATCCACGGTGGCAGCCAGTTCATGCAGCACTCTATTGTGTCGCCCCATCCACGGTGGTAGCCAGTTCATGCAGCACTCTGTTGTGTCGCCATGTGTACCGCCCTTAGCCTAGTGCTGTCTTGCATGAAGAAAGAACATGCTCCATCGTCTGTATTCCTCCGCAAAGAGGACATCGATTGTCATCTGTCTTCCCCTACTTCACAAGGTTGCATGCTGATGGTAGAAGGTCGTACTTCGATCTGATTATATAGCTGAGCCGCAGCGGTGCCACATGTCATTCCATGTTAGTGTCCTCTGTAAGACCGTATCCCATGTGGTCCATTGGCCTTGCTGCACTTGTTGTGCTGCCTTTTGTACACGCTTGTTCTCCTCGACATCTCTGATCTCCCGGACTACCATGTCCCTTCGTTGTCTATTTGATGTCTTTGACCACCATCGGATGTCTCCATGACCAAATCCACGCCTGTTGGTCTGCGTGTAGCCCATTACTTCCTTTAGCTGGAGACTCTCACGTGCTTCGCGTACTGCTGCACACGCCTGCCACTTCCGACCGGTCTTCACTGTGGGTTCCACTGTTCGGGACAGTTTCGTCTGGCGAGCTTAGCAGCATAACTACCAGTCTGGCCTTGCCGGCCTTATATTCCTCTAGGACTCACTTGAACGGAAGGACCAGCTTGGCTTTCTTACAGTACAGCGCAACATCTGTCAGTCCTGGTGGTACTCCAGCAATTTCCGCGTGTACTTGCTAATCTTTCTCTCCATCGCTTCCACCGTACTTGAGCTGATCTCATATATCAGAAGAGGCCATAGCAGTTTAGGTATCAACATGAACTGGAGGCACCAGATTTTGAACTTTCCTAAAAGTCTACTCCGGTCGATGATATGTAGCTCTTGCTCTGCCATCTCTCTTACTCTCTGGACTGCTTTCGTGCCTTTCAATGAGGCGTCATACACTCTGCCTAGACTCTTTATTGGCTCCTCGCAGACGGTTGGAATCCTCTGTTTCACCACACTGAATGTGACCTCGTCTGATGGATAGTCTTCGTGACTTCCTCGGTTTGAAGCTGATCCGGCACCACACGATGAGCTCGTCCAGACGTTCAAGCATCCTGCGGGCGTGGCTCTCTTCTGATGTGAGGACCGTGGCATCATCCATAAATGCTCTAAGTGGTGGCATGTGGTATCCACCTCCAAGGTCTGGTCCTTTTCCAACTCCCTCTGCTGCTTTCAATATTATCCGCATAGCCATCACGATTACATCATTATAATATTATAATATATACTCTATTTTCAATCTCCTTTTCTTTTTTTTTCTCTGTTTTCTATCAACTTTAGAATTAGAATAAATTCTACGATCATGCAAAAATCAACTGATTTATAATAAAACTTAATTATCAGGTTCGATTTTTACGAAAAGTTCCATCGAATTTTATCTTTTATATCCGATGACCTTTATCCTGATCTGTTGTTTTTTTCAGAGCTGTTTATTCCAGATTCTTGTTTTTGTAAGAATTCTTGGAATAGAAGACCCTTACGTTAATAGCTTATAATGGTCACTCCAGAGCGTGAAATAGCACGAAGCACAAAAGGGAAACTTTAATTGAGGCAGTGATTCTTTACTTGAATACTACTCACATCCCCTACGTTTAACGCAAAGACAGAGGCGTACTGAATATTAACAGAACCGTGATGATAGCAGCCGCGATTTGATGTATCAGTGCGCACGAGAATCCCATCAAATGCGAAAACCATAGAGCTACGTTATTGTTTTTCGCTATAAATCAGGATACTAGACATAAACAGCGTGCACAACTATCTTTAACATTCAATAAATGAGTCTGAACCGAAAAACTAAAAACAAGAAAAAAATATATTTCAACTTTTCTAATGTTTGTTATCTCGTCAGTTGAGGAGTTTGTGTGGTACTGATACAAAGATCTTGCAATTTAACCTTGAGATAATAGGATATTCCAGTGAGGTCATTTTGAGATTTACGTGACGTCAAATTATTTCTGCATGTTCTGCTTTGATAACAGGTTCCAAAGATTTTCATTTGCAGTATGTTATTACAAACAGAATTCAATAAAGTTACATAATTATTGAGTAATACTTTAGTAATACTTTAGTCACAACATTCCTGAGTTTCACAAGAGTTAAATCATTAATGTATAGCTGTACGAGATATAAATTGTTAACGATTTTCTCTACGTTTGCATCAATATTCAGTTACGTTAGAGTTACAAGTCGACTGTGTTACACCAAAGTTACATCATTATTTACATCTAAGGCTCCAATAGAGTTACATCAGCAATGAATTACACAACGCTTACATCATTCGTGAGT
Organism: Megaustenia siamemsis; assembly: GCA_032433765.1. Lineage (NCBI taxonomy): Eukaryota > Metazoa > Mollusca > Gastropoda > Stylommatophora > Ariophantidae > Megaustenia > Megaustenia siamemsis. The sequence goes on from JAVIAB010000092.1 coordinate 166,160,996, forward strand.
TAGACTAGAACTAAAATATTGATTATATATAGATTGATTATATATAGAGTTACATCATTTTTAAAAATAAATATTCATATATTACATTCATATGTTGCATTATTATCAAACAATAATCAAATTATATCGCACCATATAGAGTTTCACAACATAGTTTGTTAAAAAGTTCCACCAGAGTTCAGTATTTTTGAGCTCAAATGAAGTTATATCATTTCTAACAAAGATTCACTAGAGTTTCGTCATTATTTAGTTCAACTTGATTTGCATCATTCCAAAGTTCAATTTGATCTGCATCATTCCAAAGTTAAATTTGATCTACATTATTCCCAAGTTCAACTTGATCTGCATCATTCCAAAGTTCAACTTGATCTGCATCTTTCCAAAGTTAAATTTGATCTACATCATTCCAAAGTTCAACTTGATTTGCATCATCCTAAAGTTCAACTTGATTTGCATCATTCCAAAGTTCAACTTGATCTGCATCATTCCAAAGTTAAACTTGATCTGCATAATTCCAAAGTTCAACTTGATCTGCCTCATTCCAAAGTTCAACTTGATTTGCATCATTCTAAAGTTCAACTTGATTTGCATCATTCCAAAGTTCAACTTGATTTGCATCATTTCCAAGTTCAACTAGATCTGCATCATTCCAAAGTTAAACTTGATCTGCATCATTCCAAAGTTAAACTTGATCTGCATAATTCCAAAGTTCAACTTGATCTGCATCATTCCAAAGTTCAACTTGATTTGCATCATTCTAAAGTTCAAATTGATTTGCATCATTTCCAAGTTCAACTAGATCTGCATCATTCCAAAGTTCAACTTGATCTGCATCATTCCAAAGTTCAACTTGATTTGCATCATTTCCAAGTTCAACTAGATCTGCATAATTCCAAAGTTCAACTTGATCTGCATCATTCCAAAGTTAAACTTGATCTGCATCATTCCAAAGTTCAACTTGATTTGCATCATTCCAAAGTTCAACTAAAGTTACATCATTACTGAGTTTTACTAATTTTTACAAAATTCAGTTGGACTTGTATATTTCATCATCATCATGTGCTATACCTTTTGCCGTAGGCGATCATGTTCTTCCACAATTTACTCTCTGTTCACAATGCATCTTATTAACTTTGTTGCTGGTTGTTTTCTATTCCACAACACCATGCTGTATCTTTACATGTCGCTCAGAGTTACATCATTTCTCAGTTATACTTGATTTATATCAGTATAAAGTTGAACTAAAGGTATACATAACGATCGTTTAGAAACATCAGAATAACTAACTACTGCTAGATGGATGAGTCAAAATAATTCGTTGGAGTAAAAAGAAGGAAATATTTTACTGAAACAATAACAGTCATACTGGAATGTGGTTAATAAATTCGGAAAATAATACCTGGAAGGTGTGTGATTGGTTGATATTGTAGGAGGTGGTGCAGTGTGTGTTCGTGGGTGTGTGTGAGTGTGTGATTGGTTGATATTGTAGGAGGTGGTGCAGTGTGTGTTCGTGGGTGTGTGTGAGTGTGTGAGTGTGTGATTGGTTGATATTGTAGGAGGTGGTGCAGTGTGTGTTCGTGGGTGTGTGTGAGTGTGTGATTGGTTGATATTGTAGGAGGTGGTGCAGTGTGTGTTCGTGGGTGTGTGTGAGTGTGTGATTGGTTGATATTGTAGGAGGTGGTGCAGTGTGTGTTCGTGGGTGTGTGTGAGTGTGTGATTGGTTGATATGGTAGGAGGTGGTGCAGTGTGTGTTCGTGGGTGTGTGTGAGTGTGTGTTGAACTATTAAAAGTTTCAGTCAGCACCGATGTAAGCTAACAGGATATACGAATGGCTAGAAGTATAGGAGAGAGAAAATAAATAAATCGGTTACATCAACTCTGGAGACTCAGAGATTGTTACACTTGTTTTTGTTCTTTCATCATAGAAATATGGACCAAGCTGTCTCTCTCTCTCTCTCTCTCTCTCTCTCTCTCTCTCTCTCTCTCTCTCTCTCTCTCTTTCTCTCAAACTGGGTTCGGAGTCTACTAAAAAGACAAATACGAGCGTCTCCTTTGATGAGTACATACATGTGATGGCTTGTTGAGGAGGGTGGTTGTTTTATTGCACTTTGACTTACGAAATGGTCGTTTCAGGATAAAGGAATTTTTGTTGGCTTCTTCTTCACGTAGTTTGCTGTGCTCTAAACAACCATAGTTCGCCATCCTCACCATTGGTAGCAATGCTCTCCCAACCATTAGGATTGATACTATAGTCAGCATTAGCGTGACCTTGTGTAAAGGAAAGATAAAGTAAGAGACTTCAATCGGCGTCTTAGCACTCGAGTTTTCACCCATACGTGCTTGGCCGTCTTTCCAGAAGTCTTAGCACTCGAGTTTTCACCCATACGTGCTTGGCCGTCTTTCCAGAAGTCTTAGGAGACTTCTGGACAGTGTCGCTTCGAGCATCGAAACTTACAATGCGAGGCCACATTCCTCACCTTCCCAGAGTACTTCCCTGGTACCCACTTCTGCCTGTGGCTGGGTCGACCGCGGGGGTATTTTTTTTCCCAACCTCAAGTACAACTCACACCGCTTCCAGCGAGAATCGAACACAAGTTGTCCGAACGTCGATAGCCCAGTCGAGTGGTTTTCCCGACTAGGTACCCAGGCCCTTAAGTATCTTCTTGTGACTATTCTGTGATTGTCTATCCCTGTGCATCATAAACTAGTTTGCTTTGTAGATTGTTGATTTGGCACGCGATAGCTCATCTTGATAGCATTAGAGTGTGCTTGTCATAATAGATTGTGGTGCCGTATCTTGTTTGGCAACATGTCCTTCCTCATTATCTTCAACAACTTTCAGTAAAGTGCTGCCCAACTTACTGACTGGACGATTTTTAATCTTTCGGGTTTGTCTGGCGCATGAAAGGGTAGACTAAACGATGTGAATAATTAAACCTAACAAGACGGAAGTACATCAGTCACGTGCTCAGAATGGACGCAAGAAAACTCCCGCGTCAGGTCTTCATGTCGGCAAATGGTGGCACAAGAAAGCGAAGAAAGCAAAAGAAGCTTTGAGCAAGAAAACAATTAAAAGAGATGGCTCAACTATGGGCTTGAGAACAAAACAAAATTGACAAGGCCTCACACTAAATAAATGGAGGCCGATATTTACCTAATGTGTCGCCCACCCCACCCTCCCCCGAGGAATTAACTAACTAAAACATCAGATTCATAAATCATCTGTTTGATTTGGAGCTTCATGCCACACATATCACAGACTTTATTTATCAGCTTCATAAATCGTCTGTTTGATTTGGAGCTTCATGCCACACATATCACAGACTTTATTTATCAGCTTCATAAATCGTCTGTTTGATTTGTAGCTTCATGCCACACCTATCATAGACTTTATTTATCAGCTTCATAAATCGTCTGTTTGATTTGTAGCTTCATGCCACACCTATCATAGACTTTATTTATCAGCTTCATAAAGCATCTGTTTTATTTGTAGCTTCATGCCACACCTATCATAGACTTTAGTTATCAGCTTCATCAATCATCTGTTTGATTTGTAGCTTCATGCCTCACCTATCATAGACTTTAGTTATCAGCTTCATAAATCATATGTTTGATTTATAGTTTCATGCCACACCTGTCATAGACTTTATTTATCAGCTTCATAAATCATCTGTTTAATTTGTAGCTTTATGCCACGCCTATCATAGACTTTAGTTATCAGCTTCATAAATCATCTGTTTAATTTGTAGCTTTATGCCACACCTATCATAGACTTTAGTTATCAGCTTCATAAATCGTCTGTTTAATTTGTAGCTTTATGCCACGCCTATCATAGACTATAGTTATCAGCTTCATAAATCGTCTGTTTAATTTGTAGCTTCATGCTACGCCTATCATAGACTTTAGTTATCAGCTTCATAAATAATCTTTTTGATTTGTAGCTTCATGCCACGCCTATCACAGACTTTAGTTATCAGCTTCATAAATCATCTTTTTGATTTGTAGCTTCATGCCACGCCTATCATAGACTTTAGTTATCAGCTTCATAAATCATCTGTTTGATTTGTAGCTTCATGTCACGCCTATCATAGACTTTAGTTTTCAGTTTCATAAATCATCTGTTTGATTTGTAGCTTCATGTCACGCCTATCATAGACTTTAGTTTTCAGTTTCATATATCATCTGTTTGATTTGTAGCTTCATGCCACGCCTATCACAGACTTTAGTTATCAGCTTCATAAATCATCTTTTTGATTTGTAGCTTCATGCAACGCCTATCATAGACTTTAGTTATCAGCTTCATAAATCATCTGTTTGATTTGTAGCTTCATGTCACGCCTATCATAGACTTTAGTTTTCAGTTTCATAAATCATCTTTTTGATTTGTAGCTTCATGCCACGCCTATCACAGACTTTAGTTATCAGCTTCATAAATCATCTTTTTGATTTGTAGCTTCATGCCACGCCTATCATAGACTTTAGTTATCAGCTTCATAAATCATCTGTTTGATTTGTAGCTTCATGTCACGCCTATCATAGACTTTAGTTTTCAGTTTCATAAATCATCTGTTTGATTTGTAGCTTCATGTCACGCCTATCATAGACTTTAGTTTTCAGTTTCATATATCATCTGTTTGATTTGTAGCTTCATGCCACGCCTATCACAGACTTTAGTTATCAGCTTCATAAATCATCTTTTTGATTTGTAGCTTCATGCCACGCCTATCATAGACTTTAGTTATCAGCTTCATAAATCATCTGTTTTATTTGTAGCTTCATGCCACGCCTATCATAGACTTTAATTATCAGCTTCATAAATCATCTGTTTTATTTGTAGCTTCATGCCACGCCTATCATAGACTTTAATTATCAGCTTCATAAATCATCTGTTTTATTTGTAGCTTCATGCCACGCCTATCATAGACTTTAGTTTGCAGTCTCCAAAATGCAGCTCCTTGCCTTAAGGGTTCTTACATTAACATTTTCCTTCTTGAGATCTGCTAGGAAAAAGAGTGTTTCCGAAAGCACGTGAATCTGATATTACATACGCTTTCACACACACACACACAAACACACAGACACACACACACACAGACACACACACATACACACACACACACACACACACATTGTCATATGCTCATTCCATCACATAATAATTCCCAGCACTCACACACCCTCACATACACTAACCTCGTCACAAAATCACATTTTTACAAATCCACCTCTGAAACACTCACCTCTTCACACACGAACCGCTACGATTCTCACATCTTCAGCTCTTCATATACTTCATCAAACAATCATCCACATCACACTCATCGCACATTAACTCCATCACATATGCATTCTCTCAAACTCATCACCTCACATATTTACTATAACTGTCATGCGCACCCCCTTACACACATAAGCTGACCCCCTCACACACATAAGCTGACCCCTCATATACATAAGCTGACCCCCTCACACACAATAAGCTGACACCCTTACACACGTAAGCTGACCTCCTCACACACATAAGCTGACCCCCCTCACACACGTAAGCTGACCTCCTCACACATATAAGCTGACCCCCTCACACACATAAGCTGACCCCTCATACACACAAGCTGACCTCCTCACACATATAAAACGACCCCCTCACCTCACACACATAAGCTGACCCCTCATACACACAAGCTGACCCCCTCACACACAATAAGCTGACCCCCTCACACACGTAAGCTGACCTTCTCACACACATAAGCTGACCCCCTCACACACGTAAGCTGACCCCCTCATACACATAAGCTGACCCCCTCACACAAGTTAGCTGACCTCGTCACTTATCAAATTATCCTTTCACGTACTCATTGTTACACGCATTCATCAATTATTCACCCACATGCTCGCTCTTCCCATATGCTCATATACCTCCTCTCCCCACACAACCGCATCGTCATACCAACATCCTCTCACATATATTTATTCACTCATTTACACATACATTTTCCTCTCGGGCTGAAGACGGCACTTAGGGCGGAAGTCATAGTTCTTGGTTGTTTCTTGGTCCTTTAGTTGAGCCTTCCCCAGTAGTTGCTCTGCGTAGCGATTCTCTTTGTCTAAACTGCTTTATTTTACCAAATGGTTAACACTTGAATGCCTAATAGGGAAGTCTTCCTTCTTTCATTCACAGCACATAAACCCGCACAGAAACAAATGCCCCCTAACACGATCAGTCATCACACACATACACACACACACACGCACGCACGCGCACACACACACACACCACACACACACCACACACACAAACACACCACACTACACACACACACACAATAAACTCCTCACAAACTTTACCCAAGAAGCACTCATTTCCTCACACAATTGTCCCCCTCCTCACATATTCACGTATCCTTCCTCAATCCACTTACACATACACACCTTACCTACTGACATACTGACCTTGCTAAACAACAATCTCATCTACCACTCCGTACATGATGACACTTACCTCTTAACACACCTATCCGAGTCCTCTTAAACAGCCATCTCTTCAACACTCCCCCCATCACTCATACCCCCCCCCAAACATGCACTACCACACACCCACACTCTATCTAACACGCTAACCCAGCAACACATTCTGACCCTCTTACACAATCACACCATCAAAACACTTCCCCATCACTCATACCGCCACCCCCCACGTGCACTATCACACACCCACCTTCTCATCCCCTATCTAACTCGCAAACCCAAATACATCAACACATACCTGACCAAATACATCAACACATACTGACCCTCTTACACAAAATCACACCCTCAAACACCGACGCACTCACTTAAGTTAAAAACTCGGTTCAGCCTCCATCGATTCTAAAGCACTAGAGACCAACGAGCCACGTTGATGAATAATTAGCTCGCAATCATCGAGACTTACACGAGGGTGGTCCATTTTGTGTTGTGTTACTTCTAATTTTGGCGTTCCTTAAACGATCATCACAAATAAGAGATTTGACATCTACTGTTTGCTTATCACTTCTCAACAGCACCACTCGCACACCAGATGAGGATGCATCTATTTATATGTATATATTGATGTATATTAAGAATTCTTGACTTAAAGAAACATTGATTTCCGTGTTATGGCATGATGTGCCGTTGGTCGTGAGTACATGACCTATAGTCTCGTGGTAATGACCTGAAGAACTCTTACATCTGTCCAAGAACATATCGAGTCTGGCCAGACTGGCGGCAATGAGTGGTTACTACTTGTCAAAAATGACGTATTTTATAACGGATTGGAATCTCTGGCAGAACAGTAGTTACAGTCACAACTATTTAAAGCTTGTAATATCAAAATAGCACGTGGGCTAAAACTAAAAATAGCAAAATGGTATATCTTCTCAACATTCCTTTATGTGCAGAAACATGGGGATTAAACAAGAAAACAAAAAGAAAGTTGAAGTCTTTGAAATTTGGATTTATAGACGAATGGGACGAATTGGAAGGAATGAAAAGAAAATCCGGTGTCATGGCGGCTTCGTGTAGTCGTTTTTTATAATTCGGCAATTGCTGATATATTTAAATGATTTACGCGACAGTCTAGTTGTGAAATTATGTGTTGCTATTCCCCGTTTGGTGTATGTTTTACTTCTGACGTGTGGATGAACTGTGATTACCGATATTTAAGTGGAATATGATTTATTCTTCTTTGTGTCGTGTGTTCGCGGTTCGATAGGCAAGCACATGGTTCGATAAAATGTCGCCGGCAAACCGGGTGTAAAGGTAAAGGTAAAGTACGAGACTTGAACCGGCGTCTTAGCACGCGAGTATATACCCATATGTGCTCGGCCGCCTATCCAGAAATGTTCGGATATTTCTGTATAGTGTAGCCTCAAGCATCGAAACTCAGATGCGAAGCGACATTCCTCACCTTCCCAGGATAATATACCCTGGTACCCATTTCTGCCAACGGCTGGGTCGACCGTGGGGGTATTTTTTTTTTCCAACCACGAGTACAATTCACACTGCTCCCAGCGGGAATCGAACACGGGTTGTCCGAACGTCGGTAGTCTAGTCGGGTGGTTTTCCCAACTAGGCTACCGAGGCCCCCTAAACCGGGTGTGTTCAACCCGAATGTGAAAAGTCTGTGACGATGGATGGGGCGGATGAATCAGGAATGATCAACGACCCAGAAAGCGAAAACAGCAAAGTGTGTGGTACACATGAGGCATATTCAGAACACGAAAGACGAATATCGCAGACCACCGTGAATGAGATAGGAGCCTCATCACGTACTAGTCCAGAGGAAAGCAATGGAGAGGAATTCGAACTTATGTCGGAGGAAAGATCTTAAAATAAGTACTTGGAATGTTAGGACTATATATCAAGAAGGGAAATTGGAAAATCTGATTCAAGAAGCAGAACGAATAAATATAGATATTTTAGGTATATCAGAGACAAGATGGAAAGAATGTGGGTACATAGAGGACGAAAAATATACATTTATATACTCAGGAAACACAACAGAACATCAAAGAGGGGTAGGAATGCTGATAAAAAGAGTGCTACAAAAATATATAAGTACCCACTGGACATACAGTGATAGGATTATACTACTCAAGTTGAAAGCAAAACTATTCGACATAGCAATAATACAGACATATGCACCTACATAGTCATATATGGACTAATTAATTGATACAAGTCTTTCATATATGGACTAATTAATTGATACAAGTCTTGTTATATATGGACTAATTAATTGAATCAAGTCTTGTCATATATGGACTAATCAATTGATACAAGTCTTGTCATATATGGACTAATTAATTGATACAAGTCTTGTCATATATGGACTAATTAAGTGATACAAGTCTTGGCTATATATAGACTAATTAATAGATACAAGTCTTGTTATATAAGAACTAATTATTTGATACAAATCTTGGCTATATCTGGGATAAATATTTAGTGTGTCACAACCCCTCTAAAAGAATCTCTGCCACCAGCCAGATCTGGTTAAATCACGGATAATTTCATGATTGACGTTTGAGATATATCTCAGACAATTTGCGATGAAGATCTAGATTACATTGCCGTTAATTCTTGACAAAAGTGTACAGGTTATATTTTGGATAATTTAATAATCGAAGGTGATTTGTTGATATAAATCTGAATATCTCTCTTTTTATTTACAACAAGTCTAGGCTTTCTCAGTAATAATAATAATTTCTGTAATAATAATAATATTAATAATAATAATAATAAATATAGCTCAAGGTTATATATTGACCAGTTGGACTTGAGGAGCCGTGATAGCTCAGTGGTTAGTGAACTGGATTACAAAAGACAAGAGGTAGGGTTTGATCCTGATCGACGGCGCTCTCGTTCACCCAGCCTCAAACGGGTAATGGATTTTATTTTCTGGAAAGTAAAGCGGCACGGGCGTAATACCGACCACATTACCCCCAAAAATCATGTGCTGAATATCTATAACAATTATGGTCATTAACACCATATTCCCTATACGCCACTCGGTGTGACTGAGTCCTTTACCTTTCACTTACTGTTGGACTTAAAGTACACAATTGTGAATCAGATCTTGTACAAACAAAACGGCCAAACACAATGTGAATATAAGTAACAAAAATATAAAAGCAAGAATGATCACAGAATAATAAATAACAGTATTATATATAGAACTGAGTAAAAACACGCATGATACAAAAGTAGATTAAACTGATTAAACCACTTCCTGATATAATGAGAACAAGTCATAAAAATGTCTACTGTATAAAAATGTCGTAAACTGTAACTGTCGTCATTAGACAAAATTAAAACAGACTGAAGTCGTGCTGTTTAGTTTTGCACACGAAAATATGAAAAGGATTGGTCACCAGAGAAACGTAATTGAACATAGGGCTGTTTTAGCGATTTAGAAATGTTTGATCGATCCAACAATTAAAATAAAAAAGCACTCGAAGTTTGGAGTCAGTGAAAAATATGACATGTAACAATATTTGCTGGTGTAATGACTGTGGTCTTGTTGTCGTATATAGAACCATCATCCTTGATGTGGTCGTTGTTCACCATAACTCTGATACTGTTTGATTGAATATCACAGCAGACTGAACTTGCATCAGTATTGATCTACTGCTGTCTACTTGGTACTTCACACATCAACCACACATCTCTCTCTCTCTCTCTCTCTCTCTCTTACATTCTTTTCTCTATGTGTAGCTTCTTTATCCATCCATCCATCCATCCACCCACCCACCCACCTACCCACCTACCCACCCAGCCATCCATCCATCCATCCATCCATCCATCCATCCATCCATCCATCTATCCATCTATCCATCTATCTATCTATCTTTCTATCTATCTATCTATCTATCTATCTATCTATCTATCTATCTATCTATCTATCTATCTATCTATCTATCTATCTATCTATCTATCTATCTATCTATCTATCTATCTATCTATCTATCTATCTATCTATCTATCTATCTATCTATCTATCTATCTATCTATCTATCTATCTATCTATCTATCTATCTATCTATCTATCTATCTATCTATCTATCTATCTATCTATCTATCTATCTATCTATCTATCTATCTATCTATCTATCTATCTATCTATCTATCTATCTATCTATCTATCTATCTATCTATCTATCTATCTATCTATCCACCTACCTACCTACCTAACTACCTACCTACCCACCCATCGCTCGGTCATTTACTTAAATTAACATAACATTGCATAACATAACATAACATTAAGCCGATCTTTTGCTTCACGTCTTCTACTATTTGCTTTCACATTTTTCTCTTCCTTCAAAATCACACTCCTCTCTTTCATTCTTGATACCGCAAATAACGTCACTGAAGATTTCCAACTTCTGTGTCAAGGTTGGTCCAATTGAGGTGAACATCAGACAAAAACTCGTGCGTGTCACGTTATCTACGACATCAGACAAAAACTCGTGCGTGTCACGTTATCTACGACATCAGACAAGAAACTCGTGCGTGTCACGTTATCTAGAACATCAGACAAGAAACTCGTGCGTGTCACGTTATCTACGACATCAACAAAAAACTCGTGCGTGTCACGTTATCCACAACATTACACAAAGACTTGTTTGCGCCACGTTATCTAGACCGTTATAGAAAGACTCACGTGTGTCATGTTATCTACATTAGACAAAGACTCGTGTGTGTCACCTTATCTACAACATTATACAAAAGCTTGTGTATGTCACTCGTGTAAGGCATCAGTCAAAGACTTGATGTGTCACATTAACTTCATCTGGTATCATCTTGCAAACCTTTAACGTTGTCAAACTTTGCTGTATACATTATCTTTATTGATTTGAACGCAACCGTTTAATGAATGGCTATAAGTATATACATTTTGTAATTATTTTTACTTTCCTTTACATAACGACGAGCAAGGTGGTGTTCGATTGCTTGTAGCAAAACAATTTTCTTATTTAAAAGTTATACAAACTTTCAATACTATCTAAATTAGTATGAAACCCTAATGAATGATCACACCCAAACGGGGCTACTTCGTGGAGAAAATATAGTTTAAAATACACACAGGAGGAGCATGATAGTTGTAGCGGACAATCTAGCTAAAAGAAGGAAAGAGCTTAATAGGATCCTGGGGTATGACACACTGCTGACCTAGGAAAGACAATTCTGATTTCAATTCTGACTTCTGAGAAGTGCTGCCCGGTTGGAATGTCAAGAAAACCAACGACCAGGGAAGCAGTTTAGATACAAATACTAACTAGTTACTGAAATGGATGGATTGAAAAAAGAGTGCACACTACGGTACAACAACCCGGTAATAAGTTAACAAAGAATAATGAGACGAAAACAAGATATAACTTATCAGGCAACTCCAGTTTAGCGATAAACAACTACTTTGAGAGTACGCTAAATTCACTTTCCTCTTTCCTGACAGACGAGGTAGATAAGTGCGACTGGTTTAAATGTATCTTGAGGGAGTAAAACAAATCTGGCGTATCACAGACGTGCTTGACGTCAGCCGAACGTGAGAACTGTTAGACCTATGCTATAGTCATTGAGATCGCCTTTCGTGGAAGACACTACTGCAATAGCCAATTTTTTAGTTGGCTGCGTGGCAGTGTACCAAGCGTTCGGCTTCTCGTGGCAAGGCGCGGTGCCACTGAGTACGGGTTCGATCCCACTTCGGACCATATATTGTTCTTCGTTTTTTTCTATTGTTGTTTGTCTGTCAATTTTTCCGAGTGCTAACACATACTTCTTTGTTCTATTATTCCCTATTATCGCCTCGGAAGTTCCCCATATAATAATATTTATGTATTATTATTTGTACCCAGTATATAACCACTGGGAACTACTATTCGTGCTGTTTCGTCCAATAAATGTTTGTCTACAACACAAGTATTCAGCCCTACTGGGAGATACTTGCATTAATAGGAAAGTACAAATATACAATTTATTTCCGGTCTGTGATCGTTACCCTATGCTATAGTCATTGAGATCGCCTTTCGTGGAAGACACTACTGCAATAGCCAATTTTTTAGTTGGCTGCGTGGCAGTGTACCAAGCGTTCGGCTTCTCGTGGCAAGGCGCGGTGCCACTGAGTACGGGTTCGATCCCACTTCGGACCATATATTGTTCTTCGTTTTTTTCTATTGTTGTTTGTCTGTCAATTTTTCCGAGTGCTAACACATACTTCTTTGTTCTATTATTCCCTATTATCGCCTCGGAAGTTCCCCATATAATAATATTTATGTATTATTATTTGTACCCAGTATATAACCACTGGGAACTACTATTCGTGCTGTTTCGTCCAATAAATGTTTGTCTACAACACAAGTATTCAGCCCTACTGGGAGATACTTGCATTAATAGGAAAGTACAAATATACAATTTATTTCCGGTCTGTGATCGTTACCCTATGCTATAGTCATTGAGATCGCCTTTCGTGGAAGACACTACTGCAATAGCCAATTTTTTAGTTGGCTGCGTGGCAGTGTACCAAGCGTTCGGCTTCTCGTGGCAAGGCGCGGTGCCACTGAGTACGGGTTCGATCCCACTTCGGACCATATATTGTTCTTCGTTTTTTTCTATTGTTGTTTGTCTGTCAATTTTTCCGAGTGCTAACACATACTTCTTTGTTCTATTATTCCCTATTATCGCCTCGGAAGTTCCCCATATAATAATATTTATGTATTATTATTTGTACCCACTAGACCTCATTCAATACTTTCCCGTGGTATCGAGAAAATTGGCGTGTACGGAGCAGATGGAAGACAGTGTGAAATGTGAGTAACAAGAAGAATTGGGTACATTGTTATATATCATCATCATGATCAAGTACTATGCCTGCTGTCGTAGGTGATCATGTTTCTCCACAACTTCCGGTCTCGACAGTAATTTATCATTTCTGTTGTTGACCTTCTGCCGAGCCAGTCTCTTAAGCTGTCTGCTTTCTTTTCTCTTTGTTTCTCTCTATCTCTTCGTCCTTCAATTTTCCCAGTTGTCACAATATATTCCAACTGTTCCTTTCACATTGCATGTCCAAAATATTATGATTTTTCTTCCGATATTTTTGGAAATTACTTCTCTTTTTTTCTGGCCTCTTTTAGAACGTTTGTATTACTCTTCTTAGCAGTTCATGGTATTCTCAACATTCTTCTGTAAAACCACATTTGTACAGCCTCCAGTGATTTTGTTATCTGTTGTCCTATTGTCCATGATTCATTATTTTAGATGTAATCAAACACAACCGAAGATACCATTGCAAATATGTACTAGAAAATGTGCTGTTTGTTTTAATAGGGTAAATTTGATGATAAAAAAAGACGCGTGACCACGCTGAACATAAAACCACAAGACAAGACAAGGTAAATAACTAGCGCGAAATTCAGAAGTGAGTGTGAGAGAGAGAGAGAGTGAGAAAGAGACAGAGAATGAGGTTGCGCTAGATATATGTCAACATCAAGTAATGAATTAGTATAATTCTGTCATGCATGTATCAGCACGATATAATTAAATAAACCATTATAAATAAATGAGATTTTAACATCAAGTGATTGACTAAAACATCAAGTGATTGCCTAAAACATGAAGTGATTATCTAAAGCATTAAATGATTGACTAAAACATCAAGTGGTTGATTAATATCGGTCCGACATACAGAATCAGCAAGTTAAGAGAAATATAGCGCACTTGCAGTATAGTAGCACAAAGTAATCAACCAAGTAAAAAATATCAGCTGCAAAATAAAAGAAGCATTCAACAAATGTGATGTCTTGTTAGTGACCAACACATAGTATCAACAAGACAATAGATAGGTTATAGTATGTCCCAGGTAGTTGTAGCTCTGGGCTGTCTCCAGATGTATTCCCTCAACTGTGATATTTAATTGTAGGTCTTGAGAATTTTCTTTGTTTATGATCATAGTTTTAGTCTTTTTGGTATTCATAGCTAGTCCATATTTTTTGCTTGTTATGTTTATCACATTAAGCAATTGTTGTAGGTCTTTAGGATTTTCAGCTAGTAGAACAGTATCATCAGCATATCTTAGGTTATTGATTATATTTCCATTAATGCTTAGGCCTGGCATCTCTGAGATGTTTTTAAAGATTTGCTCAGTGTATAGATTGAACAAGCTTGGTGATAGGATGCATCCTTGTCTTACTCCTCTTTTTATGTCCATGGGTGTAGAGTTTTCTTTGTTACATTTTATTATTCTGTTTGCTCCCAGTACAAATTACATATTAGTCGTATGTCTGTGTATCTAGATTTATATCCTTTAGGCAGTCTATAAGTTGATTATGGTGTATTCTATCGAAAGCTTTGGTGTAGTTTATACAGCATGCATACATACATTGGTTTGAATCAGAGCAATCAAACAAATCAGAGGAAAAACCAGAAGTAGAGATGTTAAGAACACATACCAGAAGTAGAGATGTTAAGAACACATACCAGAACTAGAGATGTTAAGAACACATACCAGAAATAGAGATGTTAAGAACAAATACCAGAAGTAGAGATGTTAAGAACACATACCAGAAATAGAGATGTTAAGAACACATACCAGAAGTAGAGATGTTAAGAACACATACCAGAAATAGAGATGTTAAGAACACATACCAGAAGTAGAGATGTTAAGAACACATACCAGAAATAGAGATGTTAAGAACACATACCAGAAGTAGAGATGTTAAGAACACATACCAGAAGTAGAGATGTTAAGAACACATACCAGAAGTAGAGATGTTAAGAACACATACCAGAAGTAGAGATGTTAAGAACACATACCAGAACTAGAGATGTTAAGAACACATACCAGAAATAGAGATGTTAAGAACACATACCAGAACTAGAGATGTTAAGAACACATACCAGAAATCATCATCATCAAGTGTCTGGCCTGCTGGCTTAGGTGATCATGTGTCTCCACAACTTTCGATTTCGACAGTTATTTATCATTTCTGTTGTTGACCTTCTGCCAAGCCATTCTCTTAAGCTGTCAGGTATCTTTTCTCTTTGCTTCCCTCTATCTCTTTGTCCCTCAATTTTTCAAGTTTTTACAATATATTCCAGCTGTTCTCTTATCATTACATGGCAAAAAATGATGATTGTTTCTTCCTAATATTGGAAATTAGCTCTCTTTTTGCTTTGGCCTCTTTCGGAACGTTTTCATGACTCTTCTTAGCTTACCAGAAATACCAGAAAAAGAAATAGGTATTACAAATGTGCAAATAAATCAGAAGAAATACTTGCACAGGAAGCGTCAGAAGCGAAACAATTGAAACGGAGGCATGAGGTAATTTATGATATAAAAAAGACATAAACAAGAAAGTAAGGGAGTCTGTGAAATTTTGGTGGAAAAAAAATGGGGAAATAAATAAATGAGTGCTTGAACAAATGAGTGAGTGGACGAGATAAAAAATTGATGAAAGATTTTGAGAGAAGCGTAAAATGAAGTGATGGATCAATGGCGGCTTGTCAGAACGTATCAACAAGGCAAGGGACAAACGATGAAGCAGACGTGATTCAACTTCAAGTCGTCGTCAGTATGGAGAGTTGCCATATCTGGAATGACACTTACAGTAACGCAGCAGCTATAGTGTTATTGATAATGCTACACTCAGCTCTCATGTATTTATCGGCAGTAATGCATTATGGGACAACTCTTGCTGCTATTAAATTGCAGGAATTAGCGGCCGTAGAACGAAACTTATGCCGTCAGGACCCCTTGATGTTTCCCACAATTGTTGGCGGACGGAACCAATCGGTGAACGTGATTAAGCTCCGGGATTTTCCTACAGAATTCTGGAAAGGACGTTTCAAGCCGCGAGGAATAAAATGAAGAGTTCAGTCTCAGGTCATGCTTTGATAAGATTCGAAAAGTTGTGATCATTGTATGCTGTGTATAGTTGAGACGAGTTTAGTTATTTAAATAAAAAAGAAATAAAAATAAATGAGAGAAAAACGTCAATACTACAGAAGTGTAATATGATACATCAAATAAAACACGGTGTTAGGCAATATTGTGTGATGTCTCCAGATTTATTTAATATGTATAGTGAGATTATTTTAAGATCCATAAGGGGCGTGCCTGGAATAACAATTGGAGGTCATAATATAAATAATCTAAGATATGCTGATGGTACAGTCTTAATCGTTTTAAGAGTGAAACTGAGTTACAAGAAATGTTAGACATTATAGTGAAGGAAAGCAAAAATAAAGGACTCAGAAGGACTAAGAAAAATACATCACCTCAAAGCACAATAAAGGCAAGTGGAAAAATATTAAAACAGGCAAATTACTTTTGATATCTGGGAACAATATTAACCTCAGACGAAAGATGTACAACAGAGGTGAGATGCAGAATGGCTCAGGCAAAAGCAGCTTTCCAAAAATAAGGAAGATACTGTGCAATCAATTTTTGGCAATAGAAACAAGAAAAAGAGTTCTTAAATGTTATGTAGAGCCAGTCTTAACATATAGATGTGAATAATGGACAATATGACAACAGACAAGAAAATCACTGGAGGCTGTAGAAATGTGGCTTTACAAAAGAATGTTGAGGATACCATGGGCAACTAAGAAGAGTAATGAAAACGTCCTGAAAGAGGCAAAAGCAAAAAGAGAGCTAATTTCGAAAATTAGGAAGAAACAATCTTAATTGTTTAGCCATGTAATGAGAAGGGAACAGCTGGAATATATTGTGACAACTGGGAAAATTGAAGAACGAAGAAATAGAGGGAAACAAAGAGAAAACATCCGAGACAACTTAAGAGAATGGCTTGGCAGACAGTCAACAACGCAAATTATAAATAACTGTTGAGATGAAAGTTGTGGAGAGACATGATCACCTATGTCAGCAGGCTTGGTACTTCATGATGATGATGATGATATGATTAAAATAAGATATTTGTAAAACATAGGCAACTCTTCTGTCTTGTTTGCTCTTAAGATATGTCGATGATGTATTCATACTGAAAATAAGCAGTGCTGTAACAAAGTTTGTAATCAAAACGCTATAAGATGCCAGAGATCTGAACGTTACACAGAAAGACAGAATTATACAACTCAGAAAATAAAAACATAAATAAATGAGTTGATGTTGCACCAGTGCTGGGATGTATTAAGAAATACCAGATGAAATGGTATGGATGGTGATCAGCACGAGACAATGTCCCCCTAGAGTACTAACACTCACAAGCAAAAGGAAACGACAAAACTAGACGCCGATGAATGAAAAAGCAGACCTTACGATACGCACGCAGCACGCATGAGAAACACTAAAGTTCATTGACGCGAAAACTCCATTTTTCCTTGACACTGAAAGGAAACAGTCTCGAGTGAAAAGCATAGAAAGACCAGAAATAGAGACAGACGGAGTAAAGAGATGGAGTAAAGAAAAAAGCGAAAGAATTATTTGAATTGGAAGTATCTGAATGCAAAACAATTGCCACGGAGGGAAGCGATAATATGCAATAACAATAGACATAAAAGAAAGTCAGAGAGTTGGGATGAAAATAAATAGAGGAAAAAAGTAAGTAGGCATGTGATTTAATGAGAGAGCAAGAGAGACAGAACGGGTACAAAAGATTTTGAGAGAGAAATAGAGCGAGAGACATAATAATCTGAAAAATCGATTTATTTTGAATGAGTCTGCGGAAAGCTTACATAAAACAAAGGCGATAACAATAACAAAAAAAATAAATAAATAAATAAATTAAGCACAAACAAAATAAGGAGTGAGGCGAAAAAAAGTGGCTTGAAAAACTGAACAGAAAAATAGCAAATGTATAAACACACATATAAAGTTGGAGAAACAGACACGGGACAAAGAGAATATATATATATATATATATATATATATATATATATATATATATATATATATATATATGGCTTTTGGAGTTTCGACAGACTGTTGGTAGCAAGGAATCGTTATTTGTCAGTAGTTCGATAATACATTCATGTCTTATGGTGAATGCTGTTTTACTGAGCAGCTTTTCTGGTGACCGAATCTTTCATTATTGGATAGACAGATCCGACTGCTGAATGAACAAGATGCATTTGTGGTGTTTGGTCTCATTATAGAAGAGAATTGCGCACTAAAGGGTGTAGGGGCAGAATGAGTGCAGTACAGTGCACAGAAAGGGAGAAGTGACGTGGAAAGGAGGATGACGTGAAAATTAAAACGAAATAGTGGACAGAACGGTTGGAAAGTATAACTAATAAAAATCAGCAGCCGAAGAGAGCAGATGGATAGTTGAGTACATAATAGAATGTAATCGACAGTGGAAGTCTATGGGTTGAATAGTCGGAACTAAGAGAGTTCAGTGGAGATGGACAGTTGAAAGTCTAACAGAATTCAATCGACTGTGGAAACCTATGAGCCGGATAGTCAGGAACTAAGAGAGTTCAGTGGAGATGGACAGTTGAGAGCCTAACAGAATTCAATCGACAGTGGAAACGTATGAACAGAGTTCAGTGGAGATGGACAGTTGAGAGCCTAACAGAATTCAATCGACAGTAGAAACGTATGAAAAGAGTTCAGTGGAGATGGACAGTTGAGAGCCTAACAGAATTCAATCGACAGTGAAAACCTATGAGCCGGATAGTCAGGAACTAAGAGAGTTCAGTGGAGATGGACAGTTGAAAGCCTAACAGAATTCAATCGACAGTGGAAACGTATGAGATAGATAGTCAGGAGACTAATAGAAGTCAGTTGGAGATCGACGCCAGTGGAGAAGGCCGACCAACGAAATGCATAAAATAGATAGAATAGGGTGGGCCGTTCGATGGGGAACGGTCCAAAATGAGTTAATGCTGAACATAGAATATAAAGATAAGAATAGAATAGAGTAGATAGACTAGAGAATGACTGGAGCGCTAAGTGATTGATGAACTACATTGATTTGACGAGATGTAGGACATTGTAAAGAGTAATAAAAGGCTGCCGATCAAATAATCGATGTGTTGTTAAATGTTGATAAGAGATAAATTAGAAACAACTGTTAGGTCACACAAGTCTCACTGAGAAGCACAGAAGACTCAAGAATGAGAGGGAAACAATAAAGATAAGAAAAGGTCGCACGAAGAAATAAATAACAGGTCTCACATCATATCCTTTCGCCTGCGCCTTGTCTGAACAATATCACTTACTCCAATGTTACAGCGCCGGGTATTCCCCTCCCCTCCCCCCCCCCCTTTACTTTTTTGTGTTAGTTATTTTTGTTCTCCACGTGATACGTTCTAATTGTCACAGTTTCTTTCGCTGATAGGTATGAGGGATTATATTCTTTATTTTATATTATACATTATATATATATATAGGTTTCGGAGATAGACAACCGTTGTTTGAAATCATTGTCCTGTCAAATTCGAAATTTTAGCTCATTTTATGTTTTGCTCCCATCGTCTTCAAAAACTTATATCGAGTTTGGACTAATTTTTTTAAAATTAATAACATTTCTTCTTATGGTTTTATTTCTCTCCACAGGTTGTTTTTGTTCTTTTCTGCCTGTCTTTTTCTACAGTGGTTTCCTCTTCATAGTTCTGTATATCTTTCTTCAAAGCTTATCTATATAGTCTCTTCCACTTCTTTATCCATCGCCCTCTATCTTCTCTGTAAATTATTCTCTCTCACGTCTCTCTAGCTTAGGAACTCTTCCTCTTTATCGACACTTCTCTTGGTATTTGTCTATTTCTTTAAATGTACATCTCACTTTAGGTCCCTTATCCACGGCTATTTATTTCATCCCTTTTTTCTACTACTGGGCGTTCAATCCTCTCTCTTTTATTATGAACCAATCAAAGTGGACAACTGCTTGGGACAGTCTGGCCCCAAGAAGACAAACATGGAGCTTTCAGAAAGCCTAAACCCAGATCTGCTAAATGTGAACAGCTTAAGCTATTCTGTTGTGATCATTCCGTTGCGAAATGCAACACTAAAAAAAAATCTATTTGCGATGAACTTAATCGTTTTCTAGTGTTCTCGAAAATTTGCTCAAATCATTTATTGAGTGATACTTTAACTTGAATAAAAAGACTGCAGAATTAATGTTTAGAATTGTGCTAATATGTTAACGTTTTAGTAAATATCGGAATGAAGATCGAGTAGTAGCCTCCGGCAGTCGTAGTTAACTATGCATCTTTAGTCTATCTATGAAATGTTATTTTTTCTTTTCTTTCATCGTGTATTCTCTTTTTTTTTTATGAATCTGTCTGCTTCTTGATTGAGTTGGAGCTGTAGAGTGTTTCCAAAAATTGTGGTCTGCAGCTATATCACCCAAAGCTGTATGTTTTATGTATCTTCATGTCACGTTTACATACGCGTATAAATCGGAGTTCTCAGCGAACTATAGTTCTTTTATCATCTACTAGTTGTCCATAGAATATATCTTTTGGTATGCTGCCGTCTTTCATACGGTGTAATAGGGAGAGCCAGCGTAACCTACATTGTTTGAGAAGCGTGTAGATGTTCGGGAGGCCTGTGCGAGTGAGGACCTCCAGGTTTGAGACCTTGTCTTCCATGTGATACCAAGAATACGGCGCAGACATCGCTTATGGAATGCATTTAGCTTCTTCTCTTGCTTACTCAGTTACCCAAGATCCACTGCCACATAAAAGGGCACTGATGATATAGGCCTTGTAAGCTGTGCTTTGTTTTAGTTGCCACGTTGCTGTTTTATCAATCGCGTCTAGATAAAACGTGTGAAGGTGGTAGCAGCTAGACCAATGCGGTTGTCATTTTCTGTGTCTGAAGATGAGAAAGTCGATTATGCGATAATAAACGTTTAATTATAAATCTTTTGTTTTGAAGCCTTCAGTGAGATGTATAGCATTGAGAAATATGTTGATGATGGTTAATACTAAAAACAACTATGTGAGTACATTTTTATTTATTTTTTTCTTTTTTTTGGGGTGGGGGGCGGGGGGGGGGGGGATTTGAGCGACCTGATGTAATGCCGACTATATCATCCATAAATTTACCATCTGTTTTGAGAAGTGTTTGAAGTATTGTCCGAAAATGTTAACGCGCCAGGAATAGTCTCCATTTGATCCAGTGACCTGTTTATTATAACAACTTTTGGAGTTAAAGGAAAAGAGACCCAATGGACTGACATGAACTGGGGAGAGGGGAAGAAACTAGAGACCCAATGGACTGGCATGAACTAGGGAGGGAGGAAGAAACGAGAGACCCAATGGACTGGCATGAACTGGGGAGGGTGGAAGAAATGAGAGACCCAATGGATTGACATGAACTGGGGAGGGAGGAAGAAACGAGAGACCGAATGGACTGACATGAACTGGGGAGGGAGGAAGAAACGAGAGACCCAATGGACTGGCATGAACTGGGGAGGGAGGAAGAAACGAGAGACCCATTGGACTGGCATGAACTGGGGAGGGAGGAAGAAACGAGAGACCCAATGGACTGGCATGAACTGGGGAGAGGGGAAGAAACGAGAGACCCAATGGACTGACATGAACTGGGGAGAGGGGAAGAAACGAGAGAGCCAATGGACTGGCATGAACTGGGGAGGGAGGAAGAAACGAGAGACCCAATGGACTGACATGAACTGGGGAGAGGGGAAGAAACGAGAGACCCAATTGACTGACATGAACTGGGGAGAGGGGAAGAAACGAGAGACCCAATGGACTGACATGAACTGGGGAGGAAGGAAGAAACGAGAGATCCAATTGACTGACATGAACTGGGGAGGAAGGAAGAAACGAGAGATCCAATTGACTGACATGAACTGGGGAGGAAGGAAGAAACGAGAGATCCAATTGACTGACATGAACTGGGGAGGAAGGAAGAAACGAGAGATCCAATGGACTGACATGAACTGGGGAGGAAGGAAGAAACGAGAGATCCAATGGACTGGCATGAACTGGGGAGGAAGGAAGAAACGAGAGATCCAATAGACTGACATGAACGTGAGGGGGGAGGAAGAAACGAGAGACCCAATGGGCTGACATGAACTGGGGAGAGGGGAAGAAACGAGAGACCCAATGGACTGACATGAATGGAGGAAAGGGAAAGATTAAGAGGATAGAATCATTAGGATGGATTAGAAGAGAAAGAAAACGCGACAAAAAATAAAGAGATTTGATACAAAAGAAGTCTAAAAATGTGGCAAAAAAAAGAGAAAGAGAGAAAAGAGAAACAAAGTCGATGATCATATGCGTGATGACGAGTATGAAGGAAAGAAAAGTGACGGAGATGGAAATAACAACAGAAAAAGAGAAGTGGACTGACTGAAAAAAAAAAGTGCAAAATATTATGCGCCAGAAAAATCGAAATTGGAGGAGGAAAATGATAATAGAAATGAAAGGAGAAAAACAGACGAAGAAAGAAGCGGATAAAAGCAAGGCAAGTAGAAAGCCAGAGTGAGAATGAAAAGGTCATATTAGGGAAAGTGGGAAGAAATAGAGGATGCAAAATTGAAGAAAAAGTGACCAGAAAAAGGACGAGAAAAGTGAGCAGTCTATACAAATATGAAGAAATCAATATTCAATTTGGCGCATACCATAGTAGGAAAAACGTCACACAAATGCAGAACTTAATAATGAAGAGCATTCAAAAATAGTTGTCTACATTAGTCGGATAGAGAACGTGAAAAGTTGTACTAAATTCACCCAAAATATGGACTTCAGGAAAGTACAGGAAGTGTTGTCGCGCATTTGAGCAACGAGATGAATTAAAAAAAAAAATAAAAAACATTAACAATGTTATCTTTGCAGAGTTAATCCATCTAGCAGTTTCTGCAACAAATTTCCGTGAAGCTTTCAGGGCGTTAAATAGCAGATGGTGCACAGGACGTCTGTTGTTTAATAGCTACAGGTAACCCGACGTGCAGGTAAAACATCCCTTTACTGGTAATAATCACATTTCATAAATAAACATATTTTTAGGAACCTTAATAATGTGAATCATTAGTATCATTTTTTGCCATTAAATGAATACTGGTTTTAGCCATGAAATAAGTACCAGTTTTTGCCACGAGATTAGTACCAGTTTTTGCCATGAAATAAGTACCAGTTTTTGCCACGAGATTATTACCAGTTTTAGCCATGAAATAAGTACCAGTTTTTGCCACGAGATTAGTACTTGTTTTTGCCACGAGATTAGTACCAGTTTCAGCCATGAAATAAGTACCAGTTTTTGCCACGAGATTAGTACCAGTTTTAGCCATGAAATAAGCACCAGTTTTTGCCACGAGATTAGTACCAGTTTTAGCCATGAAATAAGTACCAGTTTTTGCCACGAGGTTAGTACCAGTTTTTGCCACGAGATGAGGCAACAAATTGAAGGTGCATAAGTTAGATCAAGTCTGTAGCAAATTTTGTTTGTTTGTTAAGGATGGATCGTGATTTTTCGGCTTATATCTCGTGACATAGATAAGATGATGTTCTCGTGACCTAGATAATATGATATTCTCAGGACCTAGATAAGATGATATTCTCGTGACCTAGATAAGATAATATTCTCGTGACCTAGATCAGATTATATTCTCGTGACCTAGATAAGATTATATTCTCGTGACTTAGATAAGATGATATTCTCGTGACCTAGATAAGATGATATTCTCGTGACCTATATAAGATCATATTTTCGTGACCTAGATAAGATTATATTCTCGTGACCTAGATAAGATCATATTCTCCTGACCTAGATAAGATGATATTCTCGTGACCTAGATAAGATCTATTTAATCTTGTTTCCTTAATGTCTGCATCATTGTCTGCCACGCCGGCGATGTCAGAAACAAACTGTAGTTACGCAAATTATGTTCTACCTGTAGAATTCCTCACAAGAATTATTTTCTACCTGTAGAATCCCTCACAAGTATAATGTTCAACCTGTAGAATTCCTCACAAGAATTATGTTCTTCCTGTAGAATTCTTCACAAGAATTATTTTCAACCTGCAGAATTCCTCACAAGATTAATGTACTACCTGTAGAATTCCTCACAAGAATTATGTTCAACCTGTAGAATTCCTCACACGAATTATGTTCAACCTGCAGAATTCCTCACAAGATTAATGTACTACCTGCAGATTTCCTCACAAGGATTATGTTAAACCTGCAGAATTCCTCACAAGAATTATGTTTAATCTGTAGAATTCCTCACGCGAATTATATTCAACCTGCAGAATTTCTCACAAGAATTATGTTCAACGTGTAGAATTTCTCACAAGAATTATGTTCAACGTGTAGAATTCCTCACACGAATTATGTTCAACCTGCAGAATTCCTCACAAGATTAATGTACTACCTGTAGAATTCATCACACCGATTATGTTAAACCTGCAGAATTCCCCACAAGAATTATGTTTAATCTGTAGAATTCCTCACGCGAATTATGTTCAACCTGCAGAATTTCTCACAAGAATTATGTTCAACGTGTAGAATTTCTCACAAGAATTATGTTCACCGTGTAGAATTCCTCACACGAATTATGTTCAACCTGCAGAATTCCTCACAAGATTAATGTACTACCTGTATAATTCCTCACAAGGATTATGTTAAACCTGCAGAATTCCTCACAAGAATTATGTTTAATCTGTAGAATTCCTCACGCGAATTATGTTCAACCTGCAGAATTTCTCACAAGAATTATGTTCAACGTGTAGAATTTCTCTCAAGAATTATGTTCAACGTGTAGAATTTCACACAAGAATTATGTTCAACCTGCAGATTTTCTCACAAGAATTATGTTCAACCTGCAGAATTTCTCACAAGAATTATGTTCAACCTGCAGAATTTCTCACAAGAATTATGTTCAACGTGTAGAATTTCTCACAAGAATTATGTTCAACCTGCAGAATTTCTCACAAGAATTATGTTCAACCTGCAGAATTTCTCACAAGAATTATGTTCAACCTGCAGAATTTCTCACAAGAATTATGTTCAACCTGCAGAATTTCTCACAAGAATTATGTTCAACGTGTAGAATTTCTCACAAGAATTATGTTCAACCTGCAGAATTTCTCACAAGAATTATGTTCAACCTGCAGAATTTCTCACAAGAATTATGTTCAACGTGTAGAATTTCTCACAAGAATTTTGTTCACGTGTAGAATTCCTCACGCGAATTATTTAAACTGTTGAGAGTGAACAGGTGAAGATTCGGCCTATAACTGAAGCCCCGATCTCTTAAAAGAAAGGTGTTTCTACCAGATATTACTCTAAATTTCGCGTTGTTACAATATTTCTAGACTTTTCTAACCTTATCATATATCTCTAGAAGTCTTTCACAGGATTGTACTACTCAAATAGACAATTCCGAGCAGTCTTCTACATCTGTACCACCTCCAAAAAATATTGTGTTAGAATTCTATACTTTTATTGGTCTACTATTGGTAATATAATATGAAAGAAAACCGGGGAGAGAGTACTGCACGCTCACTACGGGAGAAACCTCGGAGAAGGTACTAGATGGCCACTACTGGAGAAAATCGGGAAGAAAGTACTACTTAGCCATCATGGGGAAAAAAAACTGGAGAAAGTGCAATATCACCACTATGGGAGAAAGTACTACTTGGCCTTATTGGAGGAAAACCTGGAGAAAGTACTACATAACCACTGTAAGAGAAAGTACTATATGTCCACTATGAAAGAAAATGCTTCATAACCACTATAGGAGAAAGTACTACATTACTACTATGGGAGGAAATACTACATAACCACTATGGGAGAGAGTACTAATTGGCTTTAATGGGGGAAAACTTGAAGAAAGTACTACATGACCACCGTGGGAGAAAGCACTAATTGGCTTTAATGGGGGAAAACTTGAAGAAAGTACTAAATGACCACTGTGGGAGAAAGCACTAATTGGCTTTAATGTGGGAAAACTTGAAGAAAGTACTAAATGACCACTGTGGGAGAAAGCACTAATTGGCTTTAATGTGGGAAAACTTGAAGAAAGTACTAAATGACCACTGTGGGAGAAAGTACTAATTGGCTTTAATGGGGGAAAACTTGTACATTAACAAAGTCGCTCATACATGTCATCATGGTAGGGCAATAACATGGTAGTTGAGACATTAACATTGTTACACATAAAAGACATTATGGTGGTAGGTAGGGCAATAACATGGTAGTTGAGACATTAACATTGTTACACATAAAAGTCATTATGGTGGTAGGTAGGGCAATAACATGGTAGTTGAGACATTAACATTGTTACACATAAAAGTCATTATGGTGGTAGGTAGGGCAATAACATGGTAGTTGAAACATTAACATTGTTGCACATAAAAGTCATTATGATGGTAGGTAGGGTAATAACATGGTAGTTGAGACATTAACATTGTTACACATAAAAGTCATTATGATGGTAGGTAGGGCAATAACATGGTAGTTGAGACATTAACATTGTTACACATAAAAGCCATTATGGTGGTAGGTTGGGCAATAACATGGTAGTTGAGATATTAACATTGTTACACATAAAAGCCATTATGGTGATAGGTAGGGCAATAACATGGTTGTTGAGATATTAACACTGTCACTCATACATGTCATTAGCATTGTTGGTAGCTCACACACTTGGCAAAACAAGCACAATTTGTGATTTAATTCCAGTCATATGGTAGACCACCGTGAAAGAGATTGGGCCTCATCACGTAACATTCCAAAGAAAGCCACGGAGAGAAATTCTAACTACTGTTTTAGGAACGAGCTAAAAATAGCCACATGGAATGTTAGGACCTTATACCAACCAGGAAAACTAGAAAATCGTATGGTAGAAGCAGAGCGATTAAACATAGATATTTTAGGCATATCAGAAACAAGATGGAAGGAAAGTGGATACATACAAGACGATAAATATACATTTATATACTCAGGTAACACAACAGAACCCCAAAGAGGGGTAGGCATACTAATAAAACGAGAACTACAAAAATATATAAATACTCACTTGACATACAATGATAGGATTATATGAATAAAAATGAAGCCAAAGCCATTTGACATATCAATAATACAGACAGACGCACCTACTCAGGACTATACAGATGAACAAATAGAAGCATACTATGACGATCTAAACACAGTTATGAAGCAAGTGAAATCGTCAGACATCTTGATTGTAATGGGTGATATGAACACTAAAGTAGGAAAAGGCAGATATAAGACCATTATAGGAAATTACGGTTTAAGAAAAAGAAATAACAGAGGAGAAAGATTAATTCAATTTTGTGAAGAAAACAGGTTGATGATATGTAACACCTACTTTGAGCAAGAGAAAAGGAAATTATACAAATGGAAAAGCCCTGGAGATAGAGAGAAGAATCAAATAGATTATATAATGATAAAAGACAGATTCCGGAACAGCGTCAAGAAAGCCAAAACCTATCCAGGAGCAGATATTAATTCAGATCACAATCCTGTAATGATTCAAATGAAAATCAAATTAAAGAGAAAGAAACAAAATACTAATTCAGCAATACTAAAAGATACAATAGCTTTAAATCAGAAAGATGTAAAAGAAACTTATACTGTACAAGTAAAGAACACATATCAGAAGCTGCTAGAAGAAGGGATTGAGCAGTACAGAAGAGAAAATCCTGAAGAAAAAGTCGCAACCAAATGGCAATGCATAAAAAACAGCATACAAAAATTCTGCATCACCTT
Organism: Megaustenia siamemsis; assembly: GCA_032433765.1. Lineage (NCBI taxonomy): Eukaryota > Metazoa > Mollusca > Gastropoda > Stylommatophora > Ariophantidae > Megaustenia > Megaustenia siamemsis. Next base: position 166,189,179 of record JAVIAB010000092.1, read on the forward strand.
ACCAAAAAGGAAAGTAACAAAAAACAAAAATGGATAACTGACAACATTTTAGAAAACATGGAAGAGAGAAGACAAGCAAAGAACACTGCCAGATACAAGGAAATTGATAATGAAATACGAAAAATGTGCAAAATGGCAAAATAAGACTGGTTCAACCAAAGATGTCTAGAAGTTGAAACTATGGAAAGTAAACAAAATTTAAGAGGAATGCACAGAGAAATAAAAAGAATGACTAATAAAGACAAAAAAGCTGCAGGAAGCGGATGTATTGCAAACAAAGAGGGAAGAATGCTAACAGACAACAAAGATATAATCGATAGATGGCAGGAATACATAACATAATTATTTCATGACGAAAGGGACAAAAAGCCAGACATAAAATGTATATACCACTATAAAATCCAAAATCGGAGGTAGAAAAAGCTATTAAAAACCATGAAAAAGGGAAAAGCAGCAGGACCTGACAATATACAGATAGAGATGATACAGGCACTAGAAGATTTTGGCATTGTGGTAATCACAGACATATGCAATGACATATACCACACAGGATACATACCAAATGAACTAAAAACATCAACTTTTATTATTGCATTGCCTAAAAAGAATGGTGCAGTTGAATGCAGTGATTTTAGAACAATAAGCCTAATGAGCCAGGTAACCAAAATTGTACTAAAAGTTATACAAGGAAGGATTCAGAATAAAATTAATAATGAATTAGATGAGCAGCAATTCGGATTCAGAAAAAAAACAGTGGGACAAAAGAAGCCATATTTAGCATGAGGACATTCATTGAAAAGTACATAGAAGTAAACAAACCAAATATGCCTGCTTCTTAGACTACACCAAAGCATTTGATAGAATACACCATAATCAATGTATAGACTGCCTAAAAGATATATATCTAGATGACATAGACATACGACTGATATGTAATTTGTACTGGGAGCAAACAGCAATAATAAAATATAACAAAGAGAACTCTACACCCATGGACATAAAAAGAGGAGTAAGGCAAGGATATCACCAAGCTTGTTCAATCTATACACTGAGCAAATCTTTAAAAACATCATAGATGCCAGGCCTACAAATTAATGGAAAGATAATCAATAACCTAAGATATGCTGACGATACTGTACTACTCGCAGAAAATCCTAAAGATCTACAACAATTACTTAATGAAATAAACATGACAAGCAAAAAATATGGACTAAATATGAATATCAAAAAGACTAAAACTATAATCATAAACAAAGAAAAATCTCAAGACCTACAATTAAATATCAAAGTGGAAGGAATACATCTAGAGACAGTTCAGAACTACAACTACCTGGGACATACTATAACCAGTGATGGAAAATGTACAACTGAAATAAATAAAAGAATAGGTATGGCAAAAAGTAACCAATAATCGAATAGCAAAGCAAGCCCTCATATGGGAAACAACAGGTAAAAGAAAAAGAGGAAGACCCAGGGAGACACTGAGAAGAACATTGATGAGAGAGGCAAGAGCAGCAGGAATCGGCTCCCTCAATGAGATAGAACTGCTTGCACAGAACAGAGACAGATGGCGAGATTTGATAAAATATCTTTAAAAGAAAACTGCTAGAACAAAAATTCATATAGGAGAAGGTGTATCTTGGTCTACGCCCTATGGGCCGGTTACGGCTCGAAAGGTCAATAGATAGATAGATGGCAAAAAGTAGTTTCAATGCCATGAAAAATATACTAACATCAAAACAAATAACACCAGGGCTCAAACTAAAAATAGTAAAATGTTACATCTTCTCAATATTCCTGTATGGTGCAGAAACATGGACATTAACCAGAAAACAGAACAGAAAATTTAAGCCTTTGAAATGTGGATTTATAGAAGAATAGGTAGAATTGGATGGAAAGAAAAGAAAACAAACGAGGAAGTTTTAAAACAACTAAAAATGAAAAGAGAACTACTAAACACTATTAGAGAAAGACAAATGAAATTTTTGGGTCATGTTAAAAGACACAAGAGCCTAATAAAAGTAATATTTGAAGGGAAAATACAAGGTAAAAGAGGCAGAGACAGACCAAGTCTAACATGGTCGAGTAACATCAAAAGATGGACATGTCAGCCTATGACAATCTGCACCATCAAAGCAAGAGACAGAGTGGAATGGCGCTCCATGGTAGCCAACTTTCGATGCGGAGACGGCACTCAATGATGATAATGAATTCCAGTCTGAGCCACTAAAGTCAGCACAGCTAAAAATGTGATAGACATGGCAATCAGAGCTGATAAAAGTACGAGCACTAGCCCTCTCTTCTACAATGCTCCATGTAATAATGTGAAAGTAAAACACTACAAATTCCCAATACATTTATTTCAATGAGCACCTTTTTCATTCATCTTTAAACAGAACTTTCATACACGCACACATAAACGTCATTCATTATATCTGGTTAGAACGGCTGATGCGGTAACATGCACATATAACAAACTTGCAGAAAATGAAGCACCTTGTTACTTCCATGGTCATAAATAGCTTGATGTGAGCTCGCTACTAACTACAGGTACACATAAGTTCTTCAATGACAGAAGCAGCTTTACATAAATCCAATGACAGAAGCAGCTTTACATAAATCCAATGACAGAAGCAGCTTTACATAAATCCAATGACAGAAAAAGTTTCACATACGTTTAGTAGCAGAAAACAGCTTTACTCGAGTTCATTAACAGAAACAGCTTTACTTATGTTTACTAACAGAAACAGCTTTACGTAGTACATTAACAGAAACAACTTTACTTAAGTTCATTAACAGAACAGGTTTGATTAAGCTCATTAACAGAACAGCTTTACTTAAGTACATTAACAGAACAGCTTTATTTAAGTTCATTAACAGAACAGCTTTATTTAAGTTCATTAACAGAACAGTTTTACTTAAGTTCACTAACAGAACAGCATTACTTAAGTTCATTAACAAAAACAGCGTTAATTCAATTCATTTGCAGACAAAAACTGTGCATAAGTTCTCTAAAAGCTATCTTCAGAGTGATACCGTGTCCGTCTATAAGTAGAGTTGTTTGTCCCAGGACATTAACCTTACAGGACTAACAGCTATCTCCTGCTATGTTCACTTGCATTAAGTTGTCATTATTCTTTCTTAATTCTCTGCACAGACTTTCCTCCTGCACAGAGATGCACCTCCTCTATTATAGAAACTGAACAAAACAAATTCGAGAGCATGCCACATCTGCTGTATGCTGTCGCGATATCAAATGCTTGGTTTAGGAGGGGAAAAAAAAAAGGGGGGGGGGAGAGACGCCTATTAATGCCATAAGAAAATACATAAATAATGAAGAGATAATGATACCAGACAAAATATTAAAAAATAAAATATTAATCGAATAAACATTTTTAAAACGTTTACGTAATACGGCTATTTCATGAAACTGAAGCTTAATTGGGTACCCTTATATGTCTACAACATTAGACAGGCTTCGAGTCTCGTGGAAAATCCAGAGTAATATCACAAGATAAAGAATGATCTGCAACATATCATCTTAAAGGAGTGCCATTTTTCTCGCTGTTATTATCTTCTACAACTCAATGTGCCAGATTCTCAGTTGTTCATTTCAGCTGGCTCGATCAGAAAATGTTAGACTGGTACTGAGCCTGTTTTCATCTTATTATAAAACTTGTGCCCTAACCACAGTGCTACTGACGCCCCCAAGAGTCATATGGATAAATAATATCCTTCAGTGGCAAAGTCTAACAACTGATGTATTTGAGTCAGGATAGAATACTGCAGCTTCTCACAACGCTTCAAACCCAATTATGAACATATCAGAAATAGCAGCCATCATCATCATGTGTCATACTGGTTGGCGTAGGCGATCATGTCCTTCCACAATCTAATAGTGCATCTTATCATTTCAGTTGTTGTTTTCCATGCCATTACATCAAGCTAACTAGTATCTTCTCTCTTTGTCGTCCGCGATCTCTCTTTCCCTGTATTTTGCATTGCAGCTGTAGCCGAGTATTCCAACTTTCCTCTTCTCATGATGTGCCCGAAAAATGTTGATTGTTTCTTTCTGATGGTTTTTAGGAGCTCCCTTTTTGTGTTGGCCTCTTTGAGAATTTCCTTATTGGTCTTTTTAGCTGTCCATGGAACTTTCAACATTCTTCTAAGAAATCCCACCTTTGTGACCTTTAATTGTCGTTTCATTTGTTTGCCTACTGTCCATGATTCGCTTCCATAGGTCAGAATTGGCTCTATATAGCACCGATGAACTCTCTTTCTCATTTCTCTTGACATAGACCTGTTGCATAAGACGTTTTTCATCTTCTGAAATCCTGTTTTGGCGTGAGCTGTTCTACCTTTTATTTCTGTGGTGCATCTTCCATCTGATGTTATTATTGTTCCCAAGTATTTGAAGCGTTGCACTTATTTCAGATTTGTCCTGTTTATTTGTTATACTACAAGATGGCGATTATTATGTCTTCGATATTATAACTACTTCTGTTTTATTATAAGAATAAAATACCTATAGGTCAATTTATCTTTATTGCAAAATTTAGACTTGTGAGACGGTGTTTCTACAGAGCAGTAATGGCATGACAAAAGCGGAGCAATTCTGATGAAATTTAAGCTGAAAGATGTAGTTACTAACTCCTCGATCAACAATTACTTTAATGGCTGTCCTGAGACCCGAGCATTCCTCACAAGCAAAAATGACTCGATCAAATTCTGAAATAAGTTTGTCCGCCGGCCTGTAATTTGATGAAACTAGCTCGACCGTCGGTGGACAGGGCGGTTACTTCCAGCGCCTTCCACTCATCGATTTTCCCAGAGAGGAGTAAGGGAATCCCCGCTAGTGCCAGAATTAGTACAAATTATGCACGCGACTAGAGAGTTCTGGAAGGTCTGATCTTCAGATAAATAAACAGATAAAACAGAGTTTGGCAAGAATAACAAGTAAATGACGTCCGATAAGTGTTTAAATAAAGATTAACAAAAGTGAACATATAAATAGAGGTAGTATACGTTGAAATTGTGAAGTAGAGCAAAATGAGATAGTTCGGCAATATATGTCTATCGTCTGAACCACACTCCAAGGAACTGTGCCAGGAGGAAGTAGAAGAGGTTAGCAGAAAAAGAGATGGGAAGATAACATCAAAAATGGAGAGGCCTCGACTTTGCTGGGGCCCAAAGCATGAATGAAGATGGTGAGAAATGGAGAAAGGTGACGACGTCTGTCAGTGGTGCTCTAACGAACCCTAAAATATGGGATGAAGAAGGTTGATGACGTCTGTTAGTGGTTCTCCATCGACCCCTAGAATATGGGCAACGAATGGAGAAAGGTGACGACGTCTGTCAGTGGTGCTCTAACGAACCCTAAAATATGGGATGAAGAAGGTTGATGACGTCTGTTAGTGGTTCTCCATCGACCCCTAGAATATGGGCAACGACCCCTAGAATATGGGATGAAGAAGGTTGACGATGTCTGTCAGTGGTGCTCCAACGACCCCTAGAATATGGGATAAAGAAGGGTAATGACGTCTGTCAGTAGTGCTCCAGCGACCCCTAGAATATGGGATAATGAAGGTTAATGACGTCTGTCAGTGGTGCTCACCAACCCTTAGAATATGGGATAAAAAAGGGTAATGAGATCTGTCAGTGGTGCTCCAACAACCCCTAGGCTTATGTCATGAAGAAGGGTAATGACATCTGTCAGTGGTGCTCCAACAACCCCTAGAATATGGGATAAAGAAGGGTAATGACATCTGTCAGTGGTGCTCCAACAACCCCTAGGCTTATGGGATGAAGAAGGGTAATGACGTCTGTCAGTGATGCTCCAGCGACCCCTGGAATATGGGATAAAGAAGGGTAATGACATCTGTCAGTGGTGTTTCAACAACCCCTAGAATATGGGATGAAGAAGGTTAATTACTTCTGTCAGTGGTGCTTCAACAACCCCTAGAATATGGGATAAAGAAGGGTAATGACACATGTCAGTGGTGCTTCAACAACCCCTAGGCTTATGGGATAAAGAAGGGTAATGACTTCTGTCAGTGGTGCTTCAACAACCCCTAGGCTTATGGGATAAAGAAGGGTAATGACATCTGTCAGTGGTGCTTCAACAACCCCTAGGCTTATGGGATAAAGAAGGGTAATGACTTCTGTCAGTGGTGCTTCAACAACCCCTAGAATATGGGATGAAGAAGGGTAATAACATCTGTCAGTGGTGCTCCAACAACCCCTAGGCTTATGGGATGAAGAAGGGTAATGACGTCTGTCAGTGGTGCTTCAACAACCCCTAGGCTTATGGGATGAAGAAGGGTAATAACATCTGTCAGTGGTGCTCCAACAACCCCTAGGCTTATGGGATGAAGAAGGGTAATGACGTCTGTCAGTGGTGCTTCAACAACCCCTAGAATATGGGATAAAAAAGGGTAATGACGTCTGTCAGTTTTGCTCCAACAACCCCTAGAATATGGGATAAAAAAGGGTAATGACGTCTGTCAGTTGTGCTCCAACAACCCCTAGAATATTGGATAAAGAAGGGTAATGACTTCTAGTCTAGGTTAATAACGTCTGTCAGTGATGCTTCAACAACCCCTAGAATATGGGATAAAGAAGCGTAATGATGTCTGTCAGTGGTGCTCCAACAACCCTAGAATATGGGATGAAGAAGGGTAATGACTTCTGTCAGTGGTGTTCCAGCGACCCCTAGAATATTGGATAAAGAAGGGTAATGACTTCTAGTCTAGGTTAATAACGTCTTTCAGTGATGCTCCAACAACCCCTAGAATATGGGTTAAAAAAGGTTAATGACGTCTGTCAGTGGTGCTCCAACAACCCCTAGAATATGGGTTAAAAAAGGTTAATGACGTCTGTCAGTGGTGCTCCAACAACCCCTAGAATATGGGTTAAAAAAGGTTAATAACGTCTTTCAGTGATGCTCCAACAACCCCTAGAATATGGGTTAAAAAAGGTTAATGACGTCTGTCAGTGGTGCTCCAACAACCCCTAGAATATGGGTTAAAAAAGGTTAATAACGTCTTTCAGTGATGCTCCAACAACCCCTAGAATATGGGTTAAAAAAGGTTAATGACGTCTGTCAGTGGTGCTCCAACAACCCCTAGGATTATGGGATGAAGAAGTTGACGACGTCTGTCAATTGTGCTCCAAATAGGCTTATGGGATGAAGAAGAAGGTGATATGGTCAAACAATAGAGTTTGGACTGCCAGAAATAGAAAGAACTAAGAGTTTATAGAACTAAGAGATTAAAGACTAAGAGCTAGAACAAGAGCTACAAGAAGTTAATTGAAATATTGGAAGAACATGTTCGAGAGATGCAATAATATGAACTGTAAACATATAGAAATGACTAAAGAAAACATATGTCTAAGCGGCATAGAAATAGGGACTATCTAAATGGGAACGAAATAAAGTAAGTAAATGACTGAGAGAAAAATAAGGACTATCAAAAGCAGGAATAACTAGAAAAGGTACAGTCTTGCGATAAAGCTTTAATAAAAGATAAAAAAAGCTATCTCTACAGAATTTTCCCATTTTCGGGTCTGCCGGAGGACTTCTAGGAATGGAGAACAAAAGCTGCTTGTCCAGTGCAGTCGCGTCGAGTTATTCCGATCTGAGTTTTTATTTCATTTATACAATATAGTAGACATAATAGTGAAAGAAAGCAACAAGAAAGGTCTCAGTCTGAATAGTAAGAAAACGGAAGTAATGGTTATATCGAAGAAACAATCATCACCATTATGCAGCATAAATATAAACGAGACAAATCTGAAACAAGTACAACGTTTCAAATACTTGGGCACAATAATTACATCAGATGGGAGATGCACCACAGAAATAAAAAGCAGAATAGCTCAGGCCAAAATAGCATTTCAGAAAATGGAAAATATCTTATTCAACAAATCTATGTCAATAAAAATGAGAAAGAGAGTTCATCCAATTCTGACCTATGGAAGCGAATCATGGACAGTAGACAAACAAATGAAAAGACGATTATAGGCCACAGAGATGGGATTTCTCAGAAGAATGTTGAAAGTTCCCTGGACAGCTAAAAAGACCAATGAGGAAGTTCTCAAAGAGGCCAACACAAAAAGGGAGCTCTTAAAAAACATCAGAAAGAAGCAATCAACATTTTTCGGGCACATCATGAGAAGAAGAAAGTTGGAATACTTGGTTACAACTGGAAAAATAAAAGGAAAGAGAGATCGCGGAAGACAAAGAGAGAAAATACAGGATAGCTTGGTGTCATGGCATGGAAAACAGTCAACAACAGAACTGATACGATGCACTGTAGATAGAAGATTGTGGAGGGACATTATCACCCACGCCAACCGGTATGACACATGATGATAATACAATATAGAAAACTCTATAGAGCATTAGAACAAGATTCAATCTGTTCTTCAGAAATAAAGATCCTTAGCGTTAGGGCTTTTACGGATTAGCTTCAGAACACTCTAAATGGGGAAAAGGTGGTTGGGGCTGGGGTGTTTGGGGGGCGGGAGATAAGCAATTAAAAACTGGCTGTTTCCACCTATGTGTTTACGCAAAACGAAGGATCAGTTGAACAGTCACATCATCACAGAAGAATATATTAAAGGAAAATGAACATTGAATGACTTGACTGTTCAAGGTTCTAAGCATCCATCCATCCGTCCATCCATCTACACATCCATCCATCCATCCATCCACACATCCATCCATCCACACATCCATCCACACATCCATCCATCCATCCATCCATCTACACATCCATCCATCCATCCACACATCCATCCACACATCCATCCATCCATTCATCCATCCACACATCCATCCATCCATCCCACATCCATCCATCCACACATCCATCCATCCATCCATCCATCCACACATCCATCCACACATCCATCCATCCATCCATTGATCGATCCAAATATCCATCCATCGATTCACTCACCGTTGGTCCGTACGTCCGTCCATCTGTCAGTCTATTTATCTACTTATCCTGTTCTCACGTGTATGTTGTTACTAATTCGTGATTTGTTTGTCAACATAATTATCTCAACTTATCCTACTCATATTCATAGCGACAAACACAAATGAGTTACGACAAGATTCCTTCATCATCATCATGATTCCCCTCATCCATTTATCTCAGTCTCTTGCCTTGGTAGTGCAGGTTGTCATATACTGACTTGTCCATCTTTTGATGTTACTCGTCCATGTTAGTCATCTACCTCTTTTACCTTGTATTTTCCCTTCCCATATTACTTTTAGTAGGCCGCTGTGTCTTTTAACACATGCCCCTAAATCATATGTTTATGTGTTAGTAGTCCTACTTTCATTTTAGTTGTTTTAAAACTTCATAATTTGTTTTCTTTTCTTTCCATCCAATTCTTTCTATTCTTCTATAAATCAACACTTCAAAGGCTTCAATTTTCTGTTCTGGTTTCATGTCTCATGTCCATGTTTCTGCACCATAAAGGAATGTTGAAAAGATATAAAATTGTGCTATTCTTATTGTTAGCTCTGGTGTTATTTGTTTTGATGTTAGTATAGTTTTCATAACATTAACATCACTGTTTATCATTCCTATTCATTTGTTTTTTTTTCAGTTGTACATTTTCCATCACTGGTTATAGTCTGTCCAAGGTAGGTGTAGCTCTGAACTATCTCCAGGTCTATTCTTTCAACTTTGATTTCCACTTGTAGGTTTTGAGTATTGGCTTTGTTTATGGTAATAGTTTTATCCTTTTTGATATTCATATCTGTTGTTGAAATCCGTATCTATTGTTAGTTATGTTTATTTCATTAAGTAATTGTAGACCTTCAAGATTTTCTGCTAGTAGAACAGTATCATCAGTATATCTTTTTTTTCTGTTGTTGATTATTTGTCATTTTTTCCGAGTGCTGCAAACATACCTCTTCCTCTGAATTGATTCATCAGTATATCGTAGGTTATTGATTTCGATTAATGTTTAGGCCTGGCATCTCTGAGATGTTTTTAAAGATTTGCTCAGTGTATAGATTGAACAAGCTTGGTGATAGGATGCATCCTTGTCTTACTCCTCTCGTTATATCAACAGGTGTAGAGTTCACTATGTTATATTTTATTATTGCTGTTTGCTCCCAGTAAAATTTACATATTAGTTGTATGATTGCGTCATCTAGATGTATATCTTTTAGGCATTCTATAAGTTGATTATGGTGTATTCTATCAAAAGCTTTGGTGTTGTCTATGAAGCAGACATATATTGGTTTGTTTAGTCCTGTGTACTTTTCGATTAACGTTCTCATACAGAATATGGTTTCTTTTGTCGCACTGCCTCTCCTAAATCCAAATTGTTGTTCTTCTAACTCCATATTGATTTTTTTGTTTTTAATCCTTCCGTGTATAACTTTTAGCAAGATATTTGTTAGATGGCTCATTGGGCTTATTGGTTCAACTGCACCAGTCTTTTAAAGCAATGCAATGAAAGTTGGTGTTTTTAGTTCATTTGGTATGTATCCTGTATGTTATATGTCATTGCATACGTCTGTGATCACTTCCATGCAATCACTGTGATCTTCTAGTGCCTGTATCATCTCTATTTGTATGTTGTCAGGTCGTGCAGCTTCCCATTTTTCATTGTTTGTTTAGCTTTTTCTACTTCAGATTTTAAGACTTTATAGCCTGGCGTACATTTTATAATTGGTTTCTTTTCCCTTTCATCTTGAAATAAATATGTTATATATTCCTACCATCTATTGATTATACAAAAAGAGAGCTAATTTCCAATATTAGGAAGAAACAATTATCATTTTTTGGCCATGTAATGAAAAGAGAGCAACTGGAATATATTGTAACAACTGGGAAAATTGAGGGACGAAGAGATAGAGGAAAGCAAAGAGAAAAAATACCAGACAGCTTAAGAGAATTGCTTGGCAGAAGGTCAACAACAGAAATGATAAATAACTGTCGAGATCGAAAATTGTGGAGAAAAATGATCACCTACGCCAGCAGGCCCGGTACTTGATGATGATGATGATTGATTAATCTTTATTGTTTGCTAGCATTTGTCCTTGTTTCATTGCAATACACTTACTTTCTGTGGCTTTTTTATTTTTATTAGTCATTCTCTTTATTTCTGGGTGCATCCCACTTATATCTTGTTTATTTTCCAAAGTTTTGATTTTTAAGACATTTTTGGTCGAGCCAATCTTTATTTTCCCTTTTTGCACATGTTGTGCATCTCATTACCTCTTTTGCTGTATTGGGTAATGTTCGCCGCTTGCCTTCTTTCTTCCACTTTTTTCCCAGGATGGCATCAGTCATCCAATTTTTTTGGTTTTTTTTTTTCCTTTTTGGGTACGATGTCTCAAATTTCTTGTACAACTTTCTTTATGCGTTACCATTTGGTTGTAACTTCTTCATCAGGATTTTCTCTTCTGTACAGCACAATCCATTCTTCTTGCATCTTCTGATATGCGTTCTTTACTTGTATTATATAAGTATCTTCTGTAAGCCTTTTGTTTGTTTCTCTTTAGTTTGACGTTTATTTTAATCATTACAGGATTGTAATCTGAGTTCATATCTGCTCTGGATAGGTTTTAGATTTCTTGACGCTGTTACGGAGCTTATCTTTTATTTTTATGTAATCTATTTTATTCCTCTTCTTATCTCCAGGTCTTTACCATGTGTATAATTTCTTTTCTTTTGCTCAAAGAAGGTGTTAAATATTAACAATCTGTTTTCTCCACAAAATTGTATTAAATCTTTCTCCTCTTTCATTTCTTTATTTCCCCTAAACCAAGATTTCCTAGAATGGTCTTATATATACCTTTTACTACCATAACACCTATTACAATCAAGATGTCTGTAGATTTCACTTGCTTCATAACTTTATTCAGATCTTCATAGTATGTCTCTATTTGCTCCTCTGTGTAGTCTTGCGTAGGTGCGTATGTATATTATTGCTATGTCGAATGGTTTTGCTTTCATTTTGAGTTGTGTAATCCTATCATTGTATGTGGGCACATTTATTTTTGTAGCTCTCATTTTATTAGTATTCTTACACCTCTTTGATGTTCCTTAATGAATTGAATTATTTCAAGATAACATCAATATTTGTTCTAGTTTCCTTTGTTCACAAATCCTATTTCGCATTTTCGAATCGAACGAAAATGAAGCGCCCTTTAATGTGCGCTTCTCTTCGCCTTCCTCATGGTGAGAGTGGAGTCTGATATTTCTTTGGACATCTTCTAACAGGTCTTCCTCGGCTTCTTCGCTTGTTGCGTCCAGCTGTTCATGTTTGTTATGAGTTGTTGTTTGAAGAGTTTGCTGATAGCCATGTTATATGATCACAACTTCTTGAATGCATCATAGGACCGGACTTACACCTACTCTTTTCTTTATTTCTTTTCATTTGTAAATGTGTTTTTTTTTATTGTATCTTTTATTGTCATATTGACGCGTCCTTCGAAGGCATCTCTTTTCGGCAGTTGTGATTTCTCACTTTTTTCTCTATAGCTGTGATGTCTTTGTTTCACACTGATAATACAACATTGATAGGATAGCTGAGTTTGGTATTGCTCTTCTTTTGTATCCATCATCATGTATTTGTTTAACAATGGTTATTATCTCTCTTATTATTTTATTTATTTTTTGTTTGCCTCCGTTCTCAATCTCATTTTCAACTTTAGAGTTTCTGCTACATTACTCTTCTAAAATTGTTTCAACTCCTTTGCTTGTTTGAGCTTTTTGTTCTCTGAAATTTGACATCTTGTATGTTTAGGATCTTGATATCTGTTCTATCTTTAATCTTTATATTATGTTTTTTCTTTTATTTGCGGACTCTATTCTCTTCGTTCAGGTATTGATTTACCTCATTTTGTGACATTGTTATAGCATGGTCGTCTTCAAATGGGGACTCACTTAAGGTGCTGCTTTCCCAAAGTTAGTTCCATTTGTTATTGTTAACATTCTTAAGTGAAAGTACAGTTCTTTGGTTTCAACAGATTTTCTTAGTGCATTCAAAACTGATTTACGATGTTTGATACAAGAACTGCTTCTAGCAAACACTGAAGAACTTTCCTTACACTCTCATTGACAAAAGGATTTCAATTTTCTGAATCGATGTTTCGGTTTGTTTCTGATTTCAGTTCATTACTTGTCAACAGATACATTTCATCACAACTCCCATATATCTATATTGAAATACTCACAGGAATGGTTTTTCATTTACTCCAATGTTGATTTTTGGAGGATTCAATTTCTCGAGTAATCTATTCATTATTTTACCATTTCCTATGAATGGAGCTTATATCTTTTTATTTCTAACATTCTGGAGCTGTCTGCGTTCTATTTACAAGCTCATATATTTGTTATGTACATACTTTGTAGTATGTTATGTGTGCTGTGATTATAGTTTCTTTCAGGAAAGTTTGTTTTTTACTGTCTTGCATTTGCTTAAATATTGCGTTTTATAGACCATTTCTCTTTCCCTTTATTCTTTGTACAGCTTCACGTGAAAGTGGGGTTCTGTGGTCAGGGCTTTTTTATTTGCTTGTATATGAACATTTGAAATGCCATTAATTCAACTTTAAAGAGGTTTTTCTTATTAGCAATCATTTAATAAAATTGCAATACCGTTGGTGCGATACTGTTTTTATGCAGTCATTGTTTGTGTCCAAATCATTTATTTTGTTGTATCACGACGGATGATACACTTATTTTACTTGTAAAAGCTTTCTTGTCCCAAATTTATTAGTTTGTTGTTTCTGAAAGTAACGCACTATAACAGTAACGATTTATTGTATCCATCATTACGCTCAAAGATGTACAATTTGGTTTATAAACCCTGGACTGTTTTTGCCCATCGACACGTACTTCTTTATAATTTGGTTTATTAACCATGGACTGCTTTTTTCCCCACTGACAATGATTTTGCACTCTTTTCATAAACGAGGTCGATGAGGATCCTTCCTTCAACACGATGGTGGGCAACATTTTATTTTTTGAGGGCCAGATCTTAAAACGATGAAGACGCCGCGGGCCAGATAGAATCACCTAATGTAACCATTATATATATATATTAACTTATTTGCATTCACAAGCGATTGTAATGTAACAATCTTATTAGTGATGGAGAATGGAAGACAGAAAAGAGAGCGGAATGAAGGGTAGTGGGGTGAGACTAAATAAAAGGTGGCGAGGGGAGAGAAATTCAACAATAAATGATAAATAGAAGGTTTACCAGTAAACCTTCTATTTGTTTGGATGTGTTTGAATTTTACATACAAGACTCTATCATCATATAGGTCACAAGGCTATATATTCCATGATTGGTGGTATTTGACTAACAGCAATGCCGCGTATGTTTTCTACATTTGTATCATTTAACCAATTTCATGCTTTTGTGTTTCTTTTTATTTATTTATTTTTATAATCAGGGAATCGAATGTAGAGTCATTTTCAAATCAAGCAGAAGGCCCTATCAAAATAGCTTGGCGGGCCGGTTATGACCCATGGGCCGTAGGTTGCCCACCTCTGCTTTAGCAAATTCACCTCCTCTGTTTTCACATTCCCCACTTGTTCTCGTCATCCTCCATTCTTTGTGGTACTTTCATTGAAGGAAGGAGCAGGAGATGCTTGTCAGTAAACCACAAGCAGGTGAGGTTAACTAATAAATTATAACAGTAGTACTTATGTTTTGATGATGGCTAGAGGAAACGTGAGAAGTTATGTAAGTACTTATGTTCTGATGATGGCTAGAGGAAGACGTGAGAAGTTATGTAAGTACTTATGTTCTGATGATGGTTTTAGGAAACGTGAGAAGTTATGTAAGTACTTATGTTCTGATAATGGCTAGAGTAAGACGTGAGAAGTTATGTGAGTACTTATGCTCTGATGATGGCTAGAGGAAGACGTGAGAAGTTATGTGAGTATTTATGCTCTGATGATGGCTAGAGGAAAACGTGAGAAGTTATGTGAGTATTTATGCTCTGATGATGGCTAGAGGAAGACGTGAGAAGTTATGTGAGTACTTATGCTCTGATGATGGCTAGAGTAAGACGTGAGAAGTTATGTGAGTATTTATGCTCTGATGATGGCTAGAGGAAGACGTGAGAAGTTATGTGAGTACTTATGCTCTGTTGATGGCTAGAGGAAGACGTGAGAAGTTATGTGAGTATTTATGCTCTGATGATGGCTAGAGGAAGACGTGAGAAGTTATGTGAGTATTTATGCTCTGATGATGGCTAGAGGAAGACGTGAGAAGTTATGTGAGTACTTATGCTCTGATGATGGCTAGAGGAAGACGTGAGAAGTTATGTGAGTATTTATGCTCTGATGATGGCTAGAGGAAGACGTGAGAAGTTATGTGAGTATTTATGCTCTGATGATGGCTAGAGTAAGACGTGAGAAGTTATGTGAGTACTTATGCTCTGATGATGGCTAGAGGAAGACGTGAGAAGTTATGTGAGTACTTATGCTCTGATGATGGCTAGAGGAAGACGTGAGAAGTTATGTGAGTACTTATGCTCTGATGATGGCTAGAGTAAGACGTGAGAAGTTATGTGAGTACTTATGCTCTGATGATGGCTAGAGGAAGACGTGAGAAGTTATGTGAGTACTTATGCTCTGATGATGGTTAGAGGAAGACGTGAGAAGTTATGGCCTCAGAATGGTAGGGCAGGAAACATGGGCTGAAGGCGGCAATATTTTTTTTTTTCGTTCGCCAGCTTTGACCTCTGACCATGTCCCTAGAGACTAGGAACTGAATTTTGAGTGTTAACCTGTTTTTCCCTGGCAGCCGTGTGCACAGGGGTCCCTTGCCGCACAGGCAGATAACTCCGTCTACAGAGGTACTCATATTTTTTCCGTCGATGAGTAATTGACGTTTTAAGCCGGGCCTCGCTGCTGAGACCAGGGGTGGTTGCCGCAGAGAGAATCGTCACAAATAAAATTACCAACTGGTGCAGCTGGGACTTGAACCTACAACCTCTCTGTCCCGAGGCCGGCGTGTTGCCTTGAGACCAACCAGTCCCCCAGGCGGCAATATAAAACACGCGGGAGGGAACTGATACTGGTATTTAAAATATGCAATTAAATCACAGAGAATTTTGTTTCCTTTTTATCTGCCCTTCTCTCACTAATCTTTTTCTTAGTTCATCATCATCATCAAGTTCCATGCCTGCAGGTGTGGGTGATCATGTCTCTCCACAACTTTCGATCTCCTTATTTATTTATCATTTCTGTCCAGACATTCTCTTAAGCTGTCTGGTATCTTTTCTCTTTGCTTTTCTCTATCACTTCGTCCCTAGATTTTTCCAGTTGTTACAATATATTCCAGCTGTTCTCTTCTCATTACATGCCCAAAAAATGATGATTGTTTCTTCCTAATAATGGGAATTAGCTCTCTGTTTGCTGCCGTGTAAGAAGACTTATCAACCAACATAGAACTGGAGTCGTCAGTCGCTGGACACTGCGGGAATTGCCGAGGAGGGGATCTGAGCACCTATGGACATATTCGGAGTGCAATGCTGATGACCCACAAATAACTCAATAACTCTCTGTTTGCTTTGGTCTCTTTCAGAACGTTTTCATAATTCTTCTTCTGCGGTATTCTCAACATTCTTCTGTAAAACCACATTTCGACAGCCTCCACTGATTTTCTAGTATGTTGTCCTATTGTCCATGATTCATATCCATATGTTAAGACTTGCTCTACATAACATTTAAGAACTCTTTTTCATGTTTCTATTGTCAAAAATGGATTTCATAGTACCTTCCTAATTTTTTTAGGAAAGCTGCTTTTGCCTGAACTATTCTGCATCTCACCTCTGTTGTACATCTACCATCTCACCTCTGTTGTACATCTACCATTTCACCTCTGTTGTACATCTACCATCTCACCTCTGTTGTACATCTACCATATCACCTCTGTTGCAAATCTACCATCTCACCTCTGTTGTACATCTACAATCTGATGTTAACACTGTTTTCTTAGTTAGTGAGTGCTATTTATCGCTATTGATGTTTTTCTCTTTTATTCTTATATTAAGTTTCACCCTCTCTCACTCTCTCTCTGTTTTTCTCTCAATCTCTTTAAATAAGAATGATGACGTTTTGTGTTGATGAGATTGATAAGGAGGCGTAATGAACATACATGTATTGTTGTATGTTGGTCACAACATGGCTGAGGTTAGGTAATACTGGCACTGTTCGTAAAGCGTGCAGTGTGATGGATAAAGAGGAATAACACAATACTAAGAAGAGGAGACAATTGGAGAGAGTGAGAGAGAGGGGAGAGAGAGAATTCAATAATGGGATATGAAACAAGAGATAATAAGATAGTAAGAACAGAAAGAGAAGAATTATCCTCATATGATTTTTTTTTAAATATTTAACAATGCCAATATAATTAGGGAATATCTCAACGTAAATGTCAGAAATAACAAAAATACACGGAACATAGACAGAAAAAACAAATGACAGGGAGAGAGAGAGAGGGGGGGGGGAAATGGAGAGACAGACGTTACATATAAGGTCAAACTAGAAATAAAGACTCAAAAATGAATAATAATGGAGAGAAGAAGAGACGGGTACATAGAAAGATTGGAAAGATAAAATTAATCAGAAGCTAGAGAGGAAGAGGAAAAAAGGAACAAATAAAAGCAGAATGAAAACATCTTGGGTTGTGGCGGCGAGATAGTAGAGAAGATAAAGCGACAGAAGGAAAGATGGAGGAGACCACACAATTTATTTATAGAAAGCACTAGTCTGAGACAAAAAGTCTTCTAGAAGACTATCCACGACTTCATCTCCTCTTCACGTTTACACATTAGGACACACTTTACAAATTTCCCGCGACAAATTGGATTTCTTTGCCAGGGTTATCATTGACAAGTAGTGTCATCAATACACAAGTAATCGCTCATTCGTCCACCCAGCCTCACAACAAACAATAAACAAGAGACTGATCGCTCCTTTGGAACAACCATCCAGCTCCCCTCCCCGACTCTATAATCCTAGTGATCTATTCCGTATGCAGAAAGCGGACCAAGGCCTTTTAGCAGGGGATCGAAAGTCGGTGACACAAATATTCCCCAGTGACTTTCTCACTTACTGGATTTGCCTGAGTTGTCAGCATTTTACAGACAGACTTGAAATGGTAGGGTTAAGTGCCCTTTGAAAATTGAGTTTCTTTCTTGCCGATTGTTGAACTTTGTATGTAAAGGAATCCGCTAGACGGCGGGCTTGCTTAGTTAGATTGTGAAATAGGTAGATGAGTTTTCCGAATGTGATGCCACCACTACAGAACTTTGTACCTGGTTTAAATGTAGTGTGCACAGTTCTATACAATTGACTACATCAAATAGTTCATAACATAGATTCTGAAAGTAAACACGTTCTTTTGGTGATTTCTTCTACATACAAGAGGGCTGTTTTGACGAGAACGTGCAAACGACAGACAGTGTGATGGCAGTGACGGAAGCAATTGATGTAAACCAAAGACGACCTGACAGTGACAACTGATGCAGACGAAAGACAACCTGACAGGGACAACTGATGCAGACAAAATACAACCTGACAGTGACAACTGATGCAGACGAAAGACAACCTGACAGGGGCAACTGATGCAGACAAAATACAACCTGACAGTGACAACTGATGCAGACAAAATACAACCTGACAGTGACAACCGATGCAGACGAAAGACAACCTGACAGGGGCAACTGATGCAGACAAAATACAACCTGACAGTGACAACCGATGCAGACGAAATACAACCTGACAGGGACAACTGATGCAGACAAAATACAACCTGACAGTGACAACTGATGCAGACCAAAGACAACCTGACAGTGACAACTGATGCAGACAAAATACAACCTGACAGTGACAACTGATGCAGACAAAATACAACCTGACAGTGACAACTGATGCAGACGAAAGACAACCTGACAGTGACAACTGATGCAGACGAAAGACAACCTGACAGTGACAACTGATGCAGACGAAAGACAACCTGACAGTGGCAACTGATGCAGACGAAAGACAACCTGACAGGGACAACTGATGCAGACAAAATACAACCTGACAGGGACAACTGATGCAGACCAAAGACAACCTGACAGGGAGAACTGATGCAGACAAAATACAACCTGACAGTGACAACTGATGCAGACCATATACAACCTGACAGTGACAACTGATGCAGACCAAAGACAACCTGACAGTGACAACTGATGCAGACCAAATACAACCTGACAGTGACAACTGATGCAAACCAAATACAACCTGACAGGGCAACTGATGCAGACGAAAGACAACCTGACAGGGACAACTGATGCAGACAAAATACAACCTGACAGTGACAACTGATGCAGACCATATACAACCTGACAGTGACAACTGATGCAGACCAAAGACAACCTGACAGTGACAACTGATGCAGACCAAATACAACCTGACAGTGACAACTGATGCAAACCAAATACAACCTGACAGTGACTGACAACTGATGGAGACAAAATACAACCTGACAGTGACAACTGATGCAGACGAAAGACAACCTGACAGGGGCAACTGATGCAGACGAAAGACAACCTGACAGTGACAACTGATGCAGACGAAAGACAACCTGACAGGGACAACTAATGCAGACGAAAGACAACCTGACAGTGACTGACAACTGATGGAGACAAAATACAACCTGACAGTGACAACTGATGCAGACGAAGACAACCTGACAGGGACAACTAATGCAGACGAAAGACAACCTGACAGTGACAACTGATGCAGACGAAAGACAACCTGACAGTGACAACTGATGCAGACGAAAGACAACCTGACAGGGAGAACTGATGCAGACAAAATACAACCTGACAGGGACAACTAATGCAGACGAAAGACAACCTGACAGTGATTGACAACTGCCGGAGACCAAATACAACCTGACAGGGACAACTGATGCAGACCACATACAACCTGACAGTGACTGACAACTGCCGGAGACCAAATACAACCTGACAGGGACAACTGATGCAGACCATATACAACATGACAGTGACTGACAACTGATGGAGACCAAAAACAACCTGACAGTGACAACTGATGCAGACGAAAAACAACCTGACAGTGGCAACTGATGCAAACCAAATACAACCTGACAGTGACAACTGATGCAGACCAAAAACAACCTTACAGTGACTGACAACTGATGGAGACAAAATACAACCTGACAGGGAGAACTGATGTAGACCAAATACAACCTGACAGTGACAACTGATGCAGACCAAATACAACCTGACAGTGACAACTGATGCAGACCAAATACAACCTGACAGTGACAACTGATGCAGACCAAATACAACCTGACAGTGATTGACAACTGATACAGATCAAATACAACCTGACAGTGACAACTGATGCAGACCAAATACAACCTGACAGTGACTGACAACTGATGCAGACCTAATACAACCTGACAGGGAGAACTGATGCAGACCAAATACAACCTGACAGTGACAACTGATGCAGACCAAATACAACCTGACAGTGACAACTGATGCAGACCATATACAACCTGACAGTGACAACTGATGCAGACCAAAGACAACCTGACAGTGACAACTGATGCAGACCAAATACAGCCTGACAGTGACAACTGATGCAAACCAAATACAACCTGACAGTGACTGACAACTGATGGAGACAAAATACAACCTGACAGTGACAACTGATGCAGACCAAAGACAAGCTGACAGTGTCAACTGATGCAGACCAAAGACAACCTGACAGTGACAACTGATGCAGACCAAATACAGCCTGACAGTGACAACTGATGCAAACCAAATACAACCTGACAGTGACTGACAACTGATGGAGACAAAATACAACCTGACAGTGACAACTGATGCAGACGAAAGACAACCTGACAGGGGCAACTGATGCAGACGAAAGACAACCTGACAGTGACAACTGATGCAGACGAAAGACAACCTGACAGTGACAACTGATGCAGACGAAAGACAACCTGACAGTGACAACTGATGCAGACGAAAGACAACCTGACAGGGGCAACTGATGCAGACGAAAGACAACCTGACAGGGAGAACTGATGCAGACAAAATACAACCTGACAGGGACAACTGATGCAGACCAAATACAACCTGACAGGGACAACTGATGCAGACCAAAGACAAGCTGACAGTGTCAACTGATGCAGACCAAATACAACCTGACAGGGACAACTGATGCAGACGAAAGACAACCTGACAGTGACTGACAACTGATGGAGACCACATACAACCTGACAGTGACGACAACTGCCAGAGACCAAATACAACCTGACAGGGACAACTGATGCAGACCATATACAACATGACAGTGACTAACAACTGATGGAGACCAAAAACAACCTGACAGTGGCAACTGATGCAAACCAAATACAACCTGACAGTGACAACTGATGCAGACCAAATACAACCTTACAGTGACTGACAACTGATGGAGACAAAATACAACCTGACAGGGAGAACTGATGTAGACCAAATACAACCTGACAGTGACAACTGATGCAGACCAAATACAACCTGACAGTGACAACTGATGCAGACCAAATACAACCAGACAGTGACAACTGATGCAGACCAAATACAACCTGACAGTGACTGACAACTGATACAGATCAAATACAACCTGACAGTGACAACTGATGCAGACGAAAGACAACCTGACAGTGACTGACAACTGATGGAGACCACATACATCCTGACAGTGACTGACAACTGCGGGAGACCAAATACAACCTGACAGGGACAACTGATGCAGACCATATACAACATGACAGTGACTGACAACTGATGGAGACCAAAAACAACCTGACAGTGTCAACTGATGCAGACCAAAAACAACCTGACAGTGGCAACTGATGCAAACCAAATACAACCTGACAGTGACAACTGATGCAGATCAAAGACAACCTTACAGTGACTGACAACTGATGGAGACAAAATACAACCTGACAGGGAGAACTGATGTAGACCAAATACAACCTGACTGTGACAACTGATGCAGACAAATACAACCTGACAGTGACAACTGGTGCAGACCAAATACAACCTGACAGTGACAACTGATGCAGACCAAATACAACCTGACAGTGACTGACAACTGATGCAGACCAAATACAACCTGACAGTGACAACTGATGCAGACCAAATACAACCTGACAGTGACTGACAACTGATGCAGACCAAATACAACCTGACAGGGAGAACTGATGCAGACCAAATACAACCTGACAGTGACAACTGATGCAGACCGAATTCAACCTGACAGTGACAACTGATGCAGACGAAAGACAACCTGACAGTGACAACTGATGCAGACAAAATACAACCTGACAGTGACAACTGATGCAGACGAAAGACAACCTGACTGGGGCAACTGATGCAGACGAAAGACAACCTGACAGGGACAACTGATGCAGACGAAAGACAACCTGACAGTGACAACTGATGCAGACAAAATACAACCTGACGGTGACAACTGATGCAGACGAAAGACAACCTGACAGGGGCAACTGATGCAGACGAAAGACAACCTGACAGGGACAACTGATGCAGACAAAATACAACCTGACAGGGACAACTGATGCAGACCAAAGACAACCTGACAGGGGCAACTGATGCAGACGAAATACAACCTGACAGGGACAACTGATGCAGACAAATACAACCTGACAGTGACAACTGATGCAGATCAATACAACCTGACAGTGACAAATGATGCAGACCAAATACAGCCTGACAGTGACAACTGATGCAAACCAAATACAACATGACAGTGACTGACAACTGATGGAGACAAAATACAACCTGACAGTGACAACTGATGCAGACGAAAGACAACCTGACAGGGGCAACTGATGCAGACGAAAGACAACCTGACAGGGGCAACTGATGCAGACGAAAGACAACCTGACAGTGACAACTGATGCAGACGAAAGACAACCTGACAGTGACAAATAATGCAGACGAAAGACAACCTGACAGTGACAACTGATGCTGACGAAAGACAACCTGACAGGGGCAACTGATGCAGACGAAAGACAACCTGACAGGGAGAACTGATGGTGACAAAATACAACCTGACAGGGACAACTGATGCAGACCAAATACAACCTGACAGGGACAACTGATGCAGACCAAAGACAAGCTGACAGTGTCAACTGAAGCAGACCAAATAGACCTGACATGGACAACTGATGCAGACGAAAGACAACCTGACAGTGACTGACAACTGATGGAGACCACATACAACCTGACAGTGACTGACAACTGCCGGAGACCAAATACAACCTGACAGGGACAACTGATGCAGACCATATACAACATGACAGTGACTGACAACTGATGGAGACCAAAAACAACCTGACAGTGACAACTGATGCAGACCAAAAACAACCTGACAGTGGCAACTGATGCAAACCAAATACAACCTGACAGTGACAACTGATGCAGACCAAAGACAACCTTACAGTGACTGACAACTGATGGAGACAAAATACAACCTGATAGGGAGAACTGATGTAACCAAATACAATCTGACAGTGACAACTGATGCAGACCAAATACAACCTGACAGTGACAACTGATGCAGACCAAATACAACCTGACAGTGACAACTGATGCAGACCAAATACAACCTGACAGTGACTGACAACTGATACAGATCAAATACAACCTGACAGTGCCAACTGATGCAGACCAAAGACAACATGACAGTGACAACTGATGCAAACCAAATACAACCTGACAGTGACTGACAACTGATGGAGACAAAATACAACCTGACAGTGACAACTGATGCAGACGAAAGACAACCTGACAGGGGCAACTGATGCAGACAAAAGACAACCTGACAGGGGCAACTGATGCAGACGAAAGACAACCTGACAATACAACTGATGCAGACGAAAGACAACCTGACAGTGACAACTAATGCAGACGAAAGACAACCTGACAAATACAACTGATGCAGACGAAAGACAACCTGACAGTGACAACTGATGCTGACGAAAGACAACCTGACAAATACAACTGATGCAGACGAAAGACAACCTGACAGTGACAACTGATGCTGACGAAAGACAACCTGACAGGGGCAACTGATGCAGACGAAAGACAACCTGACAGGGAGAACTGATGCAGACAAAATACAACCTGACAGGGACAACTGATGCAGACCAAATACAACCTGACAGGGACAACTGATGCAGACCAAAGACAAGCTGACAGGTGTCAACTGATGCAGACCAAATACAACCTGACAGGGGCAACTGATGCAGACGAAAGACACCTGACAGGGGCAACTGATGCAGACGAAAGACAACCTGACAGTGACAACTGATGCAGACGAAAGACAACCTGACAGGGCAACTGATGCAGACGAAAGACAACCTGACAGGGGCAACTGATGCAGACGAAAGACAACCTGACAGGGAGAACTGATGCAGACAAAATACAACCTGACAGGACAACTGATGCAGACGAAAGACAACCTGACAGGGGCAACTGATGCAGACGAAAGACAACCTGACAGGGGCAACTGATGCAGACGAAAGACAACCTGACAGGGGCAACTGATGCAGACGAAAGACAACCTGACAGGGGCAACTGATGCAGACGAAAGACAACCTGACAGGGAGAACTGATGCAGACGAAAGACAACCTGACAGGGGCAACTGATGCAGACGAAAGACAACCTGACAGGGGCAACTGATGCAGACGAAAGACAACCTGACAGGGGCAACTGATGCAGACGAAAGACAACCTGACAGGGAGAACTGATGCAGACAAAATACAACCTGACAGGGACAACTGATGCAGACCAAATACAACCTGACAGGGACAACTGATGCAGACCAAGACAAGCTGACAGTGTCAACTGATGCAGACCAAATACAACCTGACAGGGACAACTGATGCAGACGAAAGACAACCTGACAGTGACTGACAACTGATGGAGACCACATACAACCTGACAGTGACTGACAACTGCCAGAGACCAAATACAACCTGACAGGGACAACTGATGCAGACCATATACAACATGACAGTGACTAACATTGATGGAGACCAAAAACAACCTGACAGTGGCAACTGATGCAAACCAAATACAACCTGACAGTGACAACTGATGCAGACCAAAGACAACCTTACAGTGACTGACAACTGATGGAGACAAAATACAACCTGACAGGGAGAACTGATGTAGACCAAATACAACCTGACAGTGACAACTGATGCAGACCAAATACAACCTGACAGTGACAACTGATGCAGACCAAATACAACCAGACAGTGACAACTGATGCAGACCAAATACAACCTGACAGTGACTGACAACTGATACAGATCAAATACAACCTGACAGTGACAACTGATGCAGACGAAAGACAACCTGACAGTGACTGACAACTGATGGAGACCACATACATCCTAACAGTGACTGACAACTGCGGGAGACCAAATACAACCTGACAGGGACAACTGATGCAGACCATATACAACATGACAGTGACTGACAACTGATGGAGACCAAAACAACCTGACAGTGTCAACTGATGCAGACCAAAAACAACCTGACAGTGGCAACTGATGCAAACCAAATACAACCTGACAGTGACAACTGATGCAGATCAAAGACAACCTTACAGTGACTGACAACTGATGGAGACAAAATACAACCTGACAGGGAGAACTGATGTAGACCAAATACAACCTGACAGTGACAACTGAAGCAGACCAAATACAACCTGACAGTGACAACTGATGCAGACCAAATACAACCTGACAGTGACTGACAACTGATGTAGACCAAATACAACCTGACAGTGACTGACAACTGATGTAGACCAAATACAACCTGACAGTGACTGACAACTGATGCAGACCAAATACAACCTGACAGTGACAACTGAAGCAGACCAAATACAACCTGACAGTGACAACTGATGCAGACCAAATACAACCTGACAGTGACTGACAACTGATACAGATCAAATACAACCTGACAGTGCCAACTGATGCAGACCAAAGACAACATGACAGTGACAACTGATGCAGACCAAATACAGCCTGACAGTGACAACTGATGCAAACCAAATACAACCTGACAGTGACTGACAACTGATGGAGACAAAATACAACCTGACAGTGACAACTGATGCAGACGAAAGACAACCTGACAGGGGCAACTGATGCAGACAAAAGACAACCTGACAGGGCAACTGATGCAGACGAAAGACAACCTGACAGTGACAACTGATGCAGACGAAAGACAACCTGACAGTGACAACTAATGCAGACGAAAGACAACCTGACAGTGACAACTGATGCTGACGAAAGACAACCTGACAGGGCAACTGATGCAGACGAAAGACAACCTGACAGGGAGAACTGATGCAGACAAAATACAACCTGACAGGGACAACTGATGCAGACCAAATACAACCTGACAGGGACAACTGATGCAGACCAAAGACAAGCTGACAGTGTCAACTGATGCAGACCAAATACAACCTGACATGGACAACTGATGCAGACGAAAGACAACCTGACAGTGACTGACAACTGATGGAGACCACATACAACCTGACAGTGACTGACAACTGCCGGAGACCAAATACAACCTGACAGGGACAACTGATACAGACCATATACAACATGACAGTGACTGACAACTGATGGAGACCAAAACAACCTGACAGTGACAACTGATGCAGACCAAAAACAACCTGACAGTGGCAACTGATGCAAACCAAATACAACCTGACAGTGACAACTGATGCAGACCAAAGACAACCTTACAGTGACTGACAACTGATGGAGACAAAATACAACCTGACAGGGAGAACTGATGTAGACCAAATACAACCTGACAGTGACAACTGATGCAGACCAAATACAACCTGACAGTGACAACTGATGCAGACCAAATACAACCTGACAGTGACAACTGATGCAGACCAAATACAACCTGACAGTGACTGACAACTGATACAGATCAAATACAACCTGACAGTGACAACTGATGCAGACGAAAGACAACCTGACAGGGGCAACTGATGCAGACGAAAGACAACCTGACAGGGACAACTGATGCAGACAAAATACAACCTGACAGGGACAACTGATGCAGACCAAAGACAACCTGACAGGGGCAACTGATGCAGACGAAAGACAACCTGACAGGGACAACTGATGCAGACAAAATACAACCTGACAGTGACAACTGATGCAGATCATATACAACCTGACAGTGACAACTGATGCAGACCAAATACAGCCTGACAATGACAACTGATGCAAACCAAATACAACATGACAGTGACTGACAACTGATGGAGACAAAATACAACCTGACAGTGACAACTGATGCAGACGAAAGACAACCTGACAGGGGCAACTGATGCAGACGAAAGACAACCTGACAGGGGCAACTGATGCAGACGAAAGACAACCTGACAGTGACAACTGATGCAGATGAAAGACAACCTGACAGTGACAACTGATGCAGACGAAAGACAACCTGACAGGGCAACTGATGCAGACGAAAGACAACCTGACAGGGAGAACTGATGCAGACAAAATACAACCTGACAGGGACAACTGATGCAGACCAAATACAACCTGACAGGGACAACTGATGCAGACCAAAGACAAGCTGACAGTGTCAACTGATGCAGACCAAATACAACATGACATGGACAACTGATGCAGACGAAAGACAACCTGACAGTGACTGACAACTGATGGAGACCACATACAACCTGACAGTGACTGACAACTGCCGGAGACCAAATACAACCTGACAGGGACAACTGATGCAGACCATATACAACATGACAGTGACTGACAACTGATGGAGACCAAAAACAACCTGACAGTGACAACTGATGCAGACCAAATACAACCTGACATGGACAACTGATGCAAACCAAATACAACCTGACAGTGACAACTGATGCAGACCAAAGACAACCTTACAGTGACTGACAACTGATGGAGACAAAATACAACCTGACAGGGAGAACTGATGTAAACCAAATACAATCTGACAGTGACAACTGATGCAGACCAAATACAACCTGACAGTGACAACTGATGCAGACCAAATACAACCTGACAGTGACAACTGATGCAGACCAAATACAACCTGACAGTGACTGACAACTGATACAGATCAAATACAACCTGACAGTGTCAACTGATGCAGACCAAAGACAACATGACAGTGACAACTGATGCAGACCAAATACAGCCTGACAGTGACAACTGATGCAAACCAATACAACCTGACAGTGACTGACAACTGATGGAGACAAAATACAACCTGACAGTGACAACCGATGCAGACGAAAGACAACCTGACAGGGGCAACTGATGCAGACAAAAGACAACCAGACAGGGGCAACTGATGCAGACGAAAGACAACCTGACAGTGACAACTGATGCAGACGAAAGACAACCTGACAGTGACAACTAATGCAGACGAAAGACAACCTGACAGTGACAACTGATGCTGACGAAAGACAACCTGACAGGGGCAACTGATGCAGACGAAAGACAACCTGACAGGGAGAACTGATGCAGACAAAATACAACCTGACAGGGACAACTGATGCAGAGCAAATACAACCTGACAGGGACAACTGATGCAGACCAAAGACAAGCTGACAGTGTCAACTGATGCAGACCAAATACAACCTGACATGGACAACTGATGCAGACGAAAGACAACCTGACAGTGACTGACAACTGATGGAGACCACATACAACCTGACAGTGACTGACAACTGCCGGAGACCAAATACAACCTGACAGGGACAACTGATACAGATCATATACAACATGACAGTGACTGACAACTGATGGAGACCAAAAACAACCTGACAGTGACAACTGATGCAGACCAAAAACAACCTGACAGTGGCAACTGATGCAAACCAAATACAACCTGACAGTGACAACTGATGCAGACCAAAGACAACCTTACAGTGACTGACAACTGATGGAGACAAAATACAACCTGACAGGGAGAACTGATGTAGACCAAATACAACCTGACAGTGACAACTGATGCAGACCAAATACAACCGGACAGTGACAACTGATGCAGACCAAATACAACCTGACAGTGACAACTGATGCAGACCAAATACAACCTACAGTGACTGACAACTGATACAGATCAAATACAACCTGACAGTGACAACTGATGCAGACCAAATACAACCTGACAGTGACTGACAACTGATGCAGACCAAATACAACCTGACAGTGACAACTGATGCAGACCAAATACAACCTGACAGTGACTGACAACTGATGCAGACCAAATACAACCTGACAGGGAGAACTGATGCAGACCAAATACAACCTGACAGTGACAACTGATGCAGACCAAATACAACCTGACAGTGACAACTGATGCAGACCATATACAACCTGACAGTGACAACTGATGCAGACCAAAGACAAGCTGACAGTGTCAACTGATGCAGACCAAAGACAACATGACAGTGACAACTGATGCAGACCAAATACAGCCTGACAGTGACAACTGATGCAAACCAAATACAACCTGACAGTGACTGACAACTGATGGAGACAAAATACAACCTGACAGTGACAACTGATGCAGACGAAAGACAACCTGACAGGGGCAACTGATGCAGACGAAAGACAACCTGGCAGGGGCAACTGATGCAGACGAAAGACAACCTGACAGTGACAACTGATGCAGACGAAAGACAACCTGACAGTGACGGACAACTGATGCAGACGAAAGATAACCTGACAGTGACAACTGATGCAGACGAAAGACAACCTGACAGTGGCAACTGTGCAGACGAAAGACAACCTGACAGGGAGAACTGATGCAGACCAAATACAACCTGACAGTGACAACTGATGCAGACCAAATACAACCTGACAGTGACTGACAACTGATACAGATCAAATACAACCTGACAGTGACAACTGATGCAGACCAAATACAACCTGACAGTGACTGACAACTGATGCAGACCAAATACAACCTGACAGGGAGAACTGATGCAGACCAAATACAACCTGACAGTGACAACTGATGCAGACCATATACAACCTGACAGTGACAACTGATGCAGACCAAAGACAAGCTGACAGTGTCAACTGATACAGACCAAAGACAACCTGACAGTGACAACTGATGCAGACCAAATACAGCCTGACAGTGACAACTGATGCAAACCAAATACAACCTGACAGTGACTGACAACGGATGGAGACAAAATACAACCTGACAGTGACAACTGATGCAGACGAAAGACAACCTGACAGGGGCAACTGATGCAAACGAAAGACAACCTGACAGGGGCAACTGATGCAGACGAAAGACAACCTGACAGTGACAACTGATGCAGACGAAAGACAACCTGACAGTGACGGACAACTGATGCAGACGAAAGACAACCTGACAGTGACAACTGATGCAGACGAAAGACAACCTGACAGGGGCAACTGATGCAGACGAAAGACAACCTGACAGGGAGAACTGATGCAGACAAATACAACCTGACAGGGACAACTGATGCAGACCAAATACAACCTGACAGGGACAACTGATGCAGACCAAAGACAACCTGACAGTGACAACTGATGCAGACCAAATACAACCTGACAGGGACAACTGATGCAGACGAAAGACAACCTGACAGTGACTGACAACTGATGGAGACCACATACAACCTGACAGTGACTGACAACTGATGCAGACCAAATACAACCTGACAGTGACAACTGATGCAGACCAAATACAACCTGACAGTGACTGACAACTGATGCAGACCAAATACAACCTGACAGGGAGAACTGATGCAGACCAAATACAACCTGACAGTGACAACTGATGCAGACCAAATACAACCTGACAGTGACAACTGATGCAGACCATATACAACCTGACAGTGACAACTGATGCAGACCAAAGACAAGCTGACAGTGTCAACTGATGCAGACCAAAGACAACATGACAGTGACAACTGATGCAGACCAAATACAGCCTGACAGTGACAACTGATGCAAACCAAATACAACCTGACAGTGACTGACAACTGATGGAGACAAAATACAACCTGACAGTGACAACTGATGCAGACGAAAGACAACCTGACAGGGGCAACTGATGCAGACGAAAGACAACCTGGCAGGGGCAACTGATGCAGACGAAAGACAACCTGACAGTGACAACTGATGCAGACGAAAGACAACCTGACAGTGACGGACAACTGATGCAGACGAAAGATAACCTGACAGTGACAACTGATGCAGACGAAAGACAACCTGACAGGGGCAACTGTGCAGACGAAAGACAACCTGACAGGGAGAACTGATGCAGACCAAATACAACCTGACAGTGACAACTGATGCAGACCAAATACAACCTGACAGTGACTGACAACTGATACAGATCAAATACAACCTGACAGTGACAACTGATGCAGACCAAGTACAACCTGACAGTGACTGACAACTGATGCAGACCAAATACAACCTGACAGGGAGAACTGATGCAGACCAAATACAACCTGACAGTGACAACTGATGCAGACCATATACAACCTGACAGTGACAACTGATGCAGACCAAAGACAAGCTGACAGTGTCAACTGATACAGACCAAAGACAACCTGACAGTGACAACTGATGCAGACCAAATACAGCCTGACAGTGACAACTGATGCAAACCAAATACAACCTGACAGTGACTGACAACGGATGGAGACAAAATACAACCTGACAGTGACAACTGATGCAGACGAAAGACAACCTGACAGGGGCAACTGATGCAAACGAAAGACAACCTGACAGGGGCAACTGATGCAGACGAAAGACAACCTGACAGTGACAACTGATGCAGACGAAAGACAACCTGACAGTGACGGACAACTGATGCAGACGAAAGACAACCTGACAGTGACAACTGATGCAGACGAAAGACAACCTGACAGGGACAACTGATGCAGACGAAAGACAACCTGACAGGGACAACTGATGCAGACCAAATACAACCTGACAGGGACAACTGATGCAGACCAAATACAACCTGACAGGGACAACTGATGCAGACAAATACAACCTGACAGGGACAACTGATGCAGACCAAAGACAAGCTGACAGTGTCAACTGATGCAGACCAAATACAACCTGACAGGGACAACTGATGCAGACGAAAGACAACCTGACAGTGACTGACAACTGATGGAGACCACATACAACCTGACAGTGACTGACAACTGCCGGAGACCAAATACAACCTGACAGGGACAACTGATGCAGACCATATACAACATGACAGTGACTGACAACTGATGGAGACCAAAAACAACCTGACAGTGGCAACTGATGCAAACCAAATACAACCTGACAGTGACAACTGATGCAGACCAAAGACAACCTTACAGTGACTGACAACTGATTGAGACAAAATACAACCTGACAGGGAGAACTGATGTAGACCAAATACAACCTGACAGTGACAACTGATGCAGACCAAATACAACCTGACAGTGACAACTGATGCAGACCAAATACAACCTGACAGTGACAACTGATGCAGACCAAATACAACCTGACAGTGACTGACAACTGATACAGATCAAATACAACCTGACAGTGACAACTGATGCAGACCAAATACAACCTGACAGTGACTGACAACTGAGGCAAACCAAATACAACCTGTCAGGGAGAACTGATGCAGACCAAATACAACCTGACAGTGACAACTGATGCAGACCAAATTCAACCTGACAGTGACAACTGATGCAGACCAAAGACAACCTGACAGTGACAACTGATGCAGACCAAAGACAACCTGACAGTGACAACTGATGCAGACCAAATACAGCCTGACAGTGACAACTGATGCAAACCAAATACAACCTGACAGTGACTGACAACTGATGGAGACAAAATACAACCTGACAGGGAGAACTGATGCAGACCAAAGACAACCTGACAGTCACTGACAACTGATGGAGACAAAATACAACCTGACAGGGAGAACTGATGCAGGCCAAATACAACCTGACAGTGACAACTGATGGAGACCTCATACAACCTGACAGTGACTGACAACTGATGGATACTAAATACAACCTGACAAGGACAACTGATGCAGACCAAATACAACCTGACAGGGACAACTGATGCAGACCAAAGAGAACCTGTCAGGGACAACTGATGCATATCAAAGACAATCTGACAGGAACAACTGATGAACATCAAAGACAACCTGACAGTGACAACTAATGCTTAGGAAAAATAACCTGATAGGGACAAGTGATGCAGACCAAATACAACCTGACAGGGACAAGTGATGCAAACTAAAGACAACCTGACAGGGACAAGTGATGCAGACCAAATAGAACCTGACAGGGACAACTGATGCAGAGCAAAAATAACCTGACAGTAACAACTGATGCAGACCACGGAACCTTGACAGTGACAAAGAATGCAAGCCAAAGACAGCCTGACACTAACAAAGAATGCAAGCCAAAGACAGCCTGACACTAACAAAGAATGCAAGCCAAAGACAGCCTGACACTAACAAAGAATGCAAGCCAAAGACAGCCTGACACTGACAAAGAATGCAAGCCAAAGACAGCCTGACACTGACAAAGAATGCAAGCCAAAGACAGCCTGACACTAACAAAGAATGCAAGCCAAAGACAGCCTGACACTGACAAAGAATGCAAGCGAAAGACAGCCTGACACTGACATAGAATGCAAGCCAAAGACAGCCTGACACTGACAAAGAATGCAAGCCAAAGACAGCCTGACACTGACAACTGACGTAGAACAATGTCAACTTTATGGTAGTATCGAAATTAATTGATGGAGAGAAAAGAAAAGAAAGATGGAGAAAGCTGATGCAAACTAAAGACCACCTGAAATGTAAGATTGGAAAGTGTAATGCCCGTAACTCTAGACAGATGAACAGATTATGTCGTTGCACTGACGACGACGCATGGTAACTAGTTGTTCTCTTTTATGATTTCAGACTAATATAGGGTAAGAGATAACAAACTAATTGATGTAA
Organism: Megaustenia siamemsis; assembly: GCA_032433765.1. Classification (NCBI taxonomy): domain Eukaryota; kingdom Metazoa; phylum Mollusca; class Gastropoda; order Stylommatophora; family Ariophantidae; genus Megaustenia; species Megaustenia siamemsis. The sequence continues at coordinate 166,223,327 of JAVIAB010000092.1, forward strand.
GTTAGACTAAAATAAATAGGTTCATCAAGCTACGAATAAAATGGTAAACTCTATTTCTTGTAATATCGGAAGAAGTTTATGATTTCTATAACTTTTTTACATTTGAATTATCAGTATTTGTATGTGTTATTTATTATTTTTTAAAATGTGTTTTTATGCACTTAAAATGTTCACTGATATATTCCTTAATTATTATTGTTTCAGTTGAATCGTTTACTTCAATATTGGCATGTCTACACATTGTACTGTATGTATCTGCTACTTGAGACCTGAGATCTAATTGTGAACTTTGTCGCTTCCAATGATCAGTATTGTCTTCTTCCTGTGTGTGGATAAGCAAGTGATAACTAAGGACCAACCAGTCTGCTATAGCCACTGTAGGACGTAAAGGGGAATATTATATTTCGTCCATGCATCAAATTTATCATGTAAATTATCATTTGTATTGTTTTTTTAACGTCGGAGGTCATAATATACATAATCTAAGGTATGCTGATGATATAGTCGTAATCGCTATGAGTGAAAATCAGTTACAAGAAATGTTAGACATTATAGTGAAAGAAGGCAAAAATAAAGGACTCAGCATTAATAGCAAAAAGACAGAAGTAATGGTAACAACAAAGAGAAGGACATCACCTCAGTTCAAAATAAAGACAAGTGGAACAATATTAAAACAGGTAAATGAATTTTAATATTTGGGAACTTTGTTAACCTCAGACGGAAGATATACAACAGAGATGAGATGCAGAATGGCTCAGACAAAAGCAGCTTTCCAAAAAATGAGGAAGATACTATGCAACCTATTTTTGATAATAGAAACAAGAAAAAGAGTTCTTAAATGTTATGTAGAGCCAGTATTAATATATGGATGCGAATAATGGACAATAGGACAACAGACAAGGAAATCACTGCAGTCTGTAGAAATGTGGTTTTACATAAGAATGTTGAGAATACCATGGACAACTAAGAAGAGTAATGAAAACGTTCTGAAAGAGGCCAAAGCAAAAAGAGCTAATATTAGGAAGAAACAATTATCATTTTTTTTTGCCGCGTTATGAGAAGAGAGCAGCTGGAATATATTGTAACAACTGGGAAAATTAAAGGACGAAGAGATAGAGGGAAGCAAAGAGAAAATATACCAGACAACTTAAGAGAATGACTTGGTAGAAAGTCAACAACAGAAATGATAAATAACTATGGAGATCGAAAGTTGCGGGTTGCGGAGAGACATGATCACCTACGCCAGAAGGCCCGGTACTTGATGATGATGATTTAAAGTGTGAACTTTGATTTACCTTTTTCTGGCATGAACTTTGCTACCATCATTTCCCATATAATTCAGACGGCATTAATGCATTATAACAAATAATTCGTCATACTCACTACCAATCCATCACATTCATCACCAATCTATTGCGTCATCATCATGTGCCATGTCAGTTGGCGTAGGTAATCATGTCTTACCACAGAAAAATTCTCTGTCCCCAGTGCATCGTATTAATTGTATTGGTAACTGCTTACCGTGCCACGACACCAAGTATTCCAACTTTCCTCTTCTCATGATGTGCCTGAAAAAAATTGTCAATTGTTTCTTTCCAATGTTTTTTTAGGAGGTATATTATTGTATTTTGGCCTCGTTGATCTTTTTAGCTGTCCAATGAACTTACAACAATCTTCTGAAAAATGCCATTTCTATGGTCTATAAGCGCCTTTACAAGTGTTTGTCTACTGTCCATGAATCGGTTCCATACGTCTAAATTGGCTCTATGTAGCACTGGTGGACTATGTTTCTCATTTCTGTTGACATAGACTTGTGGCACAAGGTTTTTTTCATAAAACATAATTACAATCCCTCTCATATTTAGATTTATTATCTTTGTAAATACGCATACAATAATCTTCATCAAAACACTAACAAACCGTTAAGCAAAGAACCAACATATTTGCGATTCACTGACCATCCATTCACAACCGTGACCGTCCAGAATAACAGGGACCGTCCATTTACAACAATGACCCGACCGTTCTTAAACAACAGATCAAGAACTCTGAGTCCACTGTCCTACCATACAACAGATATCATGGAAGAGTATAGCCATGTATACCATATCACATTTGTCTGTAAAGGTGTGGAGGGAACATTTGTTAACAACTAATTTATCACAGTCACAACCCTATCAAATTGTAAATTAAAAAAAAAAAACAATTCACAACAACCCATTTACAACTTCGCATCAATAACACATTTACGTCTACGAAACGACAATTGTATCATTCGGTAGCAACTATTTTTCACTTTATAACAACAAACTTATCATTTCACAGTAACCATTTTATAATTAAATAATTATCAATGTATCACTTCGTTAATGCCAGTTTAACATATGAGGACATATTACAAGATTTAAACTTTAAAAAGAACTGGCGTCTAAACACCATTCTACAGATGAAATCAAAATACTATGGTCATGTAAAAAACAATCCAGCAGAAAAGAACAATAATGGAAGGCATGGTTTCTGGGCGACGCATCAGAGCAAAAACCAAGAAGAAGGTGGTTTCAAGACATCAGGGAGACCTTAACAAGAGAAGAAGTTGGAGATCTGGATGGAGACAGATGCATTCAGAAGGGCGGTGGTGAAAGCAACGTTCTGCAAAGGACATGAACCTTGATGATGATGATGGTGATGATGATGATGATAATGGACCGATTGATCATACCGTAACAAACTATTTATCACGGAATAACAGCCAATTTATAACTCCACAAATGTATCACTCCATAGTAACTACATTTAACTCAATAAACCTGTCACTCCATTATATCCGATTTATCATTCCAATAATATGAATTCATTATTGTGTAATAACCAATTCATCGCTCCATAATAAACAATTTATCATATATTAATAACCAATTTATCACTTCGTAATGTTTTTTTTACTACTGTGAAACAATTAATCTAGCATTGCATAATAACGAACGTATCGCTCTATAAGATTAAATTGATCACTCCTAAAATACCAATATATGATTGTGTCATAATCAGTTTAACATTACGTAATAATCAATTTATCACTCAATACAAAATGAATCACTCTGACCTATGGAAGCGAATCATGGACAGTAGACAAACAAATGAAAAGACGATTAGAGGCCACAGAGATGGGATTTTTCTCAGAAAAATGTTGAAAGTTCCCTGGACAGCTAAAAGACCAATAAGGAAATTCTCAAAGAGACCAACACAAGAAGGGAGTTCCTAAAAAACAACAGAAAGAAACAATCAACATTTTTCGGGCACATCGTGAGAAAAGGAAAGTTGGAATACTTGGTTACAACTGTCAAAATAAAGGGAAAGAGATATCGCAGACGACAAAGGGAAAAAAAATTCTAGATAGCTTGGGGTCATGGCATAGAAAACAATCAACAACAAAACTGATACGATGCACTGTAGATAGAAGATTGTGGAAAGACATGATCACCTACGCCACCGGTACACACATGATGATGGTGATGATGATCACTCTGTACATAACAATCTATTACTGTGTAAGAACTAATTTATCACTCCATCATGAGCAATTGATCACTTTATTTAATCCGTTATCACAACTTCAATATTAATGTATTACTTTGTAACACCCAGTTTATCACACAGTAGCATTATATGTATCACTCCATAGTATTCAATTTATCATTTCATAATAACCAATTTATCGCTACGTAAATATACATTTCGAAGGAGTTAAAGATGAGAACTACAAATTTGTCGTGCAGCATTATAGCTTCCATGGGGTCCGTCATCAACGACAAACTATCTTTAGACACACAAATTGACACCCGCATTGCTACCACAGTAGTATACCAGGAAGGATTTGGATATTATTGTGGCGCTAATTTAACAAAGATATATAGGGCGGCGCGCGGCGCGCGGCGCGCATAAAGCGTGTGGCGCAGGGGGAGTTAACCGTGACATTTCGTGTCGAGGTGTTGACCTCTAGTCCCGGTGACCCCGGAAGTGACGTGTTTATGTCTGGTGTATGCTGACTTTGGAGTTCTTGCTGTACTTGCTCGATAGTGATAGGTTAGTAGATTATACAACATCAATGAAAAACAATCAAAATAAAACAAAAGACAAAAGATATATTTTATTCTTTTATTATCTCAATAGGTGTATAACATACAGTGGATATTATATATCATTACAAACATATTTAGTACACGAAGTAAATATATAGTACAAGGATAACATTTATTTATAGCTATGTAGTTGGGCGTCTGCTTAGCTTTGTGTCATAAATGAAGCATAATGGGTGAAACTGTTAGAGATTGCTGGTTAGTCTAAACTGGTAAAGTAAAGAATTAGATATCTAGAGGCGTAGTCGAGACGTTATCATCAGCTACCTTTCTTTTTATATAGAAATAGGAAAGAGCATTTCTTGTTTGACTGTAGGAAAATATGGAATTATTTAAGACTTTGAAACCTACATTTTTCCCACCCTTGGCCTTTTGCGTAGCGAGAACCTCTAAAAACATATCTTTATCTAATTTGTTGTGTTGCTTGCTTAGCCCTTTACAACTGATTTTATCGTAATCCCCACTACAATGGTACGTTTTACTACATAAGCTAACAAGACCCGTCCCTTCGTACTCTAGTTTAAAAAGCCCGGGTGTTCGTTTGGTGTACGCTTTAACACCCTTACAGTTTATACAGTCTGTCTTGCTAATATGCTCATCGCAAAACTCGGCGGGAAACCAGTCTTTATATACGCTATTAAACTCATCCCGCAGACCTGACTTAACTATATCCTCCAACTTAGGTGCACTTAAAGCCAAGTATAAACTATCAGTATCTGTTTCACATAACTGAAAGTCGGATCTAGCCACAAACTTATCTAAGAACTCGAAATAAAAATCTAACATACGAAGTTTTGCATATTGATACACGAAGAAACCGATTTGTAGGGGTAAGTCCCAAACAGTTTTCTTTTTCGCCATCTCAACTTCAAAAAGATCCACACCTATTTCAGTCATCTTTTTAAACCGGGAACTATTAATCATTTTCGATATCTCATCCCCCTGAACATATGAGACAGCGCTATGATTGGCCTTATTGGTTAGAGTCTTCCCGTAGGCTGAGTTTCCTAAGAGCTTCATCGTATCACTTACTATAGATTGATTTTCATCTAGATCACCAGCCCGCCTAGCGTCAGAAACCATTTCGCCAAAACTTTTTAAAACAACTAGACGGTTGATATTCTATCACTTGATAAATTTTTGTCACCTCCAATCCGTGGTCTAAATACCATTTTAACAGCGGTGTTGCCAACAAAATTTTTTCCCCGATATAACTACCGATTAGGGTGCGACGAGGGGTTGACAACAAGTTATGTTTGAGGGCATATTCACCCATAAACGGTCCAATATCGTCACGCGTGACGTCAATATTTTTGAAAATTGGAGTCATCTCACTGAAATGTTCCTTCAGGCGGTCGGGAACATGTAGATCACATTCCACTAAACCAAAACATGTCCCATCTGAAACAGAAGTCAGAATCTGTTTATCACTGAGAGGGAGCCCTTCTTTAGAGTAAGAGGGTCTAGCTCGAGGGATGGCTTTAGAAAGGAAAGCCCTAATGGTTGGGTCAGACTTTTTCAGAGCCTGCCACTCACATTCCCACATAACTTCTACCGGGACTTTGACCTCCTCGGTTAGATAGGTATGTATCTCACATGTTTTTTCAAACAGTTCGAACAAGGGTTTATTATTAACAGGGTTTCTATCTTTATCTTTGGTGAGGGGACAGTCTTTGTGACCATGGTACAGACAACCATGAAAATTGTAGCCTCTTCTATTGGAGTTATCCCACCCATCCACGGGGATGTTTCTATCACCTAACCGAAACTCCCTTCCATTAAACTGAGTTTTCAACTCCACCCCTTTTTGATCAGCGACCCACGTTAGCCACTCTCTACTTTGTTGGACGTAGTAGTTAGCTTTTTCGACCCTAAACCCGGTCTCCATCCTTCTAATAATTGGGTAATCTGTTGGCATCGGGTTCATCAGAGCCCAAAGATACAACGCGTTGGCATCGTAACCTTGGATGGATTTGACCAGCTTTCCGCCCCTAATAAACGTTTTCCCTACTTCATGATACCTATGAAAAATTATAGAGGGACCCCCAACGACATTATCTCTAATCATTGTGTGTAGACCCGCCTGTTTACTCGAACATAAATTAAACATTACACCCCTATCAACAGTCTTAAAAAGATACTTTAAACAAACACCCGGAACCGAAATGGCGTCTTTAAAACAGTCCACACCCCGCTCCCCATAAAAGCGAACCTGCTGCTCCAAGGCTTCTAAGAAGGGGACTACATCTTTGTTATTATACCAAATCAAAAAGTCCTTAAGGGTCATCATCTTATTGTCCTTCCAGACCTTTTTACACAGAGCGTACTCCTCTTCCGAAATATTACAATTTTTTAGGCTGGAAAAGAAGGCTGAGTGAGGAGGTAACTCCGTCTCGTCCAACTTTTGGGGGTCGTCTATATATTCATAACAAAAGTAACCCTTTGTCTCACTAATCTTATAAGCTACCAGATATTTACTATAGCTAAACCCAGGGGCTAGATAGTTTACTATATCTAAGAATTTTAGATTCTGTGTTGCAATACACATGAAGTTATTGTTTCTTTTAACTATAAACTTGAACGGTTTTTCTACTTTGTAGTCCACTTCCATTTTAGCTTCCTCTTCTTCGTTAACATCGGCTTCTTCTTCTTCTTCTTCCATACTATCGCCTTCTTCGTCCACTTGTGGAGTGGCATCCATGAAGTGCTTTATTAAATAAGGTTTAGTGACGTTGACGTCATATTTCCCCGAGTTAAACCCTAGCACGGGAAGCTCTTTTAAATATTCATCAAACCTAACTATTATCTTGTTCTTATTTAGAGCATGGAGTTGAGTAAAAATACTTTCAAACCGATCTCGCAACAACGAGTATGCCTTAGCAGCTATATCAGTGAGATAATCAAGCATCTGACTAACTAAAATTTGTGGGTCACCCTTGGTTATGAAGCATTTTGGGGCCTCCCACCCGGGGACATTTGACGCTATAGAGCAGGAGAGGGGTACGTGTTTAGCTACAAAGGTAGTCGAGTGCGTCCCTCGGGGAACATTCCTACTATCAAAATAACATTCATAATCGAATGTCGCCCTGAACGGGTAAATAAAAGACTCGGGCGTACTTATCCCTTCAGCACTGATCGCGTCCCATACACTTTCAGGTGAAGAGTAAACTCCACCCTTATATGTCTCTACAGTCATATCCCCATTGCATGTTTTTTCGTGCTTATCCATACGCCAAAACTCTTTCCACAATTTCCCACATTTTCCACAAGAAAAGCTTTTACTAGCCCTAGAAAGATCGTTTATATAAAATAAGTGGCTTTTGTAAAGTAAAAGACGGAGAGTTTCGCTATAACTACTCCCACTTCTCAGGACAATACGCAAGGCTCGTTCAGAATCAAACTCAAAAATATCTATGTTTACTGAAAAACAACTTTCTAAGAGAGACATTTCAGCAAGAGTTACACCGGGAAAGTTACTTAACATTAAAGAGGGGTAAAACTGTTTGAAAAGTAGTCTCGACGCCTTCCTAACATTATTAAGTGGAGTCCCTCGATGGACAGCTAGACAACGGAAGAAACAGAGATTATCCTTGTAAACTTTAGAATTGGAGTCGTTTTGAATGGTATTAATCCCATGGTTCGAAGCAATGTATGTTGGGATATCTAGCAGACACCCTATAGGATAATCTTGAAGTTTATAAACATAAACACTCGTACTGACTAAGGCTTCCAAGGTGTATTTGGTTGTCTCCCTATTTTTGTCTGCATACCCTAATATATCACTTTCATTTAATCTATCAACAAACGTTTCAAAATCATTTCTGTTGTTAACTAACAGGGGTTTGTCTAAACCTGTCGCGTTATTTGAGCTTGCGTGAAAGTAACGCAGCCCCTGTGTCTCCCTATGTCTTAAAACTAGATGATGACTATAATTCACCTTGAAACGTTTTTTCTGGCCTTGGAAGATTGGGGTTACAAGAGTCTTCCAATCTATAGGAGTATCAGGCTGATGGAATATAGTGTACGTATCCATGTATTTGTTCCTACGTTCATGTGTTCTAATAGCTAACCAGTTGTTCTTATATATCTTCTTAATATCTTGAGGTAGCTGATTTAGAGAGTCAACTTCATTAATAAGTCTTGGTCTCTTTGAGGGCTCTTGAGTCGAACTCTTTACTGCCCGCTTGCGTGAGGTTGTCGATACTTGTGGACGTGCTGGTGATGCAGGAACTACTGATACAAGAGATACAGAATGCTCTGTCTTAATATGTCTGGCAAGGCTGTCTACTCTTGTATATACTCGGTCACAAACTTCACATTTGTATTCCTGACACCCATGTACACTAGCAACGTGTCGTTTTATGTCCCGGCTCCGGGTGAAAGTTTTGGAGCAGAGATGACAAGTGTTAGACATCTGTAGAAAAGAAATTGAAACATTACAACTAAAGAATAAAGAACAGTAAACAGTACAAGGAAAGAAAACCAGTAAATGTAATCAACGAGACTCACAGATTGTCGAAATTAGGTTACTAAAGTATCATACTATAATATTAAAGAACTAAGATAACACTTACTTTTACGTGTCTGAAGGCGCGAGCCACAACCGCCCGCAACAACTGTAAGCTTATATCTGATTACAAGCTTCTCAGATATATACACTTGAAACACCGGAAGTGTTACTAAAAATAGAACTGACCTCTGAGGCAATACCGGATGTGTTACTAAAAATAGTTTTTGACCGCTGATGCAATGCCCGTGGAGTTTCTAAAAATAGATTTTGACGTATGATGGCAATTTTATGAGTTTACCTCCTGACCTTTTTTGGTGACTACGCCCCTGAATTCGACGAAAAGCGTAAATTTTCATTCTAGGCATACCCCAGACTTTATTTTAGACATCCCCACACCAAAAATTTACTTAAAAATCACTTTTGAAATTGTTACCCCCTTACCGTTTTTGGTGACTACGCCCCTGAATTCGATAAAAAAATCGTAATTTTCACTCTAGGCATACCCCAAACTTTATTTTAGACATCCCCACACCAAAAATTTACTTAAAAATCACTTTTGAAATTGTAACCCCCCTTACCATTTTTGAGGGTTACGCCCATGGAATCGATAAAAATCGTAAATTTAGCACGTAGGCTTACCTAAAACTTTATTTTAGACATCCCCACACCAAAAATTAACTTAAAAATCACTTTTGAAATTGTTACTCCCCTTAAAATTTTTTAGGGTTACGCCCCTGAAATCGATAAAAAATTGAAATATAACCTCAAGGCATACCTCCCACATAATTTTTGACACCCCTACATATCAAACTCCAACAAAAAAACAACAAAAAGCTAGTAGTAGTAGTGGCTGTGAACCCACTCTAAAAGTGGAATAACATGCACCGAAACTGCACCAAAACCGCACGAAAAGTAGTATGTTAGGGTATGTTCACAACCACTACTACTACTAGCTTTTTGTTGTTTTTTTGTTGGAGTTTGATATGTAGGGGTGTCAAAAATTATGTGGGAGGTATGCCTTGAGGTTATATTTCAATTTTTTATCGATTTCAGGGGCGTAACCCTAAAAAATTTTAAGGGGGGTAACAATTTCAAAAGTGATTTTTAAGTTAATTTTTGGTGTGGGGATGTCTAAAATAAAGTTTTAGGTAAGCCTACGTGCTAAATTTACGATTTTTATCGATTCCATGGGCGTAACCCTCAAAAATGGTAAGGGGGGTTACAATTTAAAAGTGATTTTTAAGTAAATTTTTGGTGTGGGGATGTCTAAAATAAAGTTTGGGGTATGCCTAGAGTGAAAATTACGATTTTTTATCGAATTCAGGGGCGTAGTCACCAAAAACGGTAAGGGGGTAACAATTTCAAAAGTGATTTTTAAGTAAATTTTTGGTGTGGGGATGTCTAAAATAAAGTCTGGGGTATGCCTAGAATGAAAATTTACGCTTTTCGTCGAATTCAGGGGCGTAGTCACCAAAAAAGGTCAGGAGGTAAACTCATAAAATTGCCATCATACGTCAAAATCTATTTTTAGAAACTCCACGGGCATTGCATCAGCGGTCAAAAACTATTTTTAGTAACACATCCGGTATTGCCTCAGAGGTCAGTTCTATTTTTAGTAACACTTCCGGTGTTTCAAGTGTATATATCTGAGAAGCTTGTAATCAGATATAAGCTTACAGTTGTTGCGGGCGGTTGTGGCTCGCGCCTTCAGACACGTAAAAGTAAGTGTTATCTTAGTTCTTTAATATTATAGTATGATACTTTAGTAACCTAATTTCGACAATCTGTGAGTCTCGTTGATTACATTTACTGGTTTTCTTTCCTTGTACTGTTTACTGTTCTTTATTCTTTAGTTGTAATGTTTCAATTTCTTTTCTACAGATGTCTAACACTTGTCATCTCTGCTCCAAAACTTTCACCCGGAGCCGGGACATAAAACGACACGTTGCTAGTGTACATGGGTGTCAGGAATACAAATGTGAAGTTTGTGACCGAGTATATACAAGAGTAGACAGCCTTGCCAGACATATTAAGACAGAGCATTCTGTATCTCTTGTATCAGTAGTTCCTGCATCACCAGCACGTCCACAAGTATCGACAACCTCACGCAAGCGGGCAGTAAAGAGTTCGACTCAAGAGCCCTCAAAGAGACCAAGACTTATTAATGAAGTTGACTCTCTAAATCAGCTACCTCAAGATATTAAGAAGATATATAAGAACAACTGGTTAGCTATTAGAACACATGAACGTAGGAACAAATATATGGATACGTACACTATATTCCATCAGCCTGATACTCCTATAGATTGGAAGACTCTTGTAACCCCAATCTTCCAAGGCCAGAAAAAACGTTTCAAGGTGAATTATAGTCATCATCTAGTTTTAAGACATAGGGAGACACAGGGGCTGCGTTACTTTCACGCAAGCTCAAATAACGCGACAGGTTTAGACAAACCCCTGTTAGTTAACAACAGAAATGATTTTGAAACGTTTGTTGATAGATTAAATGAAAGTGATATATTAGGGTATGCAGACAAAAATAGGGAGACAACCAAATACACCTTGGAAGCCTTAGTCAGTACGAGTGTTTATGTTTATAAACTTCAAGATTATCCTATAGGGTGTCTGCTAGATATCCCAACATACATTGCTTCGAACCATGGGATTAATACCATTCAAAACGACTCCAATTCTAAAGTTTACAAGGATAATCTCTGTTTCTTCCGTTGTCTAGCTGTCCATCGAGGGACTCCACTTAATAATGTTAGGAAGGCGTCGAGACTACTTTTCAAACAGTTTTACCCCTCTTTAATGTTAAGTAACTTTCCCGGTGTAACTCTTGCTGAAATGTCTCTCTTAGAAAGTTGTTTTTCAGTAAACATAGATATTTTGAGTTTGATTCTGAACGAGCCTTGCGTATTGTCCTGAGAAGTGGGAGTAGTTATAGCGAAACTCTCCGTCTTTTACTTTACAAAAGCCACTTATTTTATATAAACGATCTTTCTAGGGCTAGTAAAAGCTTTTCTTGTGGAAAATGTGGGAAATTGTGGAAAGAGTTTTGGCGTATGGATAAGCACGAAAAAACATGCAATGGGGATATGACTGTAGAGACATATAAGGGTGGAGTTTACTCTTCACCTGAAAGTGTATGGGACGCGATCAGTGCTGAAGGGATAAGTACGCCCGAGTCTTTTATTTACCCGTTCAGGGCGACATTCGATTATGAATGTTATTTTGATAGTAGGAATGTTCCCCGAGGGACGCACTCGACTACCTTTGTAGCTAAACACGTACCCCTCTCCTGCTCTATAGCGTCAAATGTCCCCGGGTGGGAGGCCCCAAAATGCTTCATAACCAAGGGTGACCCACAAATTTTAGTTAGTCAGATGCTTGATTATCTCACTGATATAGCTGCTAAGGCATACTCGTTGTTGCGAGATCGGTTTGAAAGTATTTTTACTCAACTCCATGCTCTAAATAAGAACAAGATAATAGTTAGGTTTGATGAATATTTAAAAGAGCTTCCCGTGCTAGGGTTTAACTCGGGGAAATATGACGTCAACGTCACTAAACCTTATTTAATAAAGCACTTCATGGATGCCACTCCACAAGTGGACGAAGAAGGCGATAGTATGGAAGAAGAAGAAGAAGAAGCCGATGTTAACGAAGAAGAGGAAGCTAAAATGGAAGTGGACTACAAAGTAGAAAAACCGTTCAAGTTTATAGTTAAAAGAAACAATAACTTCATGTGTATTGCAACACAGAATCTAAAATTCTTAGATATAGTAAACTATCTAGCCCCTGGGTTTAGCTATAGTAAATATCTGGTAGCTTATAAGATTAGTGAGACAAAGGGTTACTTTTGTTATGAATATATAGACGACCCCCAAAAGTTGGACGAGACGGAGTTACCTCCTCACTCAGCCTTCTTTTCCAGCCTAAAAAATTGTAATATTTCGGAAGAGGAGTACGCTCTGTGTAAAAAGGTCTGGAAGGACAATAAGATGATGACCCTTAAGGACTTTTTGATTTGGTATAATAACAAAGATGTAGTCCCCTTCTTAGAAGCCTTGGAGCAGCAGGTTCGCTTTTATGGGGAGCGGGGTGTGGACTGATTTAAAGACGCCATTTCGGTTCCGGGTGTTTGTTTAAAGTATCTTTTAAGACTGTTGATAGGGGTGTAATGTTTAATTTATGTTCGAGTAAACAGGCGGGTCTACACACAATGATTAGAGATAATGTCGTTGGGGGTCCCTCTATAATTTTTCATAGGTATCATGAAGTAGGGAAAACGTTTATTAGGGGCGGAAAGCTGGTCAAATCCATCCAAGGTTACGATGCCAACGCGTTGTATCTTTGGGCTCTGATGAACCCGATGCCAACAGATTACCCAATTATTAGAAGGATGGAGACCGGGTTTAGGGTCGAAAAAGCTAACTACTACGTCCAACAAAGTAGAGAGTGGCTAACGTGGGTCGCTGATCAAAAAGGGGTGGAGTTGAAAACTCAGTTTAATGGAAGGGAGTTTCGGTTAGGTGATAGAAACATCCCCGTGGATGGGTGGGATAACTCCAATAGAAGAGGCTACAATTTTCATGGTTGTCTGTACCATGGTCACAAAGACTGTCCCCTCACCAAAGATAAAGATAGAAACCCTGTTAATAATAAACCCTTGTTCGAACTGTTTGAAAAAACATGTGAGATACATACCTATCTAACCGAGGAGGTCAAAGTCCCGGTAGAAGTTATGTGGGAATGTGAGTGGCAGGCTCTGAAAAAGTCTGACCCAACCATTAGGGCTTTCCTTTCTAAAGCCATCCCTCGAGCTAGACCCTCTTACTCTAAAGAAGGGCTCCCTCTCAGTGATAAACAGATTCTGACTTCTGTTTCAGATGGGACATGTTTTGGTTTAGTGGAATGTGATCTACATGTTCCCGACCGCCTGAAGGAACATTTCAGTGAGATGACTCCAATTTTCAAAAATATTGACGTCACGCGTGACGATATTGGACCGTTTATGGGTGAATATGCCCTCAAACATAACTTGTTGTCAACCCCTCGTCGCACCCTAATCGGTAGTTATATCGGGGAAAAAATTTTGTTGGCAACACCGCTGTTAAAATGGTATTTAGACCACGGATTGGAGGTGACAAAAATTTATCAAGTGATAGAATATCAACCGTCTAGTTGTTTTAAAAAGTTTTGGCGAAATGGTTTCTGACGCTAGGCGGGCTGGTGATCTAGATGAAAATCAATCTATAGTAAGTGATACGATGAAGCTCTTAGGAAACTCAGCCTACGGGAAGACTCTAACCAATAAGGCCAATCATAGCGCTGTCTCATATGTTCAGGGGGATGAGATATCGAAAATGATTAATAGTTCCCGGTTTAAAAAGATGACTGAAATAGGTGTGGATCTTTTTGAAGTTGAGATGGCGAAAAAGAAAACTGTTTGGGACTTACCCCTACAAATCGGTTTCTTCGTGTATCAATATGCAAAACTTCGTATGTTAGATTTTTATTTCGAGTTCTTAGATAAGTTTGTGGCTAGATCCGACTTTCAGTTATGTGAAACAGATACTGATAGTTTATACTTGGCTTTAAGTGCACCTAAGTTGGAGGATATAGTTAAGTCAGGTCTGCGGGATGAGTTTATTAGCGTATATAAAGACTGGTTTCCCGCCGAGTTTTGCGATGAGCATATTAGCAAGACAGACTGTATAAACTGTAAGGGTGTTAAAGCGTACACCAAACGAACACCCGGGCTTTTTAAACTAGAGTACGAAGGGACGGGTCTTGTTAGCTTATGTAGTAAAACGTACCATTGTAGTGGGGATTACGATAAAATCAGTTGTAAAGGGCTAAGCAAGCAACACAACAAATTAGATAAAGATATGTTTTTAGAGGTTCTCGCTACGCAAAAGGCCAAGGGTGGGAAAAATGTAGGTTTCAAAGTCTTAAATAATTCCATATTTTCCTACAGTCAAACAAGAAATGCTCTTTCCTATTTCTATATAAAAAGAAAGGTAGCTGATGATAACGTCTCGACTACGCCTCTAGATATCTAATTCTTTACTTTACCAGTTTAGACTAACCAGCAATCTCTAACAGTTTCACCCATTATGCTTCATTTATGACACAAAGCTAAGCAGACGCCCAACTACATAGCTATAAATAAATGTTATCCTTGTACTATATATTTACTTCGTGTACTAAATATGTTTGTAATGATATATAATATCCACTGTATGTTATACACCTATTGAGATAATAAAAGAATAAAATATATCTTTTGTCTTTTGTTTATTTTGATTGTTTTTCATTGATGTTGTATAATCTACTAACCTATCACTATCGAGCAAGTACAGCAAGAACTCCAAAGTCAGCATACACCAGACATAAACACGTCACTTCCGGGGTCACCGGGACTAGAGGTCAACACCTCGACACGAAATGTCACGGTTAACTCCCCCTGCGCCACACGCTTTATGCGCGCCGCGCGCCGCCCTATATATCTTTGTTAAATTAGCGCCACAATAATATCCAAATCCTTCCTGGTATACTACTTACCACATACGCCCGTCTCTCTAGGCGTGTTTGGCAAAACAGCAAATTGACAACTAAAACAAAGGCTGCAGTTTACAACGCCTGCATCATTGGTATCCTTCTGTATAGCAGCGAATCATGGACAAATTATGCAAAGTAGGTTAAAAAAAAGAGTAAAGAACCCCTTAACGCCAAGTGGCATATAGGGAATATGGTGTTAGTGACCATAATTTTTACATACCTTCAGCACATGCTTTTTTTGGGGGTAATGTGGTCGGTATTACGCCCGTGCCGCTTTACTTTCCCAGAAAAAAATTTGGTACCCATTAAAGGCTGGGTGAACCCGGAAGCCGTCGGTTGGGATGGGAACCCTACCTCTTGTCCTTTGTAGTCCAGTTCACTAACCACTGAGCTATCGTGGCTCCCATGCAAAGTAGGAGAGACGACTAAATGCATTCCATATATTCGATGTCAGCGCCGTATTCTTGGTATCACAAGGAAGGACAAAGGGACAAATGTGGAGGCCCTCACTCGCACAGGGCTCCCGGACATCTACACGCTGCTCAAACAATGTAGGTAAGTGGCTCAGCCGGCGTAGGCGATTTGTGGGCGTGTGTAAACGTGATATGAATACTGAAAATAAACCCTGCAGCCTGGGAAGAAATAGCTGCTGACCGTAATCTTTGGAAACAACACACTCTAAAGCTCCAATTCAAACAAGAAGCAGACAGGTTCAGGAAAAAGAAATACGCAGCGAAATAAAAGAAAAAATAACACTTCTAGGGACGCTGCAACATCCACTGTCAACTATAACTGACGAAGGCTGTTGCTACTGAAATATACATTTATTACTATGTAAGAGCCAATTCGAAAATAAATGTCTAAGGATAATGTTTGGTATAGCGTGGAGCGAATTCAAAACAAACGAGGATATTAGAGAAATCACCAATCAAGCACTAATATCTTCAATAATCAAGAAAAGACGATGGTCATATGTTGGACATGTGATGATAAGAGATAATAACCGAATAGCATAGCAAGCCCTCATGTGGGAAACAACAAGTAAGAGGAAGCCCCAGAGATATACTGGGAAGAAAACTGATGAGAGAGGCAAGAGCAACAGGAATCGGCTCCCTCAATGAGATAGAGTTGCTTGCACTGAACAGAGACAAATGGCGAGATTTGATAAAATATCTTTAAAAGAATTGAAAACTGCTAGAATAAAAATTTAGATAAGAGAAGGAGTATCTTGGTCTACGCCCTATGGGCCGGCTACGACTCAAAAGGTTAATAGATAGATAGATCGAAGAGCCATTTACAACACCGTAACTACAAATTTATTTCTGTGTAATAACCAATTTGCCACACCTTAAATACACATTTTTTATGTGTAACAACCAATTTATCATTCCGTAACTGTAAATACAAATTTATTTCTGTGTAACATTCAATTTATCACTCCGTAAATATAAATGTATCACTATCTCAAACACTCACATCACAACACACCGCACACACCAGTTCTTAATCTACAATCTCTTAAATAATTCTGTAAAAATAAATACAGCAACATTTACAATATACATTAAAACCTTACCAAAAACAGCAACATTTACAATATACATTAAAACCTTACCAAAAACAGCAACATTTACAATATACATTAAAACCTTACCAAAAACAGCAACATTTACAATATACATTAAAACCTTACCAAAAACAGCAACATTTACAATATACATTAAAACCTTACCAAAAACAGCAACATTTACAATATACATTAAAACCTTACCAAAAACAGCAACATTTACAATATACATTAAAACCTTACCAAAAACAGCAACATTTACAATATACATTAAAACCTTACCAAAAACAGCAACATTTACAATATACATTAAAACCTTACCAAAAACAGCAACATTTACAATATACATTAAAACCTTACCAAAAACAGCAACATTTACAATATACATTAAAACCTTACCAAAAACAGCAACATTTACAATATACATTAAAACCTTACCAAAAACAGCAACATTTACAATATACATTAAAACCTTACCAAAAACAGCAACATTTACAATATACATTAAAACCTTACCAAAAACAGCAACATTTACAATATACATTAAAACCTTACCAAAGACAGCAACATTTACAATATACATTAAAACCTTACCAAAAACAGCAATATTTACAATATACATTAAAACCTTACCAAAAACAGCAACATTTACAATATACATTAAAACCTTACCAAAAACAGCAACATTTACAATATACATTAAAACCTTACCAAAAACAGCAATATTTTACCATAGGAAACATCAAGAGCAATGCCGCTATGAAAGGACAATCAAGTTTGGACAATAAACCTGCTCCAGCGTACCTTCAGTCAAGGAAATGTTAAACCTTTCCTTGTTGACAATAAACCTGCTCCAGCTTACCGTCGGTCTAGCAAATGTTAAACCCTACCTTGTTGACAACAAACATGCTCTAGCGTACCTCCAGTCTAGGAAATGTTAAACTCTACCTTGTTTACAATAAATCTGCTCCAGCATACCTCCAGTGTGTAGGAAATGTTAAACTCTACCTTGTTGATAATAAACCAGCAAACGCTGCCATCCCTAAAGTGTTAATGAAACCAAACACTTATTAGTTATTAGTTTGGACAAAAACAAATTTACTATCCACTGATTACAGCAAGTGGCGGTTAGTGTTCCTAAAAACGTGGTGAAGATCCCAAAGGGAGGTAACGTGTAGGAAGAGTGAGGAACGAAAGTACACATAATTAAATGAGTGTTGAATGAGGAAAAGATGGGGAAGAAACGTGTGAAGTTAGTGGGGAATTAAGAGGGTTCGTGATGTCAGGGACTAAAACAATTTTATCGAAATTGAAAAAAAATGGATTCGTGATGTTTTACTTTTCTGAAGGTTTCATCTGGTTCGTGCCCTGTTCTGGTCCAAATATCTAAACACGTCGAAAAAGCTGATAGCTGTAGAAGAATATTGAGCATCCTTCTTTCCTTTTATTAAATTTCTGAAAATCTGAAAAACCGCAATAACTAACACCGATATGGCAACTTTTCAAATGAACCTTCTCCATAGTATCCATCGCAAGTACACACTGGTTTTTTTCTTCAAATTTTCCTTTATTAAAATTTATGATAAAAAGCGGTGAATACAAACAATACAACTAAATAGGGAAACAAGTCCAGGTATTAGCACTCGGAAGTATACACAAGAGGAGATTAAAGATAAAACATAATTAAGATAAAGCAGAATCTAGAGCACAAAAGAGTAACGGAAAAAAGGCGAGCGACTCATGCTGGCGCTCAAAAGACTCAACAAGGAAGTGAGGAACCAGGCAGGGAAACAATTAAAATATTTAAGAACAGATAGTCAGACCCAGTACAAAAAAATTCTCTTCTATCTTTTAAACTTAGTTTGAGTGCAGTGCCAAGATGTGTTCTTCGTCTTACAGGGAAGCTTCGTCTGATGGCAGTTCAGTGAGGTAGACGATAGCCTCCCCTGAGTTGAACTAAGTTGTTCACACAAAAACAATTTTCAGGATAGCGTAACGATAACAGTTCATGACGCGACACCCACTTTTTGGAGTACGCAGGAGAATACACGCACCAAACAAAAACAGTTAAAGAAAATGAAAATAAATACACACACAAATTTAGGTTACACCGGGACCGTATTTCCGTTGTGTGAAACAGTTTAAGGCGCTGTCAAAAAATATCATTTATTTATTGGCGGATTTTTAATTAATAATTTTTTTTTTTTTCACGGTTTTAATTTTTAGTTTCAAAAGCGATTCTTGGATTGACCTGAAGAGGTTGCCGAGGACATGGAGCAGTTGAGAAACACGATCAGACGATATCAAACTTTGGATTGACTAACCTCATTGTTGTTAATTTCTTTGAAGCTACCAATATCAGCACAGTTTTGTTTACTGTTAGTTGTACCCACCACAGTTTTCTTTACTGTTAGTTGTACCCACCACAGTTTTCTTTACTGTTAGTTGTACCCACCACAGTTTTCTTTACTGTTAGTTGTACCCATCACAGTTTTGTTTACCATTATTTGTACCCACCACAGTTTTCTTTACTGTTAGTTGTACTCATTACAGTTTTGTTTACCATTATTTGTACCCACCACAGTTTTCTTTACTGTTAGTTCTACCCATCACAGTTTTGTTTACTGTTAGTTGTACCCATCACAGTTTTGTTTACTGTTAGTTGTAACCATCACAGTTTTGTTTACTGTTAGTTGTACCTATCACAGTTTTGTTTACTGTTAGTTGTACACATCGCAGTTTTGTTTACTGTTAGTTTACCCATCACAGTTTTGTTTACTGTTAGTTGTACCCATCACAGTTTTGTTTACTGTTAGTTGTACACATCACAGTTTTGTTTACTGTTAGTTGTACACATCACAGTTTTGTTTACTGTTAGTTGTACCCATCACAGTTTAGTTTACTGTTAGTTGTACCCATCACAGTTTTGTTTACTGTTAGTTGTACCCATCACAGTTTTGTTTACTGTTAGTTGTACCCACCACTGTTTAGTTTACTGTTATTTGTACCCACCACAGTTTTGTTTACCTTTATTTGTACCCACCACAGTTTTGTTTACCTTTATTTGTACCCACCACAGTTTTGTTTACCTTTATTTGTACCCACCACAGTTTTGTTTACCTTTATTTGTACCCATCACAGTTTTGTTTACCTTTATTTGTACCCATCACAGTTTTGTTTACCTTTATTTGTACCCACCACAGTTTTGTTTACCTTTATTTGTACCCACCACAGTTTTGTTTACCTTTATTTGTACCCACCACAGTTTTGTTTACCTTTATTTGTACCCACCACAGTTTTGTTTACCTTTATTTGTACCCATCACAGTTTTGTTTACCTTTATTTGTACCCACCACAGTTTAGTTTACTGTTATTTGTAACCGTCACATCTTTGTTTACTGATATGTGTACCCACCACAGTTGATTGAGTGCCTGGGCTGTAAGATTAATGATATAATAGCTGGAATAGTAAATGTATACATCCTTTCTTCTAGAGCAAGTTATATCTTATTTGATAAAATCCAGCTAAACATGTAACGATGACAAGCACTTAGAGTGCATTTATTTGATTTCTTAAGAAAGTTACTACCTAACACATTTTGAGATCACTATTGTTAGGCATGCGTCTACATTATGGTATGCAATCTGCCCTAATTTATATATGTTTTTTTTTATAATTAGATATCATATAATATTTTCTATCCTTCGTGTGCTTTGTTCGTTTATTTGTGTTTTGTGTTGGATTAATTTTTTCATCTTATGGCCCAGAGTATCCGCTGATTCGGATTCCTTAGCATTTGTTTTCTCTTGTTATAAATACAAGGTATCAGTTGCTTGTAGTCTGGAGTTATCTGCTATATTACTAGACTGTTGAGTTTGTCCTACACACATTTGCACTAAGTTGCCAATCTGTTAAAGGTAAATAATAATACATAAATATTATTATATAGGGAACTTCCGAGGCGATAATAGGGAATAATAGAACAAAGAAGTATGTGTTAGCACTCGGAAAAATTGACAGACAAACAACAACAGAAAAAAACGAAAAACAATATATGGTCCGAAGCGGGATTGAACCCGTACTCCCTGGCACCGCGCCTTGCCACGAGAAGCCGAACGCTTGGCATACTGCCACGCAGCTAACTAAAACATTAATTTTTTAACTAAAACATTAATTTTTTAACTAAAACATTAATTTTTTAACTAAAACATTAATTTTTTAACTAAAACATTAATTTTTCCGAGTGCTAACCTATACTTCTTTGTTCTATTATTCCCTGTTAAAGGTCAAGTACGAAACCTGAATCGGCGTCTTAGCACACGAGTTTCCACCCATGCGTGTTCGGCCGTCTATCCAGAAGTGTTCGAAGACTTCTGGATAGTGTCGCTTCAAGCATCGAAACTCAACATGCGAGGCGGCATTCCTCACCTTCCCAGAGTAATACACTGGTACCCATTTCTGCCAGCAGCTAGGTCGACAGCGCGGGTATTTATTTTCCAACCATGACTACAACTCATACTTCTTCCAGCGGGAAACGAACACGGGTTGTCCGCACATCGTTAGCCCAGTCGGGTGGTTTTCCCAACTAGGCCTATGAAACCCCCAGTTAACATGTTATGTGAATTATATTAATAAAAGGGTAAAGACATAAGGATGCACTAAAAGACATAGAAATGCGAAGCTGCTGTAAAGTTGATGATAAGCATGAATAGATTTTTAGAAAAGGAAAAAGTGGTATGGTAACAGCTTTACAAAAAAAAAATAAGTAAAGTACCCCCGTCACGCCAAGTGGCGTATAGGGAATATGGTGTTAGTGATCATACATTTTACCGACCTTCAGCACATGATTTTTGGGGTAATGTGGTCGGTATTACACCCGCGCCGCTTTACTTTCCCAGAAAAAATTTCGGTACTCATTTAAGACTGGGTGAACCCGGAAGTCGTCGATTGGGATCTAACCCTACCCCGAGTCCTTTGTAGTCCAGTTCACTAACCACTGAGTTATCGCGGCTCCCATTGCTTGACAATGTTTGCACTTTGCTTGACAACATTTGCACTTTGCTTGACAATGTTTGCACTTTGCTTGACAATGTTTGCACTTTGCTTGACAGTGCTTGACAATGTTTGCACTTTGCTTGACAGTGCTTGACAATGTTTGCACTTTGTTTGACAATGTTTGCACTTTGCTTGACAATGTTTGCACTTTGCTTGACAATGTTTGCACTTTGCTTGACAGTGCTTGACAATATTTGCACTTTACTTGACAATATTTGCACTTTGCTTGACAATATTTGCACTTTGCTTGACAATGTTTGCACTTTGCTTGACAGTGCTTGGCAATATTTGCACTTTGCTTGACAATATTTGCACTTTGCTTGACAATATTTGCACTTTGCTTGACAATGTTTGCACTTTGCTTGACAATGTTTGCACTTTCCTTGACAGTGCTTGACAATGTTTGCACTTTGCTTGACAGTGCTTGACAATGTTTGCACTTTGCTTGACAGTGCTTGACAATATTTGCACTTTGCTTGACAATATTTGCACTTTGCTTGACAATATTTGCACTTTGCTTGACAATGTTTGCACTTTGCTTGACAGTGCTTGGCAATATTTGCACTTTGCTTGACAATATTTGCACTTTGCTTGACAATATTTGCACTTTGCTTGACAATGTATGCACTTTGCTTGACAATGTTTGCTCTTTGCTTGACAGTGCTTGACAATATTTGCACTTTGCTTGACAATATTTGCACTTTGCTTGACAATATTTGCACTTTGCTTGACAATATTTGCACTTTGCTTGACAATGTTTGCACTTTGCTTGACAGTGCTTGACAATATTTGCACTTTACTTGACAATATTTGCACTTTGCTTGACAATATTTGCACTTTGCTTGACAATGTTTGCACTTTGCTTGACAGTGCTTGGCAATATTTGCACTTTGCTTGACAATATTTGCACTTTGCTTGACAATATTTGCACTTTGCTTGACAATGTTTGCACTTTGCTTGACAATGTTTGCACTTTCCTTGACAGTGCTTGACAATGTTTGCACTTTGCTTGACAGTGCTTGACAATGTTTGCACTTTGCTTGACAGTGCTTGACAATATTTGCACTTTGCTTGACAATATTTGCACTTTGCTTGACAATATTTGCACTTTGCTTGACAATGTTTGCACTTTGCTTGACAGTGCTTGGCAATATTTGCACTTTGCTTGACAATATTTGCACTTTGCTTGACAATATTTGCACTTTGCTTGACAATGTATGCACTTTGCTTGACAATGTTTGCTCTTTGCTTGACAGTGCTTGACAATATTTGCACTTTGCTTGACAATATTTGCACTTTGCTTGACAATATTTGCACTTTGCTTGACAATATTTGCACTTTGCTTGACAATGTTTGCACTTTGCTTGACAGTGCTTGACAATATTTGCACTTTGCTTGACAGTGCTTGACAATATTTGCACTTTGCTTGACAGTGCTTGACAATATTTGCACTTTGCTTGTCAGTGCTTGACAATATTTGCACTTTGCTTGACAGTGCTTGCCAATGTTTGCACTTTGCTTGACAGTGCTTGACAATATTTGCACTTTGCTTGTCAGTGCTTGACAATATTTGCACTTTGCTTGACAGTGCTTGACAACATTTGCACTTTGCTTGACAGTGATTGACAATATTTGCACTTTGCTTGACAGTGCTTGACAACATTTGCACTTTGCTTGACAGTGCTTGACAATGTTTGCACTTTGCTTAACAGTGCTTGACAGTATTTGGACTTTTCTTTCTATTCTGTATTACCCCAAAAATCATGTGCTGAAGGTCTGTAAAATATAGGGTCACTAACACCATATTTCCCTATACGCCACTTGGCGTGACGGGGGTACTTTACTTTTTTACTTTTTCTATTCTGTACTTTCTTAAATTAATGTTGGTATTCGTCATTCCATACCCCCCCCCCCACCCCCCCCCCCCTCTCCCCAAACACTTTTAGTCTAACCTCATCATCGAAAAGTCTATCCTATTTTTAATCTAATATTATTGAGTACATAATTGTTCCTTCTATCGTTTCGTTTTTGTCTCAACTTTGTCTATACATATAATATTATTGAGTACATAATTGTTCCTTCTATCGTTTCGTTTTTGTCTCAACTTTGTCTATACATATAATATTATTGAGTACATAATTGTTCCTTCTATCGTTTCGTTTTTGTCTCAACTTTGTCTATACATATAATATTATTGAGTACATAATTGTTCCTTCTATCGTTTCGTTTTTGTCTCAACTTTGTCTATACATATAAAAGTATAAATCCGCAAAGTCAAGTTTGTTAAAGAGCAATGCAAAGTCATGTAAAAGGACACAGCTATAACACCGACAAAACGAAGCAATTCACGGCATGTAATTAAATAAACTGTTGAAAACGAACGATGAAAGCAATAAATAGAACACCCTCAGCGCCTCACATGCAGCAAGCAAGGTCGTAAGTGTGTGCACGGCGTCTATATAACCGACCTTCTAGACCTTACATAACGCGGAACCTTTGTTCGTTATTTGCTGTTTGATGTTTCAATTGTACAGGAAAATATGGCGTTGTTGACGCAGTCGGGGTAGATTTTATCAGGCGATGAGAAGAGAAGACGACTTTGTAATAACAGAGCAGATGCACCAAAGATTAAGAGAGAAAACAAAAACATCCATACATTCTGGAATTAAAGAATCCATCAAAATCTTAAGCTAAAAGAGACATTCTATAGATCTCATGCCATCTACAAATTTATCATCATCAAAAACCACATTTACGGGTAAAGCCAATCATTTCACTCTACAACTTTGTGTTTATTTAGTTATTTATCAAATTAAATACAGAATAATTGTTGTTATAGATTTCATAACTAGCGGTTTTATGTTTAATCATGGCTTTGTTTTACATGTTTTCTGTATAGCAATTTTATAACACTAACCGGGTGTTAGACAAGGTTGTGTGCTGTCACCAGATTTGTTTAATATTTATAGTGAGATTATTTTAAGATCTATAAGGGGCATGCCTGGAATAACAATCGGAGGTCATAATATAAATAATCTAAGGTATGCTGATGGTACAGTCTTAATCGCTAAGAGTGAAAATGAGTTACAAAAAATGTTGGACATTATAGTGAAAGAAAGCAAAAATAAAGGACTAAAAGACTTAATAACAAAAAAGACAGAGGTAATAGTAAGTGCAAAATAAAGACAAGTGGAACAATATTAAAACAGGTAAATGAATTTAAGTATTTGGGAACTTTTGTTAACCTCAAACGGAAGATATACAAAAGAGGTGAGATGCAGAATGGCTCAGGCAATGGCAGCTTTCCAAAAAATGAGGAAGATACTAGGCAATCCATTTTTAACAATAGAAACTAGAAAAAGAGTTCTTAATTGTTATGTAGAGCCAGTCTTAACATATGGATGCGAATCATAGGACAACAGACAAGAAAATCACTGGAGTCTGTAGAAATGTGGTTTTACAGAAGAATATTGAGAATACCATGGACAGCTAAGAAGAGTAATGAAAATGTTCTAAAAGAGGTCAAAGCAAAAAGAGAGCTAATTTCCAATATTAGGAACAAACAATCATCATTTTTTGGCCATGTAATGAGAAGAGAACAGCTGGAATATATTGTAACAACTGGAAAAATTGAGGGACGAAGAGATAGAGGGAAGCAAAGATAAAAAATAACAGACAGCTTAAGAGAATGGCTTGGCAGAAGGTCAACAACAGAAATGATAAATAGCTGTGGAGATGGAAAGTTGTGGAGAGACATGATCACCTAGGCCAGCAGGCCCGGTACTTGATGATGATGATGATAACACTAACCAAAGAAATAAAGACACACCTGAAACAAGCTAGGAAAACAGAATGAGGAGTTAACAATTGAAAAGAGCTAGAACATGACAGCTTAACTCAGCAGACATTAGCAGACCAATAAATTCAGACTTGGAACAAATCACTGTGCCATCAGAGCAAACGTACACAAGATATGGCTCAGTGATATCGTAACATGGGACTGCGGAGCATCCAGACAAAATCCAGAACATATCCTTCAGGACTGCAGAACTCTCAACGTCCTAAGAACACAAATATGGCTCACAGAAACAACACTGCATGACAAATTATGAGGAACCGGTGAGACCTCAACGACACCGTAGTGTTTGTGACCCAAGCTGGTGTAAATATCTAAATATATTGCAACAGTACATCGCTGAAGAAGAATATAACAATAAAGTTATCGAAGCTCATTAAAAGTGTAGTTCTCTTTCTTTCTTTCTTTCTTTCTTTCTTTCTTTCTTCACTTCTTCATGTACTCGTTCAGGTGTCGAGGGAGATACAAAGTTCTGGTTCTCACCCTTTTGACGGCTTCACTCATTGTTAATTGATGCTATTGTAACATTTCTTTGATGTTTTCTGTCCATCTTACTCTGGGGCTACCACTTGCTCTTCTCTCTTCTACTCTTTTAATAAATGCTTTGCTTGGTAAGGAATCAGTAGTCATTCTTTTTAGATGGGCAAACCAGTTTATTTGTTGTTTCTGTTAGCAGCTTAATTTGTATGCATATTGATTTAATGCCTACACGTTCTCTTATAATATCATTTCTGATTCTGTCTTTTTTGCTTACTCCAAGCGCTTTTCTCAGACATCGCATCTCTGTGGTGACAATCTTTCTGTTACGCCTAGACGGAAGTGACCATGTTTGACATTGGTTGCACAATGGCTGCACAATGGTTGGAACTAATATACTCTGTACAAGATGTTTCTTAGATGGTAATAGGTATTGCCTGATGTTGGATTATAAGGGATAGCTGTCCCGATATTTAGTTTATCTTACTGCGTCGTATACCTATTTCTTTATCGATTTTCCATCTTCAGAGAGTGTTGTTCCAAGATACTTAAATTTTGTTACTTGTTGTTTCCACATTTTATATTATTTTTCTTCATCTGTCTTCCTATTTGTATAACTTCAGTTTTTTTTTTCAGTGCTTGTTCATGTTATTATTTTTACATTTTTTTAAATTCAAGGACAGCAGGTTGTTATTGAAGTTAAGTTTCTTCGAAAGCTTTTAGGGCCTGGTCGTCAGCATAAGGTAATTCATGTATATCTTCACATTGTAATTTGCATATTTTGTTAATATAAGTGATAAATAAGAGTGATGACAACAAGCAGCTTTGTCTTACTCCGGCTATTGTAGCGAAAGGTTTTGATGTTCCTCTACTCGCTCTAATCACACTTCTGCGGATACTATCTACGCCCTTGCAACATCTAAGAAGGTGGTCATTTGCTCGTAATGAATGTTTGCCATAATCTATTTCTGTCCATCCTATCAAAAGATTTCTCTTGTGTTGTTATAGTCTCTCTCTTGTCCCGGGGATTGAGCTGCTTCTTGAGGTATTTTCTCTATCTGTTAGTTATTCTTACTGAATCTATTAGAGGGTTTTCATTTTTATTATTCATTATTTATTTTGAGTTATAGATTGTCATGTCACTTATACTTCTAGCTGTTTCGAAAAATGTTCCAACGCCAGTTCTCTAACTTTCTGTTAATGCCTTTCTGAGACGTTCCCAAGATTCCACTTTCGTTGTTTTGATTATTCTGGTGGTTTCTCTGCGCGAATTCTGTAATGTATGAAATCTTCTTCGTTTTTGTGACTTTATCCACACTTAATGTAAGTATTTTTCTTCTTAACTGCGTCATTTACTTCCTCATTCACCATGTTGTATGTTTATTCTCATTTTTGTTCTTTCCGCTCTTCTTTTTCCCCACTTAATTCTTCTGCCCTTTTGATTAGAGTAGATTAACTTGTAGTATTGTAACTAAGGTAGTTTAAGTGTAGTATTGTAACTAAGGTAGTTTAAGTGTAGTATTGTAACTAAGGTAGTTTAAGTGTAGTATTGTAACTAAGGTAGTTTAAGTGTAGTATTGTAACTAAGGTAGTTTAAGTGTAGTATTGTAACTAAGGTAGTTTAAGTGTAGTATTGTAACTAAGGTAGTTTAAGTGTAGTATTGTAACTAAGGTAGTTTAAGTGTAGTATTGTAACTAAGGTAGTTTAAGTGTAGTATTAGCTTCATTCTAGGTCTTTGACATCTTTGACCTCGCGGGTCCAGTCAAATTAAATTGACACTTGACGCGTGTTTGCTGTGAGAAGGTGTTGTGCAGAACTTAAACATGGTAACAACCCAAAACACGACTAATAAAGCAACACAACTTCAGGAATGGAAACTTATTGAATCTCCAGTAGTCATGTCAGGTTATAAATCTCAAGAATACTACTCTGTTATTTAATCTACAAACGCTTAGTGAACATATTGTGAACATATATTATGTATACATGTTGAGTCAGCGAACTCAATATATGTTACTGACGATATACGATTATCAATTATATGACAATTCCCCTCTGAAACGATTCACGTTTTTTTTCTGAATTACAATTTATTTATTATTAGAACTCTCACATATAAAAAAAATAGTGTTCGTTAGAGCTATTTTTGTGTTGTTATTGCACTGAAGATTTCCACTCACACGTTCACTAGTTATTTTTTGTTCCGGTTTAATTATTTTTTTCTCTATTTTCACGTGAGTTTAGTTTTATATCTTTCTCCGGGTTCTTGAGTGTGAACTTTGTCCCTTCGTACGACAGCGTTATAATCCTGTTGCTCAAATTACAGTTAAATGGATAGTGGAAGGCACAGAGTCTGTTTGTTTCTTTTGTAAAAATAACTGGACACATAGGAACTTGTATAGTGATATAATAATGTACTGGAGTCTTCTTTGTCCTTTTCTTCTTCTTCCTTTCAGCTCCCTGTGGAGCATAGGTCTCCAACAAACACTTTCCATGCCGTTCTGTTTCTTATCTTTCTTTTAAGATCACTCTATGCCTTGCTCATCCTCTTATGCTTTCATCGGCCTTGTCCAAGTATAGTTAGGTACTTCCTCTTTGTCTCTTTCATCTGGGATACCAGGAAGGGCCTGTCACGTAATAATCTCAGTTGTCTTCCACATGATGTGTCCCATCCAGGGCCATTCTCTTTGTTGTATCCCTTTGTCCACTGGTATTTGACTGGTACTTTCCAATAGTTCTAAGTTTCTAATCTAAGTGATTTTGTCTTGCCATTTCCATCCTTTTATTCTGTGCAAGCATTAATGAAGGTCTGTATCTTCAAGATTGCCATTCTTGTTATTCTCCAATATTTCACAGCCATAAAATAGCACAGACATAACATTGGAGTTGAATATTTGTATATTTAATTTAATTACTTTGGATTTCCATGTTTTCTAGTGCAACGAAGGCTCCTCTTTCTTTTTTGTATCCTTATTTTGGTATCATTCTATGTTCCTCCTTCTTTGTCTATATTACTGCCCAGATATATGTAAGATTGTACGTCTAGTAGAGGTATTTCTCATATTGCTATTTGGTTATTGCCATCTACATTAATTCTCCTGATTTTTGTCTTATCTCTATTTATTTTCAGTCCCTGCTGTCGTGATCTCTCGTTAAGTATGCTTATTTTATCTTCCATTGGTGATAATTATTTGATAGGAGAGCTATGTTATCAGCAAAGTCTAGATCATCATGTTGCTTGGTCAGTCACCACTAAACTCCATTTATGTTTTTCTGTGTTATTTCCATAAGCGGATCTATGGCCAACAGAAATATAAATGAAGATACAAGGCATTCCTGCCTTACTCCTGTTCTTGTTTCAAATGCTTCTGTAAGGTGCCCGTTGTGCACAACTTTACATTTCATTCTTTCATACGTTGTTTTTATCAGGTCGATACACTTTAATTAGTTATTCCGTAATGACTCAGCAACTTTCAAAACATTCCTCTTTCTAAACTATCAAATGCCTTTCCGTAATCTATGAATCTGATATAAGGTGGTGGGTGGACTGTAGTACTAAACTTTATTCAACTATTATACGTAAGGCGGTTGTTTGATCAGTGCATGATCTGTATTTTCATAAAACGCGTTTGTTCATCTCTGCAAATGTTTCTCTATGGCCTCTTTTAGTCTCTCCAGAATGATTCTGCTTAATATTTTTCCTGGCACTAATAGTAGCATAATTCCCCTATAATTTATGCACTCCTGTAAACTTCCTTTCTTTGGTAGTTTGATCATTCAACCTTCTTTCCAGTCTTTATGTATTTCTTCTCTCTCTCTCTCTCATATTTTATCTAGAAGTTTATGTAACGTCTTGGTAGAGGTGTTAATACCTGTTTTGATGGCTTCTGAAGGAATTTCATCTGGTCCTGCGGCTTTACCATTTTTAATAGCTTGATGGCTTTCATTATTTCTTCATTGCTTGGCTCTCCACAGTTAAGTTGCAATCCTTCCCCTGCTGCTTGTATATCTGGAGGTTTATTTCGCTCCCGTCTGTTCAAGAGTTCAAAGTGCTCTTTCTGTCTCTCCTTACTTGTTCCTTTATTTTATTAGCAGAGATTACCATTCTTATTCTAAATAAAGGCATTGACCTGTTTCTATGTTCCACTTAATTTCTTCGTGCTGTTATACAGTTCTTCCATATTTCTTTTGACGATATACGATTATCAAAAATGAAAATTCCCGTCTGAGACGATTTACATTTTTCTCTGAGTTTAAAGTGTTTATTATTAGAACTCTCACATATTAAAAAAAAATGTTTCTTAGTGCTATTTTTGTGTTGTTATTGCACTGAAGATTTCCACTGACACGTTTACTATTTCGTTTTTGTTCCGGTTCAATTATTTATTTCTCTTTTTTCACGTGAGTTCAGTTTTTTTTAATCTTTCTCCAGGTTTCTGAGACTTGGGAATTAATTGTGAATTTTTCCCCCTCCTACGCCAGTGTTATCATAATCATGTGACTCAAATCACAGTTAAAGAGATAATGGAGGACACATAGTCTGTTGCGTTTCTTTGTTAAAGTAAAAGGAAACACAGGAACAAGTACAATGATATTATAATGTACTGGAGTGACGTACACAATTTCATCGCACCAGGTCGCAATATTTGGAGATTGGCAGTCAATGTCCAACTCGCTGTTATTATCTTCCCCAACTTAGTGAACCAGGTACGCATTCCCTTTTTCGGCAGTTACAGACTTCAGAGCTGCACGCTGGTGTTAAACCCATGTTCACATACGCGCTAAGCCAGGGCGTTAACACTACGCCACCGAGCGTCTCCTGCTTCCTTGATAGCAAAGAGGTATGTGAATGCAGCAAACAGCTAGAAAAACTCGACACCGTTTTCTTTGTAATTGTCCCCTATTTTAATTGCACGAGAGAAGCAAAAGTCGATGATGCAACAGTCCTGCGCGTGTTGGTGCATAATGAATGTGAGTAACATTCCTAACTGTGTTTATGCAACTATTTCCTCTATCCCCCCACCCCACATTCCAAATTTCCTTTCCAATGTCTCATTATCTGTCTGGATAATAAACGACCCTATTTTCACGTGATCCTGAAAACATTGATGTTTTTAGAATCATAACGTGAGTTCTAATTTCTCTTTCTCGTTACGACCAGCGTAAACTCCATCACCTGCCACGGCAGTAAACTAGTGTTGCCTAGAGTCTGTCGCTATTCTTATCTCATGAGATTCGGCTCAAACAAACATTGCGCTTAAACAACTCGTGAACGAGCCGTTAATTTCTGCGTAATCTTTGCTTAATCTCAACATAATTTAGCGTTCATTAAAAATACAAATATGCGTATGTTCTTGAGAGTTTATGACGAAGTAGCTCTATAAGTCGTAAAACACATTTACCAGGAAAGAAGGTAAACCCGTGCATCGCTTCCTTCAATGGAATGCTTACTTCATATTTTGCAAAGAAAGCAATTTACTTTCTCGCTAACAGGAGATGCCAAATTTGTATGTGACCATAATAGATCAACTTATGATTGCTCGTGCGATAGTGTCCAACAAATTCTGATAATTGTGATTGTGTTATTACCATTATTATTATATGTCTTCTGTTAAGTTGGTATTAATTCTCCTTAACTTTTCTTTTCGATAACACTTCATCATCATACAGTGCCGTCTCCGCATCGAAGATTGGGTACCATGCAGCGCCATTCCACTCTGTCTCTTGCTTTGATGGTGCAGATTGTCATAAGTTGTTGACTTGTCCATCTTTTGATGTTGCCCGTCCATGTTAGTCTTGGTCTGCCTCTGCTTTTTTTTACCTTGTATTTTCCCTTCCAATATTACTTTTAGTAGGCTATTGTGTCTTTAACATGCACCAAAAATATTTCATTTGTCTTATTCTAATTGTGTTTAGTGGTTCTCTTTTCATTTTTAGTTCTTTTAAAAGTTCATCGTTTGTTTTCTTTTCTTTCCATCCAATTCTACCAATCCTCCTTATATCCACATTTCAAAGGCTTCAATTTGCTGTTATGTTTTCTTGTCTAATGTCCATTTTTATGCACCATACAGGAATACTGAGAAGATGTAATATTTTGCTATTCTTAGTTTTAGCCCTGGTGTTATTTGTTTTGATGTTAATATACTTTTCATGGCATTAAAATTACTTTTTGCCATACCTATTCTTTTGTTTATTTCAGTTGTACATTTTTCTATCACTGGTTATAATATGTCCAAATTAGTACTGTCTCCAGATGTATTCCTTCTATTTTGATATTTATTTGTAGGTCTTGAGAATTTTCTTTGTTTATGATCATAGTTTTAGTTTTTTTAAAAATATTCATATCTAGTCCATATTTTTGCTTATCATGTTTATTACATTAAGTAATTGTTGTAGATCTTTAGGATTTTCTGCTAGTAATACAGTGTCATCAGCATATGTTAGGTTATTGATTATCTTCCAATTAATGTTTAGGCCTGGCATTTCTGTGATGTTTTTAAAGATTTGTTCAGTGTATAGATTGAACAAGCTTGGTGATAGGATGCATCCTTGTCTTACTCCTCTTTTTATATAAATGGGGATAACACTTAGAAACATAAATTATAATTTTTGTTTAATTAAATATTATTATCACTGTTCGCCATATTCTACATAATTTTCATTTCACAAACTCACAAGTAATATTTTAATATATATCGTTTAATCTCAGGAAAATTAAAGTTTGCAGTTTACAAATGCCAGTCAATGCTGCTATTTCCTTTCACTTTGAAGTAGAAAACTCTTGAAATGTTTTTTCTCTTTATCTATCTCTTACCTTCTTTCTCTCCCTCTATCTCTCTCTTTCTCTCTCTCTCTCTCTCTCTATATATATATATATATATATATATATATATATATATATATATATATATATATATGATATGAACACCGATGTGTTCATCCAGCAACTATTACTTCCTTGCAAACTCCTAAAAGAGTGTGTGGGACTTGCTACATTGTATTGTACTTGACTACATATTATATTTATATACACACAAACACACCTTAAACATACAGTGACGCATGTAGATCTACTGCCATGAGTCCAGTTTAATTAGAAAATAACATGCTGGCTTTGAAGGTTCCATTAAAGAGAACATGGCCAAGGAAGGTTGCTGTTGTAGCGAGGTTACACATTTTGTTAACATTACAATCTAGAACAGTGGGGGCCAAATGGCTGCCTGCGGGCCAGATCCAGTCTGTCAGTCTATTTATTTTGGCCCTTGAAGCGTTCGGGTGTCCGGTTAGCGCAATCGATAGGCGGTTGGCTTACCACGGCAACAGCCGGGGTTCGTAATCCTGGCGAGGACACCTGGGTTTTACTAATTCCCTAAAAATTAGTAGGAGCCGCGATAGCTCAGTGGTTAGTGAACTGGACTACTACGGACAAGGGGTAGGGTTCGATCCCAACCGACGGCTCCGGGTTCACCCAGCCTTAAATGGGTACCGGATTTTTTCTGGGAAAGTAAAAGCAGCACGGGCGTAATACCGACCACATTACCCCAAAAATCATGTGCTGAAGGTCTGTAAAATATAGGGTCACTAACACCATATTTCCCTATACGCCACTTGGCGTGACGGGGGGTACTTTACTTTACTTACTTACTTGAAGCGTTCACAGAAACTATTATATTAAATGTCAATAAATAAAAACCAAAGTTCTAGTCGTTTAAAAAAAAAACAACTATTGATCAAAGACTTTGTTTATAGGTGGCGCTGCAAATAGCCTTTCTCTCCGTGTCACGTGACAGCGTGCGAGTATTATTATTTATGACAAAATAGGAACTACCAGCCTATGCGACTGTACACTGGACAATATGACTACAAATCATGTTCTACAGGATTGCCCCAGTACACGGACCTAAGAAGAGCAATGTGGTCCACGCTCACCACCCTGGAGGAGAAATTATATGGGGCGATCGCTCCGCTTAAACAAACAGCTGACTTCATGAGAGAGACTGGAATCCTACTCTGAGTCTTGATCGCAGAGAGAGAATGAGAGAGAGAGTTTGTGACAAAACTACAGGGGCATGCCCAAACAATGACAGTTGTCAGCACGAATATTTTGGACCCCAGTGTCAGTACTTGGTTCTCGTGCACATATACGGCCAAAAATCTGAACCTACTCTCCTGTCAACGACACCACATGTAAATCGGACACAAATTCTACACCAATTGAGGCAACTCTCAACCGATCTTTGTTGTTCTCCTGGTTTAGGATTTATGTGAATGACTTAAACTTTCCGGACAGTTTCACGGTAAAGCTAAGTGGTACTGCCTCATGTAGCAATGATTCAAGGTTTGTGGTTAGTGAGCGCGAGATTGATGTATTTTGCTCTGGGGCTGGTCTGATCAACAAGTTATGGATTGAAGGGGCGAAAGTTGCAAATATCTGCTCCATCTACTTTGGCGGGGGTTGGAATGTGGCTCTCAAACAGAACACAAACCAGGCTGACACATTTAATGCTTGTTATATAGGAGACGGATGTGGACCAGAGGCCGCAGTTAATGGCAAAACAAAGACCAATCTCTATGACAATGACTGCACACACACAAAACTGAGAAGTGGAACCAGTCCTGTTTACTGGTATCTGAACTTTGCCACGCCCCAGAAGATTCACACCATTCGAATCTATCATCGAGCTAGCACTACGATTCGGGTAAAGAACGCCACTCTAAAGGCTTTCTCTGACAGAGGCGGCGGAGTGTTCCAGTGTGATGATATATCATACCCTAATGTTTCTGTGAACACTATTGTAGTCACCACACAAACGCCAATGACACACATTAAGATTGAGTTCTCACCGACCATTTCGCAGGCTGGCAGTGCACTGACGGTGTGTGAGGTGCAAACATTTACAGACACCTATTGTCTGGACGGGTATTCTTGGTCGTTTTGTGCAGTGTGTAGTGGGTGTAGCAAAAGCTGCGACGTCATCATCGGTACGTGTCACTGCAAATGTTCACATGGGATATATGGACTCGACTGCTCTGGGTCTTGTCTTAGTGTCTGTCCTTTATGTGAGAAAAAATTCGGAAAATGCCTACAATGTAAACATCCTGGCTATACCTGTAATGACACTTGTCCCGATGGTAATTTTGGGCTACAGTGCGAACAGACGTGTTCTGATGGCTGTGACATCATATGTGACCCGGAAAGTGCAGACTGTACTTGCAAGGAAACGTACTACGGGTCAGACTGCACTCTCAAATGTCCGGACAACTGTTTCAACAACACCTGTGAACAGTCAACCGGGAACCGTGCATGCACGGGAACGTTCTACGGATTAGACGGCTCTCAAATCTCCGAACAACTGTTTGAACGAAACCTGTGAACAGTTAATCGAAGCCTACCTCTCATATGTCGATGATTCCCACGTTAAGAAGAGTCTGCAGACTACAACAAACCCAAGCACATGGATACCTCCATGTGTTCGTGTGCTATACTTGGTTCATTTCTTGGTGTTTCTCCGTGAAGCCATGGCTCATATCTTAATGTGTTTCTGTGCTAGTCATGGCTCATATCTTGTTGTGTTTCGGTGCTAGCCATGGCTCAAATCTTAGCTTGTGTGTGTGTGTGCTAGCCATGGCTCATATATAGGTGTGTATCCTGTTAGTCATATCTCATATCTTGGTGTGTCCGTGTTAATCATGTCTCATATCTTTATGTGCGTCTGAGTTTAGTAATATCTCATATCTTAATGTGTATATGTGTTAGTCATGTGTCATATCTTTGTGTGTGCATGTCGGGTTAGGGATATCTCATATATTTGTGTGCATGTTTATGTTCGTCATATCTCATATCTTTGTGTGTGCATGTCTGTGTTTGTCACTTCTCATATCCTTGTGTGCGGCTGGCTATGTTGTCACATCTCATATCTTTGTGTGTGCATGCCTATGTTAGTCATATCTTATATCTTTGTGTGTAAAGGTAAGGTAAAGGTAAAGTACGAGACTTGAACCGGCGTCTTAGCACGCGAGTATATACCCATATGTGCTCGGCCGCCTATCCAGAAATGTTCGGATATTTCTGTATAGTGTAGCCTCAAGCATCGAAACTCAGATGCGAAGCGACATTCCTCACCTTCCCAGGATAATATACCCTGGTACCCATTTCTGCCAACGGCTGGGTCGACCGTGGGGGTATTTTTTTTTTATTCCAACCACGAGTACAATTCACACTGCTCCCAGCGGGAATTGAACACGGGTTGTCCGAACGTCGGTAGTCTAGTCGGGTGGTTTTCCCAACTAGGCTACCGAGGCCCCCATTTTTGTGTGTATGTCTATGTTAGGTATGTGTCATATCTTTGTATGTGCATGTCTATGTTAGTCATATCTCATATCTTTATGTGCATGTCTATGTTAGTCATGTGTCCATATATCTCGATGTGTGTCGGTGTTAGTCATGTCTCGTATCGCTATGTACATGTCTGTGTTATTCACATCTCATATCTTTGTGTGTGCATGTCTGTGTTAGTCACCTCAAGTGACTCGGGCAGATGGTGCTCGTAAACCTGGAAAGGCAGACCATCTAAGGGCAGATCCCCCTACAGAAAAGACAATCTGCTGCCTTGCAGGAAGATTGGGGACAATCAAAGGCTAAGGAAAGCAAACCTGAATAAAATGCTGGCTGAAATCGGATGCACTGGGCCACTAGCGCAGAACACAGTACAACCTTTTACAGGTGTTCAATCAGAGTGGATCTGGCAGACTCTATATGTGTTGTTCTGTCTGTGGGAGCGACCAACACACTTAACCTGACAGCTGACTTCATGTGGGAGTCTGGAATCCTACTCTGATTGAGTCTTGATCGCAGAGAGAAGAGAGAGAGAGAGAGAGAGAGAGAGAGATATTTATGACTAGATTACGTCATGTAATTGTTGACAATACTCTAAGTTTGAGCCTCTGGTCCTAGCCTTAGCTATAATCCGGCCCTCGGTCAACCTTCAGTTGGCCACCATTGGTCTAGAACCGACCGACATTTTAAATATAAATTTTCATGTAATGGATTTGTATCATATCTGTGTCTAACCAATGAGCAGCTGGAACTAAAATCGTCGTAACCCTTTCCCAAGTACAATGAGACTGATTCTAATAACTAATCATTGATCACGAACTTTTCTTTTTTAAATTAAATTATCTCCCCCTCCATGTCTTTCCCAATAAACAAATGGACTTCATCTTTCTGATGTTTGTAAAAAGTTACCTTCATCTATTCGCACACTTCAGGACAGCCCCATTAGTCTTTTTTATCTCTCAATTGCAACTTGACATTCTTCTCTCTAAAACCTTATCGCGGATGCTTCTGGCGATCCTACTGCCTATTTTACCCCTCGCCTTCGGCCTCCACAAGATCGAATTCCCACCTAGAAACATATTGTTTACATTTTCTTCACGAGAATATAAAGTGAGTTAACTTGGGTGCCTTCCTCCTTATATAATTTATTTTAGAATATTGCGTCTTTTTTATTTAAGTTATTAGGAAACAATATAAG
>JAVIAB010000092.1:166877067-167049567 GCA_032433765.1 Megaustenia siamemsis
TTTTTTTTTTTAACTGACATAAATATGAAACTGTATCCAACCAATGAAGAGAACTTGAAACCAACATTGAAACAAAGTAAAAATATAGGTTTTCCCTAAGTGAGGCAGATCACCAGGATGTAATAAATGCTGTAAGGATAATTGATAACCATGAGTATATAGTTAATAAATTAAGAGGGTGTTGCAATTTTTGGAATGAAAGAAGTACTAGAGATACCAGCCAGATACAAATATCTAATAAAGATAGAATTTTGTGATAATTTATGTATAATTTAATTACTAATTAGTTCAGAAATACTTTGTAATTTATTTAAAAATTGTTATTTGAAAATTCTTGTAAATTCTTCATTTTTACTTATCTTCTTCTTCTTTCCTTCCTCATCTGCCTTTCAGTGTTGAGGGGAGATATATTTTGCGGTCTTTTGCTCTTCTGTTCGGCTCTGCTGCTGTTATGTTTCCAAGTGCTTTTAATATTCCATCGATCCATCTTTTCATGTTGGACCCTTGGGTCTGGTGTTCTCACAACATTTGCTGAAGACTCGTGTTGTATTTTGATCTCTCTGCCTTGTCATGTGGCCAAACAATTGTATCTGGTGTTTCCTTATATGTTCTTGTTTCCTTATATATTCATGTTTCCTTATATATTCTCATTGTTACTTATAATACTACAAATCTCAATATTACATTTTCTTTATTATACTTTAGTGCATACAGACTCATAAACCTGGACTGTGGCATTACACTGCCAAAGGTTGGTGGGAAAACTATGAAGCTTCAATGCAGCATGTCAACCAGTTCATCAAGTGAGTATTGACATATGTTTAGTCTATTTTATGTTATTATGTTACTTTTCTAGTAGAAACCTTTTACGAGGGTAGAGGAGGTGATGCCCCAACTTGGAGAACACCTTGGATGATGTGTCAAAGGCTTTTGTTAGGTCTACCATATCTACCCTCTTTCTAACCTCTATCAACCTTCTATCAGAAAGTTTGTGACAACGAAAAATTGGCTGGTTAAAAATTGGAGCCTCAACATACACATACCAGAGCAACTTATACACCACCACCACCCACCCCATTCTCTCTCTCTCTCCTTTCCCCCCCCCCCCCCCCCCCCCGCCCCAATTGAACACAGCACACCCAGCAAAAGTACAACAACTGAGGGATAAGAGAACACCAATTCAAGAACTGGAAGTCTGTTTTACCCAAATTGAATCCCTGGATGAGCAATGTACAGAGAAAGTGATAACATATAACCAATAAATTCATCCACACAAATACCCATCCCATGCACAAGAGAACACAAGAACCTCCCAAGAACAGACAAATTGGATGAAGCTTCAACTTCCTCTTCAGAAAACTACAAACTGAACCCAACAACTTCCTTCATAGTTATCCAGTTGAAATGGAATCCTTCTTATCCCACGAGAAACACAACCCTTGTTAATAAAACATCACCATGGATACATAAGTGCCAAGAATACCAGAAAAGTATTGTGAGAGTCTACTTGAAGGGAAACCCTGGTCCTAGAGATGATAGACAACTACAAGATATCCCACATCTACACAGATGAGTCCACAGAAGAAGCACTCAGAAATGAAGGATGAGCATCTACATAAAGTACAGTGATGAAAGAGGTACCAGAAATGCCTTGGCAACAGGCAAAATATCCTCCTAGAGCTGAATTCTTCTTCTTCTGTGATCATGGCTCATTCAGATCAGGATTCTAAGACTCTCTTATGAAGTCAAGCTGTCTGTTTAAGTGATTCGGTTGTCCTGTATAGTTTCTCTTCCAGGGAGGTGGGTGTGGACCACATTGTCCTTTTCAGGACTGTGTACTGGGGAAATCCTGTAGATAATGTTTTGTTGTCATGTTATCCAGTGCACAGTGGCATAGGCTGGTAGTTCCTATTTTGAATTTGGTGAACATGTGGTTTCTCATTCTGTTGTGGCCAGTGCATAGGCGTAGTATGATGACTTGATCCCTCCTTGATAGTTGGAGGTATCCTCCCTCTTGTTATACTTTGGGTGTTCTTGTTTCCATTTTTCAAGGTACTGGCCTTTGATGATGGATTTGGCTTCATCGTAGCTGACGAGATGGTTCTCTTGTGGTAATCTCCCTCCCTCAGCTAATTAGTCTGCGCGTTCGTTTCCGTGTATATTATAGTGTGATGGTATCCACTGGGTGACCACTCTCTGGAAGTTATTGCACAGTTGGTCTAGGGTTGCTCTCAAGTCATCTAGCTCACTGTTCCTGGGGTTTTTAGAGCTAGAACTGAATTAATAGCACTACTTGAAGCCATCAAACAAGAAAACAAGGATACCCACGTAAAATAATCTTCCTCATAGTCTTTGAGTCACTTGGGAAATCTCGACCCATCCATGATGCACCCATCTAGTGAGCTGAAGAGAGATCAAAGGTTATACAAAATAAATTCTGAACAAGTTGAAGCAAAGAATAACAACAAATAAACAACAACAAAAAACAATAAACACAGTTACCATTCAATAGCTGCCAAGGCAGGCCCAGAGCATCATTTTCCACTTCAGGACAGGCCACTGCAAGCCCCTCAGCCATCTTCACCACCAAGGAATAACTCACATCAATGTATGCCAGAAAAGGGGCCCATCCTTCAAAGAGGCCACTACAAGCCACTTAGCCATTTACACCACCAAGGAATACTCACATTGATGTATGCCAGAAAAGGGGCCCATCCTTCAGAAGAGGCCACTACAAGCCACTTAGCCATTTACACCACCAAGGAATAACTCACATTGATGTATGCCAGAAAAGGGCCCATCCTTCAGAAGAGGCCACTACAAGCCACTTAGCCATTTACACCACCAAGGAATAACTCACATTGATGTATGCCAGAAAAGGGGCCCATCCTTCAGAAGAGGCCACTACAAGCCACTTAGCCATTTACACCACCAAGGAATAACTCACATGATGTATGCCAGAAAAGGGGCCCATCCTTCAGAGAGGCCACTACAAGCCACTTAGCCATTTACACCACCAAGGAATAACTCACATTGATGTATGCCAGAAAAGGGGCCCATCCTTCAGAAGAGGCCACTACAGCCACTTAGCCATTTACACCACCAAGGAATACTCACATCAATGTATGCCCAGAAAAGGGGCTCATCTCTCAGAACAGGCCACTACAAGCCACTTAGGCACATACACCACCTAGGAATCAATCATATCGACACATGACAGAAAGGGACCCATCCCTCAGAATACGTTCTTCAGGAGTGAACTAGAACTTAGAAGTCATGCATGACCTAGCATAGACATACAACAAAACTGTCGGGACACAGAGAGTGCAAAGAGTACACGTTATGTAGCTGTCTTTCTACGGAAATAAAAAAGCAGTAAAACTCCCACTAGCAGAAACAATTATGATAAACACTACTCTGAAAGGTACCTAGAGACTCACGCTGATGTTATGGATTTTGTGCTCTGTGCTGAGATCCTTCTGTGCAGCTAGGCAGGAGCTTGAATTTCTAACTGTACACTGAGTAAGATGAAAATGATCCTTTACACAAAAACATAACAAGCAGCCTTCATTTGCTTGAGCATAACAAAAACTGACAGCTTTGGGAATTCAGAATTATGGAAAATAACTTAATTTTCAATTAATCAGAGCACATATATATCAAGAAAATTCTTGAAGTGTCACCATTTGCAAATTGATGTAAAATAATATTAGCTTCAGCAGTTTCCTGCCCTTAGTGCTGTTATATTTATGTATATATAAATCGTTCTGTTGAATCTTTACTCTGACACAAAGATATAAAAACAGACCTGCTCATTTTTTGGGACATTCAGCAAAGTTACTTGCTTGTTTTCTTTTTTGACCTGTACTCTTGCCCAGAAACAAGGGCAACCTTTCACATCATGTCCTAGTTTATCTGGCTTCTGGGAATAGACCAGTCCATTAATTGTGTCTGACAGTTCATTTCCTTAATCAGGACAAGTCATGATCTTCCCGAATGTATGGGAAAAGTTTGTGAACGACTGCTCTCTATGAATTACATTATGTCTGTATGTGGGTGGGGGCAGGGTCAAAGAGGTTACTTAGCACACATACTTGAATACCTAGTGATATCACTCAACTTGTCAAATGATATGCATGGGGTTTGATTCAGATGCAGGCTGTCTGATATATCCTATTACTGTTTGTGTATTTTTCCTAGTGGCAAGTTAAACCTGTTGTTGTTTAAACCATATTATTTGTCTGATCTTTATTTCCAATCGGGATTTCCAGTAATTTACCCATCATAAATATTTATTGATTGTTTACAATAAAATTGGATTATTCCAACTGGCTTGGCTTAAAAAAAAATAAAATAAGAAAAGCCCTTATTCGAGAGCCCCTGTTCGCAGATGACTCATTCATTTTTCTACCTGGCCAAAGACAAAGAAAGATAGGTGGAAATCATAGTTCTTCACGATTGGCCATTTTTGCTGCTAGTTCTTGTAGTCCTTGGTTGATTCTATGGCTGAGCTCTCCTAGTAATTGTTCTGCGTAGGTTCACAGGTGATGCTGTATTATGACTGTTCTGAAGAACACTTACAAGCACACTTAAGTCCGCAAATTAATGCAAGAAATTCAAATTAACCATCAGCTATTCCAAAACGATTATCGTGTGCCAAGACGTTAGTAGGCCTCGCACTATTATTATTAACGCCCACATTCTAACAAAAGTCAACAATTTTGCGTGACCTGATTCCAATGTTAATAATAAACTTTCTTTTGATGCTGAAATCAGTGGACACATTATTAAAGCATTAGTCACAATCTCCAGACTTGTAAATAAGGGTCTAGAAAACAAGCCCTGATAAACAATACCAAACTTCAGGTATATCAGAGCCGCGTTACTAAAGCTTACTATGGGGAACTATTGGCAACATATATTCATTAGAAACATTAGCTTAACACGGTCCACCTGCGCAGCCAAAGAAGAATCGTAGACTTTAGATGGTAGGAATTCCCCAACATTGTTGTTCTTAGGACATAACAAACATTAACAGCATTTACGACCTGCTAAACCAACGTTACATGAGATGTGGCCCCTATGGAGAATGGTCGCATTTCAACAAAGACATTCTGTACAGTGAACTGGTGACAGGCACGTTACCTATCGGCCGATCAAAACTATGTTTCAAAGATTCCTGCTCTCGTGACTGGAAGTGTGCCACAAAGACGATTTACGAAGTAGTTGAATTTTTCATTGTCACTCTGCTAAGGTTCATGTTTCCGAACCTTTTACAGTGATTAACTTCCGTGATGCAAATTTCGTTAATATGATTTAATATCTGACGGTCCTATCTTTCCTGTTCGGCTTTAATTTTACTTGTTTATAATGGTTTTAATTTTACTTTTTTTTTGGTATTGGTTTTAATATTACTTGTTTATAATGGTTTTAATTTTACTTGTTTATATTGGTTTTAGTTTTACTTGTTTATATTGTTTTAGTTTTACTTGTTTATACTGGTTTTAGTTTTACTTGTTTATATTGGTTTTAGTTTTACTTGTTTATATTGGTTTTAGTTTTACTTGTTTATAATGGTTTTTAATTTTACTTGTTTATAATGGTTTTAATTTTACTTGTTTATATTGGTTTTAATTTTACTTGTTTATATTGGTTTTAGTTTTACTTGTTTATATTGGTTTTAGTTTTACTTGTATATACTGGTTTTAATTTTACTTGTTTATATTGGTTTTAGTTTTACTTGTTTATATTGGTTTTAATTTTACTTGTTTATAATGGTTTTAATTTTACTTGTTTATATTGGTTTTAATTTTACTTGTTTATATTGTTTTTAATTTTACTTGTTTATATTGGTTTTAATTTTACTTG
This sequence comes from Megaustenia siamemsis, assembly GCA_032433765.1. NCBI lineage: Eukaryota > Metazoa > Mollusca > Gastropoda > Stylommatophora > Ariophantidae > Megaustenia > Megaustenia siamemsis. The sequence continues at coordinate 166,882,936 of JAVIAB010000092.1, forward strand.
TTTATATTGGTTTTAATTGTACTCATTTTCCGGTGGTTTGAGCATAAAGTGCTAGTACCTCGGATTACATGACTTGTTTACTGAGGTCGGAATAAGATTGCCGTGTTGTCATTTCGTGAGAGATATTTTAACAGGAGGTGTTTGATATACACTACGGCAATGTCGAATTTGTGGAAGGGAAGTGTGGGGTGGGGCCCTAACAGATATAGATTGGAAAGTTAGTTTAGATAGATTAACGGTTGTAACCTCACCTAACACAAAGATCTATGACGTTGCATAGTTCACTTCTTGTCTTTTCTGTTAATGAAATAACTGGATCGACAAATTACTGCAACAGCAAGAATTAAAGACATATTCAATTACATCTTTTGTGGTCGATGCGGACAGTACAATCGTAGACCGCCCAACTTCTACTTCTTCACCTATTGCTATGCATCTAGATTTGTAGCCCAGCTTTGGTCACGAACAAGACGGTGCGTTTGAAGTCATCACTGGTTCCCCTTGAGCACATATGGGTGTAAAACTCGCGTGCTAAGACGCCGGTTCAAGTCTCGTACTTTACCTTTACTGGTTCCCCTTAGCTTGTCATGAGGCTTTTCCGGAAATCGTCGATCAGGATCAACCTGACCTTTAGTCCTTTGCAGTCCAGTTCACTAGCCACTGGGCTATCGCGGCTCCCAGCCGTGTATATAAGTAGCCTAAATATAAAACAACAACAGGACTAAATGAAATGCACTAATCAATATCTCCAAATGTGGCAGCCTCGAATTGCTAAGGCGATGTGCTAATTATGTCTGACAGGCTGTTAGTGAACTTGGTGGAAATAGCATTCGCTACAAATGTATTTGCTTTTTTGTAGTGTTCTTCTTCTCACCACCTTCGCTACAGACGCTAAACACACATTTTTGTCATGAGAACATAAGAGATAACCGAAAGTGGTGATTATTTATAGTCTAGGATTACACTTTGTGCGTTGTTGATGTTGGCTGGCCTGAGGTTTGTACAGGTGTAGGGCTGAGTCTGCGATTTAATCATCTATCACTTATCTCTTAAGGGAATTTCAGTTCACAATGTTCCTGTTGTCATCACCATCATCATTATTATTATCATCATCATCGCCATCATCATGTTCTTTAGCTGTCATGTTTCTCCACGTATTCCTGTCCTTAGTTTTACTGTTCAAATCTACCTCTAATCACCTACCTTGTTAACTTTCAAGCATTTTATGTCGCCGTCTTCCTTTACTTCTTTTCCATCCTGTTTTGTCAGTTATAACACACCACTACTAGGTCTCTCCCACTGAAGACACGACAAAGAAACAAATCTACTTTTTTATACCCAACTCGCAACAAACTGTCTTTGTGCACCTGCTTCATTTAAAACGTCACACGTTTGAGCTGTTCGTGATATTTTCAGCATTCTTCTAAATAACCACTTTATTTCTATTTCCCTTGATGATTTTCTGGAGTGTTGTCTGCACCTCACTTCCATATGACAAAATAACAAAAAAAAAGTCTTTTTTTTTTTTAAATAACCGAACAACTCTTTTCCTGCCTTCTCAAGACAGATTTATTACAGAAAATGTGTTCATTGCATACATTGCTGCATTTGTTTTGGCGTGTTTTGTTTATTATTTTTTTTTTTAGAGCTGCATCTACCATCACAGGTTATTCTTATGCCATTGTCTTTAAAGTCCTTGACATATTTCAGTACTGTTGTATTTATTTTGATAATGTTTTTGTTGCATCATTTTTTTCTGAAACAACTTTGTTGTTTTTTGTTGGCAGAAGATGTATTAAATGGCATAAGTTTTTTTTCTCTTTTAAATGGGAAATACTTTATCTACCCACAGTTTATTGAACTCATTTTTGAGAATGGTGTGTCTCAGTAACAGAAGTAGCACTGGTTAATCTGTCTCAGCAGCAGAAGTAGCACTTGTTAATGTCTCAGTTGCAGAAGTAGCACTTGTTAATGTCTCAGAAGCAGAATTAGCACTGGTTAATCTGTCTCAGTAGCAGAAGTAGCACTGGTTAATCTGTCTCAGTAGCAGAAGTAGCAATTATATTAATTTGTCGCTGTAGCTTTTAATTTGTCTCAGTAACATAACTAGAACCCCTTGAGGTGTCTCAGTAGCAGATGTAACATTCATTAATGCATCACAGTAGCGTAAGTAGCACTTATTAATTAGTCTCAGAAGCAGAAAGAGCACCTAATAAAATTTGATTCAGCTACAGAAGTAGCACTTTTTAATGCGCCTCAGCAGCAGAAGTAGCACTTATTAAAATATCTCATTAGCAGATGTAGCGCTTATTAATGCGTTTCTTTAGCAGAAGTAGCACTTATTAATGCGCCGCAGCAGCAGAAGTAGCAGTTATTTTTTTTGTTTCATTAGCAAATGTAGCAGTTATTAATTTGTCTCAGTAGCAGAAGTAGCACCTATTAATGTGTCTTAGTAGCATAAGTACACTCGTTAGTCTGTCTCAGTAGCAGAAGTAGCAATTATTAATACGTTTCACCTTGAGCTGTTATCACAGCTTGACAGTGTCTACTTATGATCTCGGTACCGTGTGTGTTCACTTTGAGCTGTTATCACAGCTTGACAGTGTCTACTTATGATCTCGGTACCGTGTGTGTTCACGTTGAGCTGTTATCACTGCTCGACAGTGTCTACTTATGATCTCGGTACCGTGTGTGTTCACTTTGAGCTGTTATCACAGCTTGACAGTGTCTACTTATGATCTCGGTACCGTGTGTGTTCACTTTGAGCTGTTACCACTGCTAGACAGTGTCTACTTATGATCTCGGTACCGTGTGTGTTCACTTTGAGCTGTTATCACAGCTTGACAGTGTCTACTTATGATCTCGGTACCGTGTGTGTTCACTTTGAGCTGTTATCACAGCTTGACAGTGTCTACTTATGATCTCGGTACCGTGTGTGTTCACGTTGAGCTGTTATCACTGCTCGACAGTACCTTCACATTGAGTAAGTGAGGCATTCGATCTATTTTGGCATGCTATTATATTCTTCCTGTAACATTTGTGCTAACTGGTGGTGGTTTTCAAGACGATATTATCTTCTTAGCAGCCAGCGCTCTGGATCGTCCCATAAATATAGAGTTCAATCTATGCGATTGACATATGTTCAGCTACACAGGAAACACTGCTGTAGTGTGACAATATTTTACTTTCACTGTTATGAATGTTTTTATGATTTTGAGAAAACTAGTAAATAGGTTTGAGATTTTATGAAAGGGCAGGCAGAGACGATGACACTGTTTGGAACATGCATTAAGGAAACTAGATAAACGCACTTTATGGTTTATAATCTGGCACTCTTTGGATAATATAAATGATGGGAGTATAGTCAACACTTGCGTTAGAGAGTTGAAGATAGCTATCAGAGGCACAGAGAGGACATGGGCAAACCGGAAACATTAGTTCAAAACAGGAGCAAGATTTGTTGAAGGGGCTGAAAAGTAGAAATAACGATGACATTTACAAATACACTCACTTCCCTTCTATCGTACTAAACTACGAGAACTGATACACACCAAACTGTATGGGGATTGATAGATTCCAAAACAAGAACTAAGATTCACAACTGTCAGGAAATTTCAGCGACTTAAATTATATATCTCTAACCAGACATTTTGTCCCCACTATGATTCGAACCAGCGCTCTCCTGTTTTGGAACACAAATGATCTATTCGACCACTAGCTCTTTAACTAATTCATCCATTTTCCTCTCGGGCCGAGGACGACAAATAGGAAGGAAGTCATAGTTCAGCACAATTAACGATTCGTTGCTAGTTCTTGTAGGTTTTGGTTGTTTCGGAGTTCCATGGTTGAGCCTTCCCTATTAAATGTTCTGTGTAGCGATTCTCTTGGTCTCCCTTGTTTGTTTTTTTTTTTAACCAGATAGTTTCCACATGAATGCATAACGGGAAGTCTTTCTTCATTTATTCTCAGCACATGTGCAATGTATTTCCACCGGTTTCTTCTTATAAAGATCGACACGTATTCTTGTTAAGATGCATCTATTATCTTTTCAATTGAAATGCATTCTTTCTAGTTTATGTTTGAGATATATTCTCTCTAGTTTATGTTTGAGATGTTTCCTCTCTAGTTTATGTTTGAGATGTATTCTCTCTAGTTTATGTTTGAGATATATTCTCTCTAGTTTATGTTTGAGACGTATTCTCTCTAGTTTATGTTTGAGATGTTTTCTCTCTAGTTTATGTTTGAGACGTATTCTCTCTAGTTTATGTTTGAGATGTTTTCTCTCTAGTTTATGTTTGAGATGTTTTCTCTCTAGTTTATGTTTAAGATGCATTCTCTCTAGTTTATGTTTCAGATGTATTCTCTCTGGTTTATGTTTGAGATGTGTTCTCTCTAGTTTATGTTTGAGATGTATTCTCTCTAGTTTATGTTTGAGATGTATTCTCTCTAGTTTATGTTTGAGATGTATTCTCTCTAGTTTATGTTTGAGATGTATTCTCTCTGGTTTATGTTTGAGATGTGTTCTCTCTAGTTTATGTTTGAGACGTATTCTCTCTGGTTTATGTTTGAGATGTATTCTCTCTGGTTTATGTTTGAGATGTGTTCTCTCTGGTTTATGTTTGAGATGTGTTCTCTCTAGTTTATGTTTGAGACGTATTCTGTCTGGTTTATGTTTCAGATGTGTTCTATCTGGTTTATGTTTGAGATGTATTCTCTCTAGTTTATGTTTGAGATGTCTTCTCTCTGGTTTATGTTTGAGATGTTTTCTCTCTGGTTTATGTTTGAGATGTGTTCTCTCTGGTTTATGTTTGAGATGTATTCTCTCTGGTTTATGTTTGAGATGTCTTCTCTCTGGTTTATGTTTCAGATGTATTCTCTCTGATTTATGTTTGAGACGTATTCTGTCTGGTTTATGTTTCAGATGTGTTCTCTCTAGTTTGTGTTTCAGATGTGTTCTCTCTAGTTTATGTTTCAGATGTGTTTCTCTCTAGTTTATGTTTGAGATGTGTTCTCTCTAGTTTATGTTTCAGATGTGTTCTCTCTAGTTTATGTTTCAGATGTGTTCTCTCTGTTTATGTTTCAGATGTGTTCTCTCTAGTTTATGTTTAAGATGTATTCTCTCTGGTTTATGTTTGAGACGTATTCTGTCTGGTTTATGTTTGAGATGTGTTCTCTCTAGTTTATGTTTGAGATGTGTTCTCTCTAGTTTATGTTTCAGATGTGTTCTCTCTAGTTTATGTTTGAGATGTGTTCTCTCTAGTTTATGTTTGAGATGTGTTCTCTCTAGTTTATGTTTGAGATGTGTTCTCTCTAGTTTATGTTTGAGACGTATTCTCTCTAGTTTATGTTTGAGATGTATTCTCTCTAGTTTATGTTTCAGATGTGTTCTCTCTAGTTTATGTTTGAGATGTGTTCTCTCTAGTTTATGTTTGAGATGTGTTCTCTCTAGTTTATGTTTGAGATGTGTTCTCTCTAGTTTATGTTTGAGATGTGTTCTCTCTAGTTTATGTTTGAGATGTGTTCTCTCTAGTTTATGTTTGAGATGTGTTCTCTCTAGTTTATGTTTGAGATGTGTTCTCTCTAGTTTATGTTTGAGATGTGTTCTCTCTAGTTTATGTTTGAGATGTATTCTCTCTAGTTTATGTTTCAGATGTGTTCTCTCTAGTTTATGTTTGAGATGTGTTCTCTCTAGTTTATGTTTGAGATGTGTTCTCTCTAGTTTATGTTTGAGATGTGTTCTCTCTAGTTTATGTTTGAGATGTGTTCTCTCTAGTTTATGTTTGAGATGTGTTCTCTCTAGTTTATGTTTCAGATGTCTTCTCTCTAGTTTGTGTTTCTTCTTCTTCTTCTTCTGCGATCATGGCTCATTCAGAGTAGGATTCCGGACTTTCTTATGAAGGCAGCTGTCTGTTTAAGTGAGAGTTTGTGTTTGAGATTTTTCGGAGACATTTGTTTTCAAAACCGGTAGGGACAGAAACAGCTCTATAATTTATATCAAGCTGAAAGATTGAGAAGGTTTGCTGATAATCACTAAGTATATAAAACTGTCATCAACCTGTGATATGACAGATCAACCTTGTAAAATTAACAGGAGCTCACCACACAGAGATGACTTCATACATTCTGCATCAGAAAGGACATCAGTGAATGTGGTCGTACTATGTTTAAATCACCCAACTTGGAGACAACACCGCTTTCATAAAGCTTCCATCGTAGAGTTCCTGGCATTGTGAATCAAATCAACTAGAATGAGCAGCAAGAAACACTTTTAAAAAATAATAAGTAAAGGGTAGCCTCCACTTCGTGTGGGTTATGGACAATATGATGTAGGAACACCTATTCTTTTCTATGTCTATTAAAGCCATTATAACTAATGTGGTCAGCATAAGGCTAGCTCACTTTATTTTGTGAAGTTGTGTCGGTCGAAACAAAAATGGCTAAACTGGCCATAGATGAGAGTCAAATCCCAACCACCTGTTGAAATGACGATTTAAAAAAGAAAAAGTAATACAAATACTTCCTAAAACATTTAAAAAGACGTCAAAATCATTACATAAACACGTTTTTTAAACCTGGCAAAACTCCACATAAAGCACACAGACACAGAGTTACTAAAAACTCTTCCTGAACTCAATATGTTTACAGATGGGTCAGAAACTAATGCAACAGGTAATAGAGAGCCGCTATGAACTCAAGAAAATCCTTCAACAGGAAAGTTTCATAATAACTTGAAAGCACTTGCAGATGCTATGAAATCAGGAACTAACATTTTGTTGAAGGAGGGAAGAAAAATAAAAAAAAAAAGGAAAAAAAAGTTCTCTGAGAGTGAGTTGCTAGAGCAATGATGTACACAGGAATGTACACGTGAATTATCTAAGCTCAGTGTTCTCTCAGTGGCTGGCTAAAACAAGATGCCGTTCAGTGGATTTCGAGTGTGTCCCAGGTAACAACTGTAAATCACAGGCAGATGCCATGAAAATTGGAGATGAAATTCTCTTGGAAGTTGAAAGCAAAGAATGTTAATGACATGTACGCAACAACTTTGAAGTTGTATCAGTTATGAAAAGGAGTTTTAACAAATTTATTTTTTTAAACTTCCATTGGATTCATTTGCAACATTGAAATGAAATGGCTGACATTAGCCAATGACTAAATAAAAACGATCTCAGCCGGAACAGATATATCTTTTAAAAGAGTCTAAACATTTTACCAGGACGGATATATAAATTAATGAAATACAAAGCACCCAAGTTGCCAGAAAAATAGATATAATATCAGGTCAACAGAAAAGATGTAACAATGTTCAAACTCAGCACAGATTGTAACAGATGAACACAACTTGTCAACGCCCTAAGTAATAAACACCTCATGAGGGAGATTGTAACAGATGAACACAACTTGTCAACGCCCTAAGTAATAAACACCACACGAGGGAGATTGTAACAGATGAACACAACTTGTAAACGCCCTAAGTAATAAACACCACACGAGGGAGATTGTAACACTGGTCAAGTTCGTCACATCACCTACACCACAAGTGACGAGCGTACGAGAATCCTTTACAAGTGCCGTTCGAGGATAAGCTGCATTGTCATACTCGGACTAAATATACTTTTTCAGTCCATGTGGGTGTAGTCTTGTGACTCTAACCAGTTTAATGCCTTGGTCACTGCCATCACCTCCATTGTCATGCTACTCGTGGTCATGACGTATGCACCACTGTCTTCCTTGACTATTCTGCCCGCCGAGCGTGCTGTAAATGCCCATGCACTTCTTTGTGTCGTATTACAGATCCGACTGTATAGATGACTGCATCTTTCTCATCGGTGTTATCGCAGATGAGACCGTTGACCCCCGCATTGACCACGACTGAGTTCTGTTCCCTACTTTTCCTGTCGAGTGTGACAATACACGAGAATGTCCCTTTGAATGACGTAGGCACCGGTATCCACTCCTCGCCAGTGTTGATATTGGTAAGCCCACAGACCTGTTTGATGACACCTTCTGCTCGGCCCACCCATGATTTACCTCTTTTTAGTCTAGCACATTTCCCTGTGTTGAGCTTGTGGTGCAGCGGATGCTCTTTATCTGAATCTCCATGGGATGAGACAAAGAGGTAGACCTAAATATTCTTAAAGAAAAGTAGAAACATAAATGAAGATGATGGGAAAGACATGGGGTGATTTTAAAAGAATGGGAAAAAAACAGAACGACTTGGAAAGTGTTTGTTGAAGACCTGTACTCCACAGGGAGCTGAAAAAGAAAAAAAGAAATGACATCAAGTATTCTTGAATATATATCAAAATGCACAGTGTGAGCATTTGTAACAGTTCTTTACTGAAAAGAACCAAAGACTAATTTCTTTTATTATGAGATATCTATGTCTTTAATTTTTATTCATGTTCATTTCAGTTCTCGTTCCTGGCCACGGGTCGACAAAATAACCAATGATCCAAACATCTTAAAGCTTTTTGTAGAGCAGCAACAAAATCTCTCAATCTTATCTGGTCCATTTTATCTGGTCCGAGGTCATCCTTGGAGAAAGTAGCCAAAGTCAAGGTCACAGAGTTTGATTCTTCCTGCACTCTTCTCTTTTGTCCAGTTATCTCTGGTCTGCTTTTATTGTTATTGTGTGTTATAATTATTTCCCTTAACTTTGACACCCTCCGTCATGTACACGACTAATCTGTTGTTGGTCATAAGAGTTGGCCTTCTCTTTGCTGACTGTCAGTTAAATAAAGTCCTCACACCCATGGTTTACTACAAAGGACAAGAGGTAGGGTTCGATCCCAACCGACTGCTTCCGGTTCATCCAGCCTTTAATGGGTACCGGATTTTTTCTGGGAAAGTAAAGCGGCACGGGCGTAATACCGACCACATTACACCAAAAATCATGTGCCGAAGGTCTGTAAAATGTATGGTCACTAACACCATATTCCCTTTACGCCACTTGGCGTGACGGGGGTACTTTACTTTTTTACTTACCCATGGTTTCTCTATGGGTGTTCTCCCATAGTCTCTTCTCTCTTTCCCCCCCCCCCCCCCCCCCCCCCCCAAAAAAAAAAAAAAAAAAAAAAATTAGGCTTGACGCACAATAACTTATGGCATCAAACATGATGAGAAAAATGCAGAGAATCAAAAGTTATGAAACAGTTACCTCGATGTAAAGAGGACTGGATCAAAAGTTATGAAACAGCCACCTCGATGTAAAGAGGACTGGATCAAAGGTTATGAAACAGCCACCTCGATGTAAAGAGGACTGGATCAAAAGTTATGAAACAGCCACCTCGATATAAAGAGGACTGGATCAAAGGTTATGAAACAGCCACCTCGATGTAAAGAGGACTGGATCAAAGGTATGAAACAGTTACCTCGATGTAAAGAGGACTAGATCAAAGGTTATGAAACAGCCACCTCGATATAAAGAGGACTGGATCAAAGGTTATGAAACAGCCACCTCGATGTAAAGAGGACTGGATCAAAGGTTATGAAACAGTTACCTCGATGTAAAGAGGACTAGATCAAAGGTTATGAAACAGCCACCTCGATATAAAGAGAACTGGATCAAAAGTTATGAAACAGCCACCTCGATGTAAAGAGGGCTGGATCAAAGGTTATGAAACAGTTACCTCGATGTAAAGAGGACTGGATCAAAGGTTATGAAACAGTTACCTCGATGTAAAGAGGACTGGATCAAAGGTTATGAAACAGTTACCTCGATGTAAAGAGGACTGGATCAAAGGTTATGAAACAGTTACCTCGATGTAAAGAGGACTGGATCAAAGGTTATGAAACAGTTACCTCGATGTAAAGAGGACTGGATCAAAGGTTATGAAACAGTTACCTCGATGTAAAGAGGACTGGATCAAAGGTTATGAAACAGTTACCTCGATGTAAAGAGGACTGGATCAAAGGTTATGAAACAGTTACCTCGATGTAAAGAGGACTGGATCAAAGGTTATGAAACAGCCACCTCGATATAAAGAGAACTGGATCAAAGTTATGAAACAGTCACCTCGATGAATCTTGACTGAATCAAAAGTTATGAAACAATCACCTCGATGTAAAGAGAACTGGACTTCATGATGTCAAAGTGACTACAAATCTCAATAATACTAGTATGACTTGATCGCATGTCTGCCTTTCCTTAGTCTGAGATATTGTTTGTGTATTCGAGAAGATCTAATTTCTCATTTGCTAATCAAGTGGACATCAAGTTCACTTTTGTATGGTCACGATTTTTTCTTTTGAGAAAGAAATAAGAATCTTAGCCTATACACGTTTGGTGTATATTTTTACTTCTGACGTGTGGATGAACTGTGATTACCGATATTTCAGTGGAATATGATTTATTTTTATTCTTCTTTGTGTCGTGTGTTCGCGGTTCTGTAGGCAATCACATGGTTCGACAAAAATGGCCCCACCGGGTATGTTCAACCTGAATGTAAAAAGTCTGTGACGGCGGATGAATCAGAAATGATCAACGGCCCAGAAAGCGAAAACAACAGTGTGTTGTACACGTGAGGCATATTCAGAACACGAAAGACGAATATGGCAGACCACCATGAAAGAGATTGGAGCATCATCACGTAACATTCCAAAGAAAGCCATGGAGAGAAATTCTAACTATTGTTTTAAGAACAAATTAAAAATAGCTACATGGGACCTTATACCAACAAGGAAAATTAGAAAACAAAAGATGACGTTTTAAAACAACTGAAAATAAAAAGAGAACTACTAAATACAATTAAGACAAGACACATTAAATTTTTGGGGCATGTTAAAAGACACTACAGTCTACTAAAAGTAATATTGGAAGGGAAAATACAAGGTAAAAGAGGCAGAGGCAGACCAAGACTAACATGGACGAGTAACATCAAAAGATGGACAAGTGAGTCTATGACAGCCTTCAACCATCAAAGCAAGAAACAGAGTAGAATGGCGATCCATGGTAGCCAACCTTCGTTGCGAAGAAGGCACTCAATGATGATGAATGATGAGCCTATACACTATGTGGTGACTCTATGATGAGCCTATACACTATGTGGTGACTCTATGATGAGCCTATACACTATGTGGTGACTCTATGATGAGCCTATACACTATGTGGTGACTCTATGATGAGCCTATACACTATGTGGTGACTCTATGATGAGCCTATACACTATGTGGTGACTCTATGATGAGCCTATACACTATGTGGAGACTATTGGACACGCGCGCTTTTCGCCTCATGGTTAACCCATTGGCCCATCCCAGAAATGAGGAAATGACGTTATAGATGCCCCCCCCCCCCAACTTTGCCTTCACCCCAGAATCAGCAGTGTCTCTAGCAATGGTACATGACTTATTCATCTCCAGTGCCTCCATGTTATCACTGTGAGCGTTTCCCCATGGCTGTATCTTTTGAGCAGTTCGTAGATGTTGCTATATTTTAAAAATAAAAACATTGAGTTAATATACCTCAGGCAGGTTTTATGAAACAATAGCATAGTGGTCTTGGCGTCACTTCAGCATTAAGATCCAAGCGACTGAAAGCTCTCAGTTCTCACATATTCTTAGTTTGGTTTTTTTTCTTCAAAAACCATCATGTAAATTAGCCCGTCATTCAATGTTTAATTCTTCTAGGACTTAGAACGTAACTCTCGGCATATTCTTAATTTTCCTGCCTTACTATCTCGTGTGTAGCCGTGAACTAGTCAATGGTGGATAATGATCGTCTCTAGTGTACTCTAGTATTTACTTCAAAAGAATATCTGCTTTACTCAGTGTTGCAATTTAATTGATGTATCTGACTTTTTACAGATAAATCTCCAAAGCTTAGAAATGTTTATTATTTTTATTTTTTTTTAATGAACATCGCTGTCTTTTCCTCCATTGTCATTGGTTTTCATGATCCACTTTTTTTGTAATTATGCGTCGATGACGTTAGTCTATTCTCTTCGTTTCAAAACATTGATCTCTTAAATATTATTCTTTATGGGCCGGGACTGTTGACGAATGCGTTGATTGTAGTCGTTCACAACTGAATCTAATGTCGTGATTGTCTCGTCGGAAGCTGCCAAAGTTTGAGTTGTCTAGAGCACCAGGTAAATAAATAAACCACGACATTTAGGAATATTGGCTTCAGCTCCAACAACACATCTGGTATTTTGTATATGCACTGCGCCAAAAGCATTCGAGAAAATCTCCATCCTTTTAGTTGTTTTGTAAACATTTTTATTTATTGATATTTTCAAGTTGATTTATTTATCAGGTGACATTTTGTCTCTGGAGCGATTTCTCTTATGTTTGAATATCTCTTCCGATACCATATATCGTGTGAGGGTTTTGTAGCAATTTTATAAGTCCAGCACAGTACCACAGCTAGATATAGCTACCAATTAAAACAAATAATTAAAAATATGTAAAATGAAGAATATAACATGCAATGTTGCAGTGAAATATTAAACTTAATCGTACTGGCTCACAGCATTTCCAGGCGAGAGCCAATGTTTTTTCTCGTCGTTAATACCTTTCTTAGCTAACATGTCAGATACCACTTATTTTTTAAATATTGGAGTGCCAGACGGGGATTATAGCTGCAAGCACCCACGTCCTGTATCTGATAGACTTGGAATGATGCCAGAATCGTAGACGGTCGATAACTAATTCGTCTGTTTTAATTCAGCTGACTGGCCTGTGGTCAGTGCTGTACTCTTCGAGTTAGCATCACAATGTCTAGAAACATTCTTTGATGTTGCATGGGCTGGAGTTTGTTATTTTTTTGTTTTACTTTTTATTTTCTTAATTGGGGAAGAGGAAAGGTGGCGAAGTAGGAAAAAAAAAAAAAGGTCGGCAACAGGAAAGATTTGAATTAAAAAAGTAATGAGATTCATGAGGGTAACTCATCTCACTGTAGCCTTCTGAGACTATGAAACTTTACGTAGAGGAAGAATGTAAAGGAGAAAAGGGATTGTATAGCGATCGATGAAATCTTGCATTCTCTTAGAAGCACACAAAAGCGGTGTCATTCTTGAGAGTGCTTTATCTGTAATGCACTGCGCCGGCTAGGAAAGAGCTTGAAAATATGTTAAGAGGAATACAGGGCTAGATGAGCACTCTTAATAAATAGGATCAAAAAGCTTGAAAAATGCATTGTTCTTACATTAACTCTTTGTACATACTTTCAACATGCCCTGTTCTATAAGCTGATTCCAGTCAACAAAAATAGACGTACTACTGGGCTGTTGCTAATTACTGAACACTAATTAATTCATTGTTATAATCCGGCAGAAGCATATGGAAGAAATGCAAGAAAGGCGTAATATCTTCCTGAAATGCTTGCTTTCGTTCGCCTAATGACTAAAGAAGTACACCTCTTCATCATCCCCCCTTAAAAGGACGTTAAGCGACGTGTATACGTTGTGTTGTGGTGTGCAGTGAAACTGTGATATTTGGGCCTTTCGGCCCAACACATCCGACTTCAGTATGTTGCTTTTGAGTACCGGGTTGTCTTCCATCTTCGATCCCTACTCGCTTGGTCAGACTAGACAGGTTAGTCTGTTTCTAAAGGCACCGCGAATAGGTGGAGTAGGGTGGGTCTGAATGGTTCTGGTTCACCGATCCTGGCGCAAGCCATCAACTATGGATCGTTTGAAAGATCCCAGCTCTACTGCTGTGAGGCACCTTGCCTTCTGAAATGAAATAAAGTCAAAGTTAAAATAATAAAATCCCCAGACATAAATTTGCCTTGCTAATTTTGCTATTTGAACTGTCATTTGAAAATTGGCAGAATCAGCCATGAGAAAAACTCTTCTGTCTGCAAAACAGCGTCTAGTGCTACCGACAATTTACAACGGCATACTTCAAACCGTCTGCGAAGAGGAAAAATCTATGCATGTCATTAATTAATAATACTCGGATAATGCCCCACACATAGAAGTGTGCATATGCTAAATATTCTATTCTATCCGTGGAACCAGTTTCATTGCAGTCAGGAATTCCCCATTTCCGTTCATCTTTTGTCACAGCATTTCCCAGAATGCATCGGTAAATTCTGTTGACAAGGTCGCTCCGTGCACGTCCTACTCGACTGCACAAGTGACGATTCCAAACCACCTTAGTCCACTTTTACGATTTGCGTGGCAGGTAACAGTGGCTCTATTCTTTACTCCCTCTGAGGTGGGGGACAGCGGTTGTCACACAGGACGGTAAATAACTTTGGAATAAATCAGGGTTCCCTCCACCTAAATTGACGAATATGGTGAGCAACAGCGCATTTTGGGGCGATATCACGCCGGGCTGCCCGACATTTTCGGGAAAAGAAAAAGTCTGATCATTATTTTCAGAAGCTGGATGAACCTCTAATCCATGTCGATCCGATGACTAATTCACCTCATCCAAGAATTGAACCAGGAGCCTTCAAGCCAGTAGCAAGTGCACCAACCTGCCAGTCGCAGCGTCTTGGAGTTTATAATACACGCAATTAATATTTAATCTCGAAAAATAACAAATATAATTGAGGAAACAAACACAATAAAATACATTTCCAGCGCATGCTCATCTTTAAAGCGAAAAACATGTCATCAGAAAAAAAAGAATTGGTAGGTGTGTTGATCACGTAAATTGTAAAGACATTAACATATGATGGCGATTGCAAAACAAGGACATGACGTAAACAGCGAGTTTCTCAAACACTGGCTGACCTAAAGTTAAACACCTCTCACTAATCATTCTCTAGCATCAACATAAGCATTTACATTTTTGTCACAGTCTTTAGGCTCATATTAAAAGATTTAAACATTAAAAAGAATTGGCTTATAAACACCATCATACAGAGGAAATTATAATACTATGGCCACATCAAAAGACACACCGGGCTGGAAAGAACAATAATGGAAGGCATGGATCCTGGGCGATGCATCAGGGCAGGGGTAGACCAAGAAGAATATGGTTTCAAAACATCAAGGAGACCTTGAACATGATAACAAAAGAAACTGGAGGTCTGGCTAGTGACATAGATTCTTTCAGACAGGCTGTGGTGAATGCAACATCCTGCAAAGGACGTGCGGCCTGATGATGAGTCTTTGTATACTTGTACACATGAAATCGTCAGTTTATGACCGGTTAATTTTACTTGTAGACGTTAATTATAGTCCGCTCAGATTCGTTTGCCTAGACATTAATTTATTTTTTTCAAAAACTTATTGTTCATTTGCATTGATCTTTTGAAGTTAGGTTTAGAATACTAATGTCGCTATAAAAATATTTTTTTATCAAAGAAATGTGATCCAGTTTCAAAGATGCCTTATTTAACCTATATTAAAAAAAAGTTAATCGATATTATAAACACCGGCGGGATTATGTAGATGCTTACATCTCACAGCTGATTCTTTAACATATAGGCATGACCTTCACGGCTGAATGCGCACCGTCCTAAAATAGTTATGTTTCCACTATAAATTTTTATAAAGAAATGTTACATATGAAATTTCCCGTTTAGCACAAAATGACATTTTAGCCGAAACCGGAAATTATGTGACGTCAAAATCACGGCCGTAGACTCGAGTTCGAGTCATAATTCAGAGGCAAATCTCAATATTTACAGAAAGGAGGCGGCACTATCCATATTAAAGGTAAAGTACGAGACTTGAACCGGCGTCTTAGCACGCGAGTATATACCCATATGTGCTCGGCCGCCTATCCAGAAATGTTCGGATATTTCTGTATAGTGTAGCCTCAAGCATCGAAACTCAGATGCGAAGCGACATTCCTCACCTTCCCAGGATAATATACCCTGGTACCCATTTCTGCCAACGGCTGGGTCGACCGTGGGGGTATTTTTTTTTTATTCCAACCACGAGTACAATTCACACTGCTCCCAGCGGGAATCGAACACGGGTTGTCCGAACGTCGGTAGTCTAGTCGGGTTATCCATATTATCTTCTGCAAGTCTATGTGAGAATGAATATAAAGGCAAAATATTTTACTGAGCATAACATTGCTATAAAGATTTATCAATACTTCTGCAGAGAGCGTAAAAAGGGACATCTTTATTGTTCTTTATCAAACCCTGAGAAGAGAACAATGCATATTTTAGGTTTGTGTAAACGTTCATTTGATCGAATAGTTAAAGGAAGCGGATATTTATTGCCAACAAATGCAAGAAAGCAAGGAAGGAAAGAAACGTTAGACAGTTTTGATAAGGACCTAGTAAAAAGAGAAATCTGTCGAATGTTTGATATAAACGAAGAAGTGACACTTAGAAAGTTGAAGCTTTGGCTGAAAACTAACAACGACATTGAAATATCAAAAACTTCATTATGGAAAATATTAAGAAGTGCAGGCTCCACCTTTATAAAGTATGCTGGTGGAAAAAACATTATTTGTGAGAAGCCACATCTAGTAGCTCTTAGAAGCAAGTATTTACGTGAAGTGAAGGAAATGCGCGAAAATGATTATGATATTGTTTATTTAGATGAAACTTGGATCAACGCTCATCATACAAATGAAAAGGAATGGCAGTTAGCAGATGGAAGTATTAAAAGATCAGTACCAAGCAGTAAAGGGCAACGTTTGATAGTTGCACATGCAGGTAGCAGACATAATGGGTTGTTGCAGAATGCTCATCCCGTTTTCATTTCAAAATCCATAGACAATAGAGACTACCACTCCGAAATGAATGGGCACATATTTAAAGACTGGATCGAGAAAAGTATCCTTCCAATATTAGATCGACCTTCTTGTCTGATAATGGACAATGCTTCATACCATAACGTAGTTAACGTAGAAGATAGAATCCCAACATCATCAAGTACAAAAGATGCAATCAAAACGTGGCTCATAAAAGAACACATACAAGTTAACGACAACTACTTGAAACCCGAATTGCTTAGCCTTGTAAAACAGACACAACGTACAAAGATATTTAAAATAGACAAGTTAATTCAAGAACATGGCCATAGATGTTTGAGACTACCTCCATATCATGCACACTTAAATCCTATAGAACTAGTTTGGGCAAAAGTTAAAGGACACGTAGCATATACAAATAAAACTTTCAAATTATGCGATGTTGAGACACTTACAAATCAGGCTCTATCAAATATAAATAAAGACTACTGGGTAAAATGTGATGATCATGTGTTACGACAAGAAGAGGAATATTGGAAAAAGGATGGTTTGTTGTTTGTTCAGCCGAAAGCAGTAATCGACCTATTTGACTCGTCTGATTCTGAATGATCATTACTCTGATTAAGTCTACAGATAAATAGTTTGATTTGCAAAATTTCCTAGTTGATTTGTTAAACAGTTTATTGTTCAAGACCACCCAAGCAATCAAAAATATGTTATAAGCAAACCAACAACCATTACTTTGAATGGAAGCCTGCTTGAGTCAGTACAGAAGTTCAGCTATCTTGGATCCACTATTACAGCCACACTTTCCTTAGATGAGGAACTAAATGTACGTATTTGAAAGGCAGCGACAACATTTGGGAAACTCACACCAAGAGCTTGGAACTATATCAAATTGACTCTACGAACAAAAGTTCTATATATAATTTAAAATTTGTATACTTGCCACCAAGTAAAATTTTATGGACACGCCTATGGGTCATCGTTGCACTAGATTACTGTAAAACATTTTGGTTAGGGTCAAAATAATAGTTACATGGGCAAAGATCAAAGGAATTCGCCGCTTTAAGAAAACCGTTATAGCTAGACATCGAGTAACACATATGTTCTCGTGACATGGACATTTTAACACCGTATGCCAAAAATCATGTGAAATCATCAAGAACTTTTTGAATTATAAATCATAACATCTCGGCAAACGAATCTGAACGGACTATAGTCATATTATAGCGGCTTCAATTTTCTCGTAAATCTGCACACTAGAATTAGTCCTATTATCGCCGCTCCATCTTATCTGTGACCCAGAATTAGTCAAAATTCAACCGTTCCCTTTTTATCTGTGAACCAGAATTAAATAACAGCAGCGTCACTTGAAAACGAGTAAACCAGAATTAAATAACAGCAGCGTCACTTGAAAACGAGTAAACCGGAATTAAATAACAGCAGCGTCACTTGAAAACGAGTAAACCAGAATTAAATAACAGCAGCGTCACTTGAAAACGAGTAAACCAGAATTAAATAACAGCAGCGTCACTTGAAAGCGAGTAAACCAGAATTAAATAACAGCAGCGTCACTTGAAAACGAGTAAACCAGAATTAGATCACTACCTCTATCAAGTTTGTTGAAGAAAAAGAAAGAAAAACGCGGGTAACGAAGCATAAACATTCATAAAAGCTATCAGTTTTTATTAAAGTGCGCGTATGTCTTTTCTGCTGATGTTACTGTTCTACTAGCAGAAAATTCTAAAGACCTACAACAATTGCTTAATGTGATAAACATAACAAGCAAACAATATGGACTAGCTATGAATATCAAAAAGACTAAAACTATGATCATAAACAAAGAAAATTCTCAAGACCTACAATTAAATATCACAGTTGATGGAATACATCTGGAGACAGTCCAGAGCTACAACTACCTGGGACATACTATAACCAATGATGGAAAATATAAAATTGAAATAAACAAAAGAATAGGTATGACAAAATGTAATTTTAATGCCATTGAAAAATTTACTAAAAACAAAACAAATATCTGCGATCCATGGTAGCCAACCTTCATTGCGGAGGCACTCGATGATGATGATATCTCTTCTATTATCTTCAGTAATAAAGAAAAAACGATGGTCATATGTGGGACATGTGATGAGAAGAGATAATAACCGAATAGCAAAGCAAGGCCTCATGTGGGAAACAACGGGTAAGAGAAAAAGAGGAAGACCCAGAGAGACACTGAGAAGAACATTGCTGAGAGAGGCAAAAGCAGCAGGAATCGGCTCCCTCAATGAGATAGAGCTGCTTGCACAGAACAGAGACAAATGGCGAGATTTGATCAAATATCTTTAAAAGAATTGAAAACTGCTAGAACAAAAATTCAGACAAGAGAAGGAGTATCTTGGTCTATGCCCTATGGGCCGGCTACGGCTTGAAAGGTCAATAGATAGATAGATAGATAGATATCTTTTCCTTTGAGTAGTTTTATAAAAGCTCTCTAGAAGCCAATTATTTTTAGTTCAACTCGATATCTACTTTTATGCACTGAAGGTACAGCAACCGAATAATTTTCATTTGGAGTTCTCCCTGTAGTATTTATAGACTTTTTCGTGTGTGTATATATATATATATATATATATATATATATATATATATATATATATATATATATATATATATATATATATATATATATATAGCAGGCAGCAGTCTGCTATCATCAATGGCAAAATGTCTTTAGATACAGAAATTGATACCCGCATTCGTAAAGCTGCTACCACCTTTGCCTGCTCTTCTAGATGCGTTTGGCAAAACAAACTGACACTAAAACAAAGACTGCAGTTTACAACGCCTGCATCATCAATATCCTTTTATGTGGCAGCGAATCATGGACAACTTATGCAAAGCAAGAGAGAAGGCTAAATGCATTCCATATGCGATGCCAGCCCTATATTGTTGATATCACAAGGAAGGACAGAGTGACAAACGTGGAGGTCCTCACTCACACATGCCTCCCGAACGTCTACACGCTGCTCAAAAAACGTAGGTTACGCCGGCTGAGCCACTTACACCGTATGAAAGATGACCGCTTACCAAAAGACATACTATGTGGACAACTAGTTGATGGCCAAATAACTAGAGGGCGCCCAAAACTTCGATTTGTGGACGTGTGTAAAGGTGACATGAAGACTGAACATAAACCATGCAGCCTGGGAAGAAATAGCTGCTGACCGCAATCTATGGAAACCCGCTCTAAAGCTCCAACTCAAACAAGAAACATAGAAGAGTCATAGAAAAAAGAAAATACACGGCGAAAGAAAAGGAAACGATAACATTTCCCAGGGGCGCCGCAGAATCCATTGTCAGTTATGACCGACGGAGGTTACTATATATAAATTGTCTGTTATAAATCATACCCTATAATCTAATATCGGTATCACATAAAAAGTAAAAAAGTAAAGAACCCCGTCACGCCAAGTTGTAGTATAGGAATATGGTGTTAGTGACCATAATTTTTACAGACCTTCGGCACATGATTTTTGGAGTAATGGGGTCGGTATTACGCCCGTGCCGCTTTACTTTGCCAGAAAAAAATCCGGTACCCATTTAAGGCTGGGTGAACCCGGAAGCCGTAGAACAGGATCGAACCCGACCTTTTGTCCTTTGTAGTCCAGTTTACTCACCACTTAGCTAATGCGGCTCCCTATCAGTATCACATATATATACCAATAATTTGCATATTCATGTGTGATATCATAGTTGTGTACTGGAGTGTGAAAAGCTTTATGAAAAGGTGTTGAACGGCTTGAATTTTCTGCGTAAGGTGACGTCATCTGAGAATTATTCACGGTAGAGTCGTGGTCCATTTCGTTTATCTAACATGTCCTCTGGATTCTTTAATTGAAGAATAATTGGTAACCTCAATGCGTTTATAATGTACACTTTCTTTCGCCATTTTATATTTTCTTGGATATATATCTCATAATACTCTACCACCGAGGAAGCCGCAATAGCTCACTCGTTAGTGAATATATTGTGTACAACCTGATCGACAGCTTACGGGTTCACCCAGCCTTAAATGGGTACAGGATTTTTTTCTGGGAAAGTAAAGCGGCACGGGCGTAATACCGACCACATTACCACAAAAATCATGTGCCAAAATTCTATACAAATTATGGTACTCTAACACCATATTCCCTATACGCCACTTGGCGTGACGGGCTCTTTACTTTTTCTTTTACTCTGCTACCGACGTCCCTTTTTTGCTATCCTAATGTCCCATTCCTGACATCCCAATGTCTCGTTTCTGTCTCAATGAAACGTGATCAGTCTGCTGTTGTTGCATCAGTTTATGTAGAGCTCAAAAACCACACGAGGTGAATAGTTTGATGGCAGAAGAATACATGAAATGATAATAGAGAGAACAATTTGGCTAGTAAATTGGTAAACGTTTCTTTACGAAAGGTCTTGTCTTGAAGAGCGACATGATAAGCAACTGTATATAGCAGAAAAACAAACAGAACATTGAAATCACGGTTATGATAATAGACGTTCAAACATTAGTTTCAAAGAAGAAACAAGGTGCAAGTGACAGTCGTTGTATAGAAAGATAGATTAGCAGGGTATCGAAAGAAACTTAAATTGCAGTGTATGAATGAAATAGCTCAGCAAGTTTTAAAGCAACGTTTTCTCTTTTGTTAGTCAGGACTCTGGACTGATCCGTCTAATGGAGATTTAGTTTGTTATCTTTTATAACCCAAAGAGTAGTAACCTGTTTTATCATCCCGCATATTATAACAGCCTTTGAAATGTGGATATATAGTAGAATAAGTAGAATTGGATTGAAGGAAAAGAAAACAAACGATGAAGTCTTAAAACAACTAAAAATGAAAAGAGAACTATCACAATTCAAACAAGACAAATGCGATTTTTGGGCCATGTTAAAAGACACAGCAGCCTACTAAAAATAATATTAGAAGGGAAAATACAAGGTAAAAGAGGCAGAGGCAGACCAAAACTAATATGGACGAGTAACATCAAAAGATGGACAAATCAGCCTATGACAACCTGCACCATCAAAGCAAGAAACAGAGCAGAATGGCACTCCATGGTAGCCAACCTTCGTTGCGGAGACGGCACTCGATGATGATGATGATGATATTATAACAAAGACCATTTTGCAAGGAGCTGTGAGAGGCGCGAGAAGGTATGTATGCAACGAAAGAGATGGAAAGGTAGCATGAAGGATGACAGGCAACGACATACCAGAGTCTCAAAGATTGGCTCGAGCTAGAGAGAAATGGTGAAGGGCAAGGTCAACGAAGGCTAACAGTGGTGTCCCATAACCCCCGAGGGGTTATTGGAAGAAGACGACATTATAACATGGAAGTCCATAATTAGATTGTAGAAGTTAACGACCAGAAAGATCTTAAGCTGCAGTAAAATGAGTGTGATAATGTAGAGGAATTTGCATGAGATTTCACATTTGTTATTGTGCCAACAGACTGTAGGTTTCGTTGTTTTTCCTGACTCACACAACTCACTGTTTTGTCTGAGTCTGATTGCATGCATGCAATATCGGAATATCGGTCAATATGGTGGACATGCGGCAAGAACCATTGAGGCTCAGTCAGAAAAGTGTTCCTTGTTGCAGTTTCCTCAAATTGCAAGTCCGGCTTGCTGCTGGAGCTACTGAGTTTAGTGTTCTGTGCACACCGTGAGATGTGTTTTCGTCCAGATCGTGTTTCGATATTCCAGTTGTTTACGATGAATGATGATATCGTATGACGAAAGACAGTTCAGCTGCGTTCACTTAACGGCTCCGCTTGACTTTTTGGCGTGTGATGTAGCTGCTATGATGGGGACTGGAGCTGCCTTTCTTTGTTTGGATCTTTCAATGAGATGCGTTTTAGTTCTGATGATTTCACAGGCATGGGAATTGATCATTTATGGATTTTAATTCGTTTGCAACGATACCGGGGCCTTTGACTAACCATAACTGTAACCATGCATGCAGCTTACAACAGTGGATGTATACACAGAAAATTTGAGGAATTATTACTTATTCTTTTATGTGCTCAACTAAACATTGTAGGTACTTATATCGCCTGTCTCTCTGATAACTAGGCACGTGATTTTCCTTGCCATTAGAAAATATACTTGCATATAGTGTCATAACTTTACTACGGCACAAGCACCTCCAACTGTGTCTGATATCACATTACGTCATGTAGCATGCAGGCTGCTATTATGTTTTTAAAGCTAAATCGGGGCTCACGGTTCAACAGCTACAACGGGCTTATTGCGGCGCAGTCATTCATTGTTAACAAAGGGGTGAGGTGAAATGGAGATTATTCGCCTGTCTCACACATGGAGAGGAAGTAATGGAAGGTAAACACTTCATGTATTCGTCCATTACGCTTAACTAGCCAATCTTCACATTATCTCTTCTCTGCAGCTTTACTAAATAAATATGAAAATTTCTTTTACGTTCTGTCACCAAATATTTCCGTTTTGGAACCTCGTTAATTCTGTTTTATATTTGCGTAATCTTTATTAACGGCATATTTATTAGAAAGTGTATTCTTCTCAAAGAAGAGGAAAGAACTCCGTCATAGCACAGTTCAGAGTGACGCATAGGACATACATAATGAAGGTGCCCTTATTTTTGTAGCCATGGGCACGTTTTGTGTAAAGCGGTGAATATTACGTCACTGCTGTCTTTCTTTCCCACACAAAACAAAAACGATACCCACCCAAGGTCTGATTCTGCTCTTATTTCGCTATAAATTTCTTTAAAATGGTTAGGGGATTATTTTTTTTTCTGATTTGAAATAAAAAAAAAAAAATCGCGTGCAATGTTCATCATATTTAAAGTGCTTTGCTGATAACCCACCTGTTCCATTTTACATAAAAAGCTGTCTATTCTTCTCTTTCTCCAGTTAGATCACATTCAGAAAGAATACTACTTTAAATATAATTTCATGTACGGAGCTGACAATAATGTTACAAAAGAAGATCTTTCACTCTATTAATCACTCAAGCTACACTTGTTATGAGACTTTTCTTTCCAAGATGGCTTGTCACAGAACTCAACTAAGTAGATGACTTCATTAGACAATTAAGTCAAGGTAAAGGCGCAAGATGTGAATCAGCGTCATTGCTGCACTAAATATTATACAATTTATACAGGAAACGACATTGCAGATATATACAATACTTCGGGTGAACGAAAGCTAGATATTATGTATGCTCAGCCGCCCACAAGGTAGTTGACCAGAAACTTTCGACAAGTGTCACCTCCAGCATGAAACTTCAACTTCGTAGTGATAGCGACATTCCTTAAACTTCTCAAATCGTTACCTCAGGTCCCAATTTTAGCTGGTGACTGGGTGGGGCACAGGAGTTATTGCAAACACTGGGGTTGGTGGTATATATAATATACGGTCATATATTCAATCGTTTATAATGCCGTGAATTCTCTACCCCCCCCCCCACCCCCATTGCAACTATACTCATGTTTTCCCAATGTATTGTTCACCTTAAGAGTGCAAGCTGTTAATGCTTTTACATAATCTGTAGTAGTGGTTCCCAACCTGCAGGTGAAACCTCCAAAGCGAGTTGTAGTATGTTCAGTAGTGGTTCCCAACCTGCAGGTGAAGCCTCCAAAGCGAGTTGTAGTATGTTCAGTAGTGGTTCCCAACCTGCAGGTGAAGCCTCCAAAGCGAGTTGTAGTATGTTCAGTAGTGGTTCCCAACCTGCAGGTGAAGCCTCCAAAGCGAGTTGTAGTATGTTCTGGAGAGTCTCCGCTGCTATTTTCATGTACTACAATCTGTCAAATAAGAAAAAGGTTTTCAACATGTGTTTCTTACTTTCAATGTGCACAGCTATTGATTGATATTTGATAACAAAAGGTATGCACATAAAATATCGAAGGTCTTACAAATAAAGCATGCAAATTATACTCAAAACCATTTGAGTTTTTTTCAAGACCAGGAAACTGTGTCAGGCATTAGAAGTTTAATCTTGCTGGAAAATATTTTAATTAATAAAGTACCTCAGCAGTGCAAGCATTATATCATATTCTCTTTCTCTTAACCTCTCCCCACACACACGCAAATAATAATAATAATAAATAATTAATTAAAAATTAATAAATAAAAATGAATCGGAGAATGACTAATTAAGCTCTGCATGCAGACAGTTTACACTAACTAAATAAGGTTTACCTGTTAATTTAGAGACAAGAAACACACATTTCAAGACAATGTTTATAAATATATGTTCAAGTTACACAAATATGCTGAGAAGTAAATTATGTGAGTATTACCAAGGTTTGTGAGGGATCTGAAGGTGAACTAGGTTTGAATCTGTAGGAGGAGATCTCTGGGCGTGTTGAATGTCCTTGAACAAAAATGGGAATTTCAGCAACACTTCACCGGCCAGACAGAAGATATAGCTACACTGGCCTGGGAGACATTATCTGTTTAAAAAATATAACCTCAATAACAAAACTTGATTGATTCTTACTCTGCGGAACGATTCCTCGGCACGTTATTTGTTATATGACAAATGGCTGGCTAAGTTCTGGCATTAATCATGTTCATATGCCACATGCTTGCCTTTTGAGTTTGTTTCGTATTTCCTGAACGTATCACCAAATGTGAATTGTAAGCACTTCTTCATATCAAAACAAAGTCTGAGAGCATCCTCAATGTTGAGGATGACATGATGTTGGTTTTAGTCAAAACTGACGCAAATTTCAAAACTATTGCCTACATGCAAGTACAATCTTCGATTTCAATATTTTGTGAATTCAGTATTCGATTATTTCATATAATTATATATATATATATATATATATATATATATATATATATATATATATATATATTGTTATGTTATTTGTGATATAGTAATTTATTAAAATTGCCGAGTGATATAGTAATTTATTAAAATTGCCGAGTGATAGAATAATTTATTAAAATTGCCAAGTGATAGAGTAATTTATTAAAATTGCTAAGTGATAGAATAATTTATTAAAATTGCCGAGTGATAGAGTAAATTATTAAAATTGCCGATTTATCTGTGGCCAGGGAGCCTCAGGCTACTTGGTTGTCGTAGAAGTGAAGGCGACGACCCCAAATGGTTGGGAAACATTGGCCTGTTAAGTCAAGCTTATTCAAGGTAAATTTATTTATGTACTATATCCGACAAGCTGATAGCTTTTTCATGACAGTCCTTTTGCGGGTTTAGGTACTTATCAGCACCACTCTAGAGTTTTACGGCCGTTACACATCATTTAAAACCGTTATTATGCTCTAATGTAACCTACAGAACCTTTACGCTTGGCGTCTGCTTAATAAAACACCCACTTCACAGGTCTTTGGCACCTGGCGTTAGGTGCCATTTCCGCATCTGTGCTTGGTTTAGATTTATTTCGTCCTCTGTTTTGCTTTGCCTGTACAATCTTGTTGCACTGTTATGTGCCCGTTTCTTACATTTACATTGCTCCCGTCTATAGCACGTCACAGAGGGGATCATTCACTTCGCAACAGCACAGTCGGCTGCCTATCAATTGACCAAGATCTAGCCTCGACCTCCCCTAGTAGCAGTCTGTGTCAAAACAAGCTGGCTAACAGAAGCTAAGGGACGCCGTGTTCCCTATAACGGTAGCTTTTACCTAGTATACAGTACTTCTAGCCAGGATAAACACACTTTCCCAGTCATAGCCTGGAAGTAGACCAACTCCAACTTCTGTAGTAATAGCCAGGAATGCCAAGAAAGCCATAATGACCCGCGAAATTCATGAATCAAAGTGCTTCAGCTCGTATCAACTCGTGTCATTAGTACAACAACAACAACAACAACAACAACACGTCTCGTCCGTCATTTTCGTCAGCAGTACTCACGAGCATGACCTTCAACTCGGTATCATGCCTTTTCACAAGTATGTGACCAAAATTTTTCACTTCTCCAGTTCTCCACATCTTTTAGAAGTAAGATAAGGTGGTTTCACCTATAGCTTGTTTCATAAGTCGTGCCCAACTTTAAAAATCTATAGCTTTTTAACCGCTTGTTGTAAGTTGTTCCAAATTTGCATGTAAAGTTATAATGATTAGAACCCAACAGGGAATTAATTTCATTTTAAAAAAACATTTGGTTATTATTGTTGCTTATTTGATTTATATAAATTTATAACGACCCATTGATGTAGTCAAAACTTAATGTTTACAGTATTTAAGTTAAAAATAGCGAGTAAAAATCCATACACGGTAAAATTGACGTGTTTGCACGCTTTCGCCGTGGTTTTTTTTGACACAATTAGACACTTGAGAAATTGTGTGTTCCATTTCCGTTCATTCAGAGGTGTAGACGTGAAATTAGCAAAATGTTGGGTATGAATGAAACTGTTACAATAAGAAAATTAAAAGTTTCGATGAAAAAGAACAACAGTATTGAAATATCAAAGTCTACATTATGGAGGAATGTGAGAGCTGCAGGCTTTACATTCAGAAAGTATTCCAATGGACGAAACATCATCTGTGAGAAGCCACATATAGTAGTCATGAGAAGCAAGTACTTACGTGAAGTAAAAGAGGTGCGCAAGCAAGGTTATGATATGTGTACTTGGATGAAACATGGATCAATGCTCACCACACTAACCAAAGGGAATGGCAGTCATCAGATGGAAAGATTAAGAGATTAATACCTAGCAGCAAAGGACAGCGCTTGATAATTGATCATGCAGGTAGTCGACAACATGGGCTAATACAGAATGCAGAGCTCATTTTTCTTTCAAAATCCATAGACAATCGGAATTATCACTCTGAGATGAATGGTCACATATTTAGACATTGGATTTAAAATTCTGTTCTCCCATCACTAGATCGACCATCTTGCCTAATAATGGACAATGCAGCGTACCACAACATTGTTGCACTTGAAGATAAAGTCCCGACGTCATCCAGTACAAAAGATGCTATTAAGATATGGCTCACAAAGGAGCACATACAATTTAATAACATGTACTTAAAACCTGAATTACTATCTCTAGTAAAGCAAAAACAAAGGACAAAGGTTTTTCAAATAGATAAGATTATCCAAGAGCACGGTCATATAAGTTTGAGGCTGCCACCTTACTATGCTCATTTAAATCCAATAGAACTAATCTGGGCAAAATTAAAAGGACAAGTGGCAGATGAAAATACAACATTCAAAATATGCGATGTAAAGACTCTTGCTAATCTCGCTTTATTAAATATAGACAAAGATTATTGGACTGAATGTGAAGACCACGTCTTAAAACAGGAAGAGGAATATTGGAAAAATGATGGTTTGTGGAATGTTCAACCCCAAACAGTTATTAATCTTTTAGACTCGTCTAATTCAGAATGAAAGTATATAGCCCCCACAATGTTGGCCCCTATATTACCTTAAATTAGTTCAACAAACGGTCCTTTTCAGGACCACACAACTATGAAAATTGGACATACAGGTATACCTTGATATTATCGTCCGTCCTCGAACTGAGAAGGCAATAATTCTCCTGGTATTTCCCCATTACGGCCACGCCTTTACCTAGTGAAAATTAATCATAGACCAGCAACTACGGTAATTTCTATTATTTAGGGGTTCACAATTTACAATTTTGACAAACATCAAAGAAATTCGCCGCTTTAAGAAAACTGCAGCTGCAAGATATTTGTTAAATATACATTTAAAGGGTCTTTTGCATTCTAATAACATTTGGAAAATTTCAACAGTTTTTAACAAACGGTTAGAGAGTAATAGCGTTTTGAAGTTGGGCAGATGATTTGAAACGAGCTATGTGGACAATATCATGTAAATACACATATCGTCAGTGATCATCAGCACATTTATCGATCTCGTGGTCGGTACCACACAAGGCAGCCATACTTTCCCTAAGAAAATATAGATGTACCAATCTTCACAAGTTGAATGACTACAAAAGTTTTGTCTCTTTGGGGAAAGTGAACGTTTGGTAATTAACCCGGACCCTTGTGTTGAATAGACGAATGTACTGCAGAAATGAGAAGGAGAATAGGACAAGCAAAGACAGAATTTCATTGAGTGAAAAACATCCTCTGTAACAAATCATTGTCAATTAATGTTAGAAAACGTGTTCTATAAAGGCTATATCGAGCCTGTTCTATATGGAAGCGAGTCATTTGACGATAAGCAAGACAACACAAAGAACATTAATGGCAACTGAGATGTGGTTTATCAGAAGAATGCTACGAATTCCATGGATAGTAAAAGTTACAAAGGAAGAATGTTTAAAAAGAGCTGATGAAATCAATAATATCTTCAAAATCATAAGGAAGAGACAGTCTACAAATATTGGCATGTCATGTGAAAAGAAGAAGCCAAGAGAAAAAAAATATTGAACAGTTTATCCAAATGGCATAACACAAAATCAACGACTGAAGTTATAACATGCTTGAAGGACCGACTGATGTGAAGAGTGATGACCATCTACGCCTACTGGCATGGCACCTGATGATGACTGCGGGCTGACATATCGTCCGTCTGTTCTTTCTTACTTTATTCCATTTTACCAGTGAGAAACTTCTACTGTGAGATTCGAGAGAATAGCATGGCTATATAAGAAAAAAAAATACACTTGTTTTTGTATGGTGAATTTTACATACACGCCCTTCCACTATAAAAAATGATACTATTCACACAATACAATGTAGCAATGAGTGCGGCAATATCAGTTAACAGCTTTTGCGTATGCAGTGTCAAGATCAATATTGTACGAAATAAACGGCGCCGAGCTGAAGAGCAAAACTATCAATTTAATATGAAAAGCATGATCTCATATTTCACAAAACTAGTTAATTGCAACTCATTTTCTTTCTTGTACATGTTTTTTGCTACGTTTTTTTTTTGTTCTCTGTCTCAGTAAAACACAAAGGAAAATTTAACGTAAAACAGGAAATATGCCGAGTTGAAAATTGCGGCTATTTATTTGGTGAAGGTAGCGGGAATGTGTACCTTGTTTGCAAGATTCTCCCTCTGATTTACGAGTTTTGTGTGTGAAAGGATACAACATATACGATGTTGACCATCGTACATATTGCTCAAATATTGCGTTAGAAATGTCTCCAGATCACACACAACCCAATTATTATATTCTTTGTCTTTTTCTTCCTCTTCTTCTGTTCGTCGTATTTTTCTTCTTCTCGTCTTCTTCTTCTTCTTCTTCTCGGCTTCTTCTTCTCGTCTTCTTCTGCTCGTCTTCTTATTCTGCTCGTCTTCTTATTCTGCTCGTCTTCTTCCTCTGCTCGTCCTCTTCTTCTGCTCGTCTTCTTCTTCTGCTCGTTCTCTTCTTCTGCTCGTCCTCTTCTGCTCGTTCTCTTCTTCTGCTCGTCTTCTTCCTCTGCTCGTCCTCTTCTTCTGCTCGTCTTCTTCTTCTGCTCGTTCTCTTCTTCTGCTCGTCTTCTTCTGCTCGTTCTCTTCTTCTGCTCGTCCTCTTCTTCTGCTCGTCTTCTTCTGCTCGTCTTCTTCTTCTCGTCTTCTTCTGCTCGTTCTCTTCTTCTGCTCGTTCTCTTCTTCTGCTCGTCTTCTTCTTCTGCTCGTTCTCTTCTTCTGCTCGTCCTCTTCTTCTGCTCGTCCTCTTCTTCTGCTCGTCTTCTTCTGCTCGTCATCTTCTGCTCGTCTTCTTCTGCTCGTCTTCTTCTTCTGCTCGTCATCTTCTGCTCGTCTTCTTCTGCTCGTCTTCTTCTTCTGCTCGTCTTCTTCTGCTCGTCTTCTTCTGCTCGTCTTCTTCTGCTCGTCTTCTTCTGCTCGTCTTCTTCTGCTCGTCTTCTTCTGCTCGTCTTCTTCTGCTCGTCATCTTCTGCTCGTCTTCTTCTGCTCGTCTTCTTCTTCTGCTCGTCTTCTTCTGCTCGTCTTCTTCTTCTGCTCGTCTTCTTCTTCTGCTCGTCTTCTTCTGCTCGTCTTCTTCTTCTGCTCGTCTTCTTCTGCTCGTCTTCTTCTGCTCGTCTTCTTCTGCTCGTCTTCTTCTGCTCGTCTTCTTCTGCTCGTCTGCTTCTTCTGCTCGTCTTCTTCTGCTCGTCTTCTTCTGCTCGTCTTCTTCTTCTGCTCGTCTTCTTCTGCTCGTCTTCTTCTGCTCGTCTTCTTCTGCTCGTCTTCTTCTGCTTGTCTACTTCTTCTGCTCGTCTTCTTCTGGTCTACTTCTTCTGCTCGTCTTCTTCTGCTCGTCTGCTTCTTCTGCTCGTCTTCTTCTGCTCGTCTTCTTCTGCTCGTCTTCTTCTGCTTGTCTACTTCTGCTTGTCTACTTCTTCTCGTCGTCTACTTCTTCTCGTCGTCTACTTCTTCTCGTCTTCTTCTGCTCGTCTTTTTCTGCTCGTCTTCTTCTGCTCGTCTTCTTCTGCTCGTCTTCTTCTGCTCGTCTTTTTCTGCTCGTCTTCTTCTGCTCGTCTTCTTCTGCTCGTCTTTTTCTGCTCGTCTTCTTCTTCTCGTCTTCTTCTGCTCGTCTTTTTCTGCTCGTCTTCTTCTGCTCGTCTTCTTCTGCTCGTCTTCTTCTGCTCGTCTTCTTCTGCTCGTCTTTTTCTGCTCGTCTACTTCTGCTCGTCTTCTTCTGCTCGTCTTTTTCTGCTCGTCTTCTTCTGCTCGTCTTCTTCTGCTCGTCTTCTTCTGCTCGTCTTCTTCTGCTCGTCTTCTTCTGCTCGTCTTCTTCTGCTCGTCTTCTTTTGCTCGTCTTCTTCTGCTTGTCTACTTCTGCTTGTCTACTTCTTCTCGTCGTCTACTTCTTCTCGTCGTCTACTTCTTCTCGTCTTCTTCTGCTCGTCTTCTTCTTCTGCTCGTCTTCTTTTTTCTTCTGCTCGTCTTCTTTTTTTCTTCTGCTCGTCTTCTTTTTTCTTCTGCTCGTCACTTCTTCTGCTCGTCTTCTTCTTCTGCTCGTTTTCTTCTTCTGCTCGTCTTCTTCTGCTCGTCTTCTTCTGCTCGTCTTCTTCTGCTCGTCTTCTTTTTTCTTCTGCTCGTCTTCTTCTGCTCGTCTTCTTCTGCTCGTCTTCTTCTGCTCGTCTTCTTTTTTCTTCTGCTCGTCTTCTTCTTCTGCTCGTCCTCTTCTTTTGCTCGTCTTCTTCTGCTCGTCTTCTTCTGCTCTTCTTCTTGTGGTCGTCGTCTTCTTCTTCTGCTCGTCTTCTTGTGGTCGTCGTCTTCTTCTTCTGCTCTTCTTCTTGTGGTCGTCGTCTTCTTCTTCTGCTCTTCTTCTTGTGGTCGTCGTCTTCTTCTTCTGCTCTTCTTCTTGTGGTCGTCGTCTTCTTCTTCTGCTCGTCTTCTTTTTTCTTCTGCTCGTCTTCTTTTTTCTTCTGCTCGTCTTCTTTTTTCTTCTGCTCGTCTTCTTCTTCTGCTCGTCCTCTTCTTTTGCTCGTCTCCTTCTGCTCTTCTTCTTGTGGTCGTCGTCTTCTTCTTTTGCTCGTCTTCTTCTTCTGCTCGTCTTCTTCATCTTCTGCTCGTCTTCTTCTTCTGCCCGTCTTCTTCATCTTCTACTCGTTTTCTTCTGCTCATCTTCTTCTGCTCGTCTTATTCTTCTGCTCGTCTTATTCTTCTGCTCGTCTTATTCTTCTGCTCGTCTTATTCTTCTGCTCGCCTTATTCTTCTGCTCGCCTTATTCTTCTGCTCGTCTTATTCTTCTGCTCGTCTTATTCTTCTGCTCGTCTTATTCTTCTGCTCGTCTTATTCTTCTGCTCGTCTTATTCTTCTGCTCGCCTTATTCTTCTGCTCGCCTTATTCTTCTGCTCGTCTTATTCTTCTGCTCGTCTTATTCTTCTGCTCGTCTTATTCTTCTGCTCGTCTTATTCTTCTGCTCGTCTTATTCTTCTGCTCGTCTTATTCTTCTGCTCGTCTTATTCTTCTGCTCGTCTTATTCTTCTGCTCGTCTTATTCTTCTGCTCGTCTTCTTCATCTTCTGCTCGTTTTCTTCTGCTCATCTTCTTCTGCTCGCCTTATTCTTCTGCTCGTCTTATTCTTCTACTCGTTTTCTTCTGCTCATCTTCTTCTGCTCGTCTTATTCTTCTGCTCGTCTTATTCTTCTGCTCGTCTTATTCTTCTGCTCGTCTTCTTCTTCTGCTCGTCTTCTTCTGCTCGTCTTCTTCTGCTCATCTTCTTCTGCTCGTCTTCTTCTGCTCATCTTCTTCTGCTCATCTTCTTCTGCTCATCTTCTTCTGCTCATCTTCTTCTGCTCATCTTCTTCTGCTCGTCTTCTTCTGCTCGTCTTCTTCTGCTCGACTACTTCTGCTCGTCTTCTTCTGCTCGTCTTCTTCTGCTCATCTTCTGCTGCTCATCTTCTTCTGCCCGTCTTCTTCTGCTCATCTTCTTCTGCTCGTTTTCTTCTGCTCGTCTTCTTCTTCTGCTCGTCTTCTTCTTCTGCTCTTCTTCTGCTCGTCTTCTGCTCGTCCTCTTCTTCTGCTCGTCTTCTTCTGCTCTTCCTCTGCTCTTCTTCTGCTCGTCTTCTTCTTCTGCTCTTCTTCTGCTCTTCTTCTGCTCGTCTTCTTCTTCTGCTCTTCTTCTGCTCTTCTTCTGCTCGTCTTCTTCTTCTGCTCTTCTTCTGCTCATCTTCTGCTCGTCTTCTTCTGCTCTTCTTCTGCTCATCTTCTGCTCGTCTTCTTCTGCTCTTCTTCTGCTCATCTTCTGCTCGTCTTCTTCTTCTGCTCTTCTTCTGCTCGTCTTCTTCTGCTCTTCTCTGCTCTTCTTCTGCTCGTCTACTTCTGCTCTTCTTCTGCTCTTCTTCTGCTCGTCTTCTTCTTCTGCTCTTATTCTGCTCGTCTACTTTTGCTCGTCTTCTGCTTCTCGTCTTTTTTTTTCTCGTCTTCTTCTTTTTCTCGGCTTCTTCTGATTCTGTATTCTGATGTTTCCCATATAAGCGCCTGTTTTCAAATCATTTTGTTGACTCTTCCCAACACATGACTAACATATATCCTCTATCTTCTCTTTCCAGTTATAGATACGATTGATAGTTTCATTACCATTTCTCTGATCCCTATAATAGTCATTGTTCACAGAGTATCCTTCTTAGGCATTTGTCTTCAAAAGCGTTTAGCTTTTTTTTCAAATTATTTTGTTGTTTTCCAGCTTTCACGGGTGTAGGTAAGGACTGATAATACGTTTAAGTTGAATATTCTAACTAAATTTGTTGCTGCTTTTGCTATCCTGCTTCTGATATCTTTTTTTTTTTTTTTAACTCACTTAATCAATAATACCATCAAGTTAAACAACACAGTCATTAGTCACCACAAACATTACTACCAAGTTATACATAGTGGTCTAGTTTTTCATATGCCTGACAATTTAGATATATTCTGCCCTAATTTCTAATTTTTATTATTTTTGTTTTATCCCTGTTCATCAAAATTCCTAACCTTTCTGCAATGGATGATGTCAGTAGCAAATGCGAAAGTAGTCCTGTTTCATGTAGTCTAGTTTCTGTCCCTCACAACTGTTATCTTTCATATCTGTTATGTTCTCATTTGTGTCTTATGTTGTATATTATGTAATTAAGTATTACAGTGATATCATAAATTAATAAAATATTATGTTCTATTTAGTGACGTATTTACATTGTGTGTATGTGTTTGAAATTCGTTTGATGTTTTCGTACGCTTGGTATTCCCCAGGACATTGTTAGCGTGCGAGGAGCTGCACAAATATGACAGGGCAAGGATATTTTTAGATGAGGATTACACAGCTTCTGACAAGTTTACTGTAAGTTTTGTTCATTGTGAGAAGAGTTATTGTTGTGAGAAATTGGTTGGTTTGTGTTGAGTGTTGGGTTGGTTGTGAGAAATTGGTTGGTTTGTGTTGAGTGTTGGGTTGGTTGTGAGAGCGTTTTTGGTTTGGAGAGATAATGTGGTTATGTGAGATTGGGTGGTTGGATGAGAGGGGCTGGTTGTGTGAGATTGGGTGATTGGATGAGAGGGGCTGGTTGCGTAAAATTGGGTGGTTTGATGAGAGAGGCTGGTTGTGTGAGATTGGTTGGTTGGATGAGAGAGGCTGGTTGTGTGAGATTGGTTGGTTGGATGAGAGAGGCTGGTTGTGTGAGATTTGGTGGTTGGATGAGAGAGGCTGGTTGTGTGAGATTGGTTGGTTGGATGAGAGGGGCTGGTTGTGTGAGATTGGGTGGTTGGATGAGAGGGGTTGGTTGTGTGAGATTGGGTGATTGGATGAGAGGGGCTGGTTGCGTAAAATTGGGTGGTTTGATGAGAGAGGCTGGTTGTGTGAGATTGGTTGGTTGGATGAGAGAGGCTGGTTGTGTGAGATTGGTTGGTTGGATGAGAGAGGCTGGTTGTGTGAGATTTGGTGGTTGGATGAGAGAGGCTGGTTGTGTGAGATTTGGTGGTTGGATGAGAGGGGTTGATTGTAGGAGATTGGTTGGTTGGATGAGAGGGGTTGATTGTGGGAGATTGGTTGGTTGGATGAGAGGGGTTGATTGTGGGAGATTGGTTGGTTGGATGAGAGGGGTTGATTGTGGGAGATTGGTTGGTTGGATGAGAGGGGCTGGTTGTGTGAGATTGGGTGGTTGGATGAGAGGGGTTGGTTGTGTGAGATTGGGTGGTTGGATGAGAGGGGTTGGTTGTGGGAGATTGGTTGGTTTTTGTGCCCAAGTTGCCCAATGGCTACTAGACTGAATGTGCTCAGTGACATGCTACTGATTTCTTGCATCTAGACCATAGAACCAAAACTGATCAAGATCTGAGTCCATCTGTGCATTGTTGGCCTAGAAAGACAACCAATTCTGGGAAAACAAGTAGAATCAAAGAGTGAAGGAACCAGGTATCCAAATGTATGTCTGGGTGAAATCAAATGTAATAGGCTGAAAGCATAAAATGTCACAGCCTGCTGTAAACAATAAAGCATCTCATCCAGACACATTTGACAGCTATTCGAGTGATAAAGATGAGTAGACATTGAGCTAATGCAGCGAAA
This sequence comes from Megaustenia siamemsis, assembly GCA_032433765.1. Taxonomy (NCBI): domain Eukaryota; kingdom Metazoa; phylum Mollusca; class Gastropoda; order Stylommatophora; family Ariophantidae; genus Megaustenia; species Megaustenia siamemsis. Next base: position 166,918,504 of record JAVIAB010000092.1, read on the forward strand.
GAAAAAGATGAGGCAGAAGACGAAGAGAGGTTTAAGAAGAATAATAATAAGGAAATGAGGGAGAGGAAAAAGAGAGAATGGAAGACAAAGAGGGAAAGGTAGAAGCAGCGAGAGAGGATGAGGATGAAGAAGAAGAGAGTTGTTTATGAGAGATGTGATTGCTCTTAGACTGGATTGTTTTTTTTTATAGCAATAATTTCCTATACAATCTCTGATTGTTAGATTATCTTAGTTGTGGAAGGAAATAGGGTCTACAAGTGTGGCTTGGGTACTGTCTTTATGTTACATACTGCCTAAAATATATGAACATACAATATGCGTATTACAATATGTATGAGTGTGTGTTCGAGTCATGTTATTCACTTATTGCATGAACATTGCAATAAGTATCTTTTTGTTTGTTCTTCTCTCTGACCTAACCAGGCTTTGGGGAATCTATATTTTATCCATGAGGAGGTGCCTGATGTTTTAATTTGGGACTTTGTAGGTGAGTAATGTTTGTGTGGTTTATGTTTGTGGTAAGTAATGTTTGCATGGTTTATGTTTGTGGTAAGTAATGTTTGTAGTGAGTAATGTTTGCATGGTTTATGTTTGTGGTGAGTAATGTTTGTAGTGAGTAATGTTTGTTGGTTTATGTTTGTGGTAAGTAATGTTTGTGGTGAGTAATGTTTGTGGTGAGTAATGTTTGCATGGTTTATGTTTGTGGTAAGTAATGTTTGTAGTGAGTAATGTTTGTGTGGTTTATGTTTTTTTAAGTAATGTTTGTAGTGAGTAATGTTTGTGTGGTTTATGTTTGTGGTATGTAATGTTTGTAGTGAGTAATGTTTGTGTGGTTTATGTTTGTGGTAAGTAATATTTGTAGTGAGTAATTTTTGTGTGGTTTATGTTTGTGGTTAGTAATATTTGTAGTGAGTAATGTTTGTGTGGTTTATGTTTTTTGTAAGTAATGTTTGTGGTGAGCAATGTTTGCGTGGCTTATGTTTTTGTAAGCAATGTTTGCGTGGCTTATGTTTTTGTAAGCAATGTTTGTGTGGTTTATGTTTGTGGTAAGTAATGTTTGCGTGGTTTATGTTTGTGGTAAGTAATGTTTGTGTGATTTATGTTTGTGGTAAGTAATGTTTGTGGTGAGTAATGTTTGTGGTGAGTAATGTTTGTGAAATTTATGTTTGTGGTAAGTAATATTAGTGGCGAGTAATGTTTGTGTGATTTATTTTGTGGTAAGTAATGTTTGCAGTGAGTAATGTTTGTGTGATTTATGTTTGTGGTAAGTAATGTTTGTGTGATTTATGTTTGTGATAAGTGATGTTTGTGTGATTTATGTTTGTGGTAAGTAATGTTTGTGTGATTTATGTTGTGGTAAATAATGTTTGTGGCGAGTAATGTTTGTGGTAAGTAATGTTTGTGGCGAGTAATGTTTGTGTGATTTATGTTTGTGGTAAGTAATATTTGTGTGATTTATGTTTGTGGTAAGTAATATTTGTGGTGAGTAATGTTTGTGTGATTTATGTTTGTGGCAAGTAATGCTTCTGACGAGTAATGTTTGTGATGAGTAATGTTTGTAGTGAGTAATGTTTGTGTTCTTAATATTTGGGGTAAGTAATGTTTGTGGCGAGTAATGTTTGTGTGGTTTATGTTTGTGGTAGGTAATGTTTGTTGTGAGTAATGTTTGCGTGGTTAATGTTTGTGGTAAGCAATGTTTGAGGCGGGTAATGTTTGTGTGGTTTATATTTGTGGTAAGTAATGTATGTGGCGAGTAATGTTTGCATGGTTTATATTTATGGTAAGTAATATATGTAGTGAGTAATGTTTGTGTGGTTTATATTTGTGGTGAGTAATGTTTGTGTGATTTATGTTTGTGGCAAGTAATGTTTGTGGTGAGTAATGTTTGTGTTCTTAATATTTGGGGTAAGTAATGTTTGTGGCGAGTAATGTTTGTGTGGTTTATGTTTGTGGTAGGTAATGTTTGTTGTGAGTAATGTTTGCGTGGTTAATGTTTGTGGTAAGCAATGTTTGAGGCGGGTAATGTTTGTGTGGTTTATATTTGTGGTAAGTAATGTTTGTTGTGAGTAATGTTTGTGTGGTTTATATTTGTGGTAAGCAATGTTTGTGGTGAGTAATGTTTATGTGGTTTATATTTGTGGTAAGTAATGTTTGTTGTGAGTAATGTTTGTGTGGTTTATATTTGTGGTAAGTAATGTTTGTTGTGAGTAATGTTTGCGTGGTTTATGTTTGTGGTAAGCAATGTTTGAGGTGAGTAATGTTTGTGTGGTTTATATTTGTGGTAAGTAATGTTTGTTGTGAGTAATGTCTGTGTGGTTTATATTTGTGGTAAGTATTGTTTGTTGTGAGTAATGTTTGTGTGGTTTATATTTGTGGTAAGTAATGTTTGTTGTGAGTAATGTTTGCGTGGTTTATGTTTGTGGTAAGCAATGTTTGTGGCGAGTAATGTTTGTGTGGTTTATATTTCTGGTAAGTAGTGTTTGTGGCGAGTAATATTTATGGTGCATATTGTTTGTGGTGTGTAATGCTTATGTTGTTTGTGGTGGGTAATATTTGTGGTGACTAATGACTGTGTTGTTTATGGTGACTAATATTTGTGTTGTTTGTTATAACAGCACAGTTTTGTTGTCCTGCTTCATTATAGATAGGTCTGCCCATGTGACTACCTTGACTCTGACCACAGTGAGGGGAGATAAGAATAAAGTCACTGTCACCTGCCATGCATGTTATAAGACTAAGCAGATTGGGGAGAGGGTCTTCACCGGCGCTACAGAGTTTGTGCATCTGGACTGAAGCGATCTTTAGTGCTTTTGCTAGATGTGGTGAGCGTGCATCATACAGGTCAACATGCTGAGAAGGGGATCCGAGCACTATGGTGTTGTCTGTTTTGCAATGAAGACACTTTGTTGACTAAACTAAGCTAATTGTAAATATGGATGTCACTTGTTAGAACTGTTCGGGTCAATCGTCATCCTTTCGAAGATTAGCAGATAAATTATACCAGGCATTGTTTGGTATACATGGAAGAATACTATAGAACTTTCTGTTTTTTTTAAAAATAAATCTGAAATTTGTAGCTGTGCATTGTTTATACAATTAGATCCAACACATAATCAAATCATAAATATTGTTGACAAGCCATATTATAAGTAGTATTGAAGGTCAGTCCTATGGAGAGTTCACAAATAAAGTGCATGAAGTTTAAATGTTGGAATCCTTGGCAATGAAAGAAGATGATTAACTGCTTAAACTAGACGTAGCATTGTTTAACGACTCAGCAAGTACCAGCACCAACAAGCAATAGCTTCAGCACGTAACAGCACCAACAATGGCTTCAACAAGTACCAGCACCAACAATGACTTCAACACGTACCAGCACCAACAATGACTTCAACACGTACCAGCACCAACATGCAATAGCTTCAACAAGTACCAGCACCAACAATGGCTTCAACAAGGTTAAGCACCAACAATGGCTTCAACAAGTACCAGCACCAACAATGGTTTCAACAAGTACCAGCACCAACAATGACTTCAACACGTACCAGCACCAACATGCAATAGCTTCAACAAGTACCAGCACCAACAATGGCTTCAACAAGGTTAAGCACCAACAATGGCTTCAACAAGTACCAGCACCAACAATGGTTTCAACAAGTACCAGCACCAACAAGCAATAGCTTCAACAAGTAACTGCACCAACAATGGCTTCCACAAGTACCAGCACCAACAAGCAATAGCTTCAACAAGTACCAGCACCAACAAGCAATAGCTTCAACATGTAACAGCACCAACAATGGCTTCAACAAGTAACAGCACCAACAATGGCTTCAACAAGTACCAGCACCAACAAGCAATAGCTTCAACATGTAACAGCACCAACAATGGCTTCAACAAGTACCAGCACCAACTATGGCTTCAACAAGTACCAGCACCAACAAACAATAGCTTCAAGTACCAGCACCAACAAGCAATAGCTTCAACAAGTACCAGCACCAACAAGCAATAGCTTCAACAAGTACCAGCACCAACAAGCAATAGCTTCAAGTACCAGCACCAACAAGCAATAGCTTCAACATGTAACAATGCCAACAAGCAATAGCTTCAACGAGTACCAGCACCAACAAGCAATAACTTCAAGTACCAGCACCAACAAGCAATAGTTTCAACATGTAACAGCACCAACAAGCAATAGCTTCAACAAGTACCAGCACCAACAATTGTTTCAACAAGTACCAGCACCAACAATGGCTTCAACAAGTACAAGCACCAACATGCAATAGCTTCAACAAGTACCAGCACCAACAATGGCTTCAACAAGTAACAGCACCAACAATGGCTTCAACAAGTACCAGCACCAACAATGGCTTCAACAAGTACCAGCATGAACAAGCAATAGCTTCAACAATTAACAGCACCAACAATGGCTTCAACAAGTACCAGCACCAACAAGCAATAGCTTCAACATGTAACAGCACCAACAATGGCTTCAATAAGTAACAGCACCAACAATGGCTTTAACAAGTACCAACACCAACAAGCAATAGCTTCAACACGTAACAGCACCAACAATGGCTTCAACAAGTACCAGCACCAACAATGACTTCAACACGTACCAGCACCAACAATGACTTCAACACGTACCAGCACCAACATGCAATCGCTTCAACAAGTACCAGCACCAACAATGGCTTCAACAAGGTTAAGCACCAACAATGGCTTCAACAAGTACCAGCACCAACAATGGTTTCAACAAGTACCAGCACCAACAATGACTTCAACATGTACCAGCACCAACATGCAATAGCTTCAACAAGTACCAGCACCAACAATGGCTTCAACAAGGTTAAGCACCAACAATGTCTTCAACAAGTACCAGCACCAACAATGGCTTCCACAAGTACCAGCACCTACAAGCAATAGCTTCAACAAGTACCAGCACCAACAAGCAATAGCTTCAACATGTAACAGCACCAACAATGGCTTCAACAAGTAACATCACCAACAATGGCTTCAACAAGTACCAGCACCAACAAGCAATAGCTTCAACATGTAACAGCACCAACAATGGCTTCAACAAGTACCAGCACCAACTATGGCTTCAACAAGTACCAGCACCAACAAACAATAGCTTCAAGTACCAGCACCAACAAGCAATAGCTTCAACAAGTACCAGCACCAACAAGCAATAGCTTCAAGTACCAGCACCAACAAGCAATAGCTTCAACATGTAACAATGCCAACAAGCAATAGCTTCAACGAGTACCAGCACCAACAGGCAATAACTTCAAGTACCAGCACCAACAAGCAATAGCTTCAACATGTAACAGCACCAACAAGCAATAGCTTCAACAAGTACCAGCACCAACAATTGTTTCAACAAGTACCAGCACCAACAATGGCTTCAACAAGTACAAGCACCAACATGCAATAGCTTCAACAAGTACCAGCACCAACAATGGCTTCAACAAGTAACAGCACCAACAATGGCTTCAACAAGTACCAGCACCAACAATGGCTTCAACAAGTACCAGCATGAACAAGCAATAGCTTCAACAATTAACAGCACCAACAATGGCTTCAACAAGTACCAGCACCAACAAGCAATAGCTTCAACATGTAACAGCACCAACAATGGCTTCAATAAGTAACAGCACCAACAATGGCTTTAACAAGTACCAACACCAACAAGCAATAGCTTCAACACGTAACAGCACCAACAATGGCTTCAACAAGTACCAGCACCAACAATGACTTCAACACGTACCAGCACCAACAATGACTTCAACACGTACCAGCACCAACATGCAATAGCTTCAACAAGTACCAGCACCAACAATGGCTTCAACAAGGTTAAGCACCAACAATGTCTTCAACAAGTACCAGCACCAACAATGGTTTCAACAAGTACCAGCACCAACATTGACTTCAACACGTACCAGCACCAACATGCAATAGCTTCAACAAGTACCAGCACCAACAATGGCTTCAACAAGGTTAAGCACCAACAATGTCTTCAACAAGTACCAGCACCAACAATGTCTTCAACAAGTACCAGCACCAACAATGGTTTCAACAAGTACCAGCACCAACAAGCAATAGCTTCAACAAGTAACAGCACCAACAATGGCTTCCACAAGTACCAGCACCTACAAGCAATAGCTTTAACAAGTACCAGCACCAACAAGCAATAGCTTCAACATGTAACAGCACCAACAATGGCTTCAACAAGTAACAGCACCAACAATGGCTTCAACAAGTACCAGCACCAACAAGCAATAGCTTCAACATGTAACAGCACCAACAATGGCTTCAACAAGTACCAGCACCAACATGCAATAGCTTCAACAAGTACCAGCACCAACAATGGCTTCAACAAGGTTAAGCACCAACAATGTCTTCAACAAGTACCAGCACCAACAATGGTTTCAACAAGTACCAGCACCAACAAGCAATAGCTTCAACAAGTAACTGCACCAACAATGGCTTCCACAAGTACCAGCACCTACAAGCAATAGCTTCAACAAGTACCAGCACCAACAAGCAATAGCTTCAACATGTAACAGCACCAACAATGGCTTCAACAAGGTTAAGCACCAACAATGGCTTCAACAAGTACCAGCACCAACAAGCAATAGCTTCAACATGTAACAGCACCAACAATGGCTTCAACAAGTACCAGCACCAACTATTCTCTTCAACAAGTACCAGCACCAACAAACAATAGCTTTTCAAGTACCAGCACCAACAAGCAATAGCTTCAACAAGTACCAGCACCAACAAGCAATAGCTTCAACAAGTACCAGCACCAACAAGCAATAGCTTCAAGTACCAGCACCAACAAGCAATAGCTTCAACATGTAACAATGCCAACAAGCAATAGCTTCAACGAGTACCAGCACCAACAAGTAATAACTTCAAGTACCAGCACCAACAAGCAATAGCTTCAACATGTAACAGCACCAACAAGCAATAGCTTCAACAAGTACCAGTACCAACAATGGCTTCAACAAGTAACAGCACCAACAATGGCTTCAACAAGTACCAGCACCAACAATGGCTTCAACAAGTACCAGCATGAACAAGCAATAGCTTCAACAATTAACAGCACCAACAATGGCTTCAACAAGTACCAGCACCAACAAGCAATAGCTTCAACATGTAACAGCACCAACAATGGCTTCAATAAGTACCAGCACCAACAATGGCTTCAACAAGTAACAGCACCAACAATGGCTTCAACAAGTACCAGCACCAACAAGCAATAGCTTCAACATGTAACAGCACCAACAAGCAATAGCTTCAACAAGTACCAGCACCAACAAGCAATATCTTCAACAAGTACCAGCACCAACAAGCAATAGCTTCAAGCACCAGCACCAACAAGCAATAGCTTCAACAAGTACCAGCACCAACAAGCAATAGCTTCAACAAGTAACAACACCAACAATGGCTTCAACAAGTACCAGCACCAGTAATGGCTTCAACAAGTAACAGCACCAACAATGGCTTCAACAAGTAACAGCACCAACAATGGCTTCAACAAGTACCAGCATGAACAAGCAATAGCTTCAACAATTAACAGCACCAACAAAGGCTTCAACAAGTACCAGCACCAACAAGCAATAGCTTCAACATGTAACAGCACCAACAATGGCTTCAATAAGTAACAGCACCAATAATGGCTTTAACAAGTACCTACACCAACAAGCAATAGCTTCAACATGTAACAGCACCAACAATGGCTTCAACAAGTACCAGCACCAACTATGGCTTCAACAAGTACCAGCACCAACAATGGCTTCAACAAGTAACAGCACCAACAATGGCTTCAACAAGTACCAGCACCAAGAAGCAATAGCTTCAACATGTAACAGCACCAACAAGCAATAGCTTCAACAAGTACCAGCACCAACAAGCAATATCTTCAACAAGTACCAGCACCAACAAGCAATAGCTTCATGTACCAGCACCAACAAGCAATAGCTTCAACAAGTACCAGCACCAACAAGCAATAGCTTCAACAAGTAACAACACCAACAATGGCTTCAACAAGTACCAGCACCAGTAATGGCTTCAACAAGTAACAGCACCAACAATGGCTTCAACAAGTAACAGCACCAACAATGACTTTAACAAGTACCAGCACCAACAATGGCTTCAACAAGTAACAGCACCAACAATGGCTTCAACAAGTGACAGCACCAACAATGGTTTCAACAAGTACCAGCACCAACAAACAATAGCTTCAACACGTAACAGCAACAACAAGCAATAGCTTCAACAAGTACCAGCACCAACAATGGCTTCAACAAGTACCAGCACCAACAATGGCTTCAACAAGTACCAGCACCAACAAGCAATAGCTTCAACAAGTAACAGTACCAACAATGGCTTCAACAAGTACCAGCACCAACAAGCTATTGCTTCAACAAGTAACTGCACCAACAATGGCTTCAACAAGTACCAGCACCAACTATGGCTTCAACAAGTACCAGCACCAACAATGGCTTCAACAAGTATCAGCACCAACAATGGCTTCAACAAGTACCACCACCAACAAGCAATAGCTTCAACATGTAACAGCACCAACAATGGCTTCAACAAGTACCAGCACCAACTATGGCTTCAACAAGTACCAGCACCAACAATGGCTTCAACAAGTCCCAGCTCCAACAAGCAATAGCTTCAACAAGTAACAACACCAAACAATGGCTTCAACAAGTACCAGCACCAATAATGGCTTCAACAAGTAACAGCACCAACAGTGGCTTCAACAAGTAACAGCACGAACAATGGCTTTATCAAGTACCAGCACCAACAATGGCTTTAACAAGTACCAGCACCAATAATGGCTTCAACAAGTACCAGCACCAACAATGACTTCAACAAGTACCAGCACCAACAATTTCTTTAACAAGTACCAGCACCAACAATGGCTTTAACAAGTACCAGCACCAACAATGGCTTTAACAAGTACCAGCACCAACAATGGCTTCAACAAGTAACAGCACCAACAATGGCTTCAACAAGTGAAAGCACCAACAATGGTTTCAACAAGTACCAACACCAACAAACAATAGCTTCAACATGTAACAGCACCAACAAGCAATAGCTTCAACAAGTACCAGCACCAACAATGGCTTCAACAAGTACCAGCACCAACAATGGCTTCAACAAGTACCAGCACCAACAAGCAATAGCTTCAACAAGTAACAGCACCAACAATGGCTTCAACAAGTACCAGCACCAACAAGCAATAGCTTCAACAAGTAACTGCACCAACAATGGCTTCAACAAGTACCAGCACCAACAATGGCTTCAACAAGTAACAGCACCAACAAGCAATAACTTCAACATGTAACAGCACCAACAATGGCTTCAACAAGTACCAGCACCAACTATGGCTTCAACAAGTACCAGCACCAACAATGGCTTCAACAAGTACCAGCACCAACAATAGCTTCAACAAGTACCAGCACCAACAATGGCTTCAACAAGTAACAGCACCAACAATGGCTTCAACAAGTAACAGCACCAACAATGGCTTCAACAAGTACCAGCACCAACAAGCAATAGCTTCAACAAGTAACTGCACCAACAATGGCTTCAACAAGTACCAGCACCAACAAGCAATAGCTTCAACAAGTAACTGCACCAACAATGGCTTCAACAAGTACCAGCACCAACAATGGCTTCAACAAGTAACAGCACCAACAAGCAATAACTTCAACATGTAACAGCACCAACAATGGCTTCAACAAGTACCAGCACCAACAATAGCTTCAACAAGTACCAGCACCAACAATGGCTTCAACAAGTAACAGCACCAACAATGGCTTCAACAAGTAACATTAATTAACAAGTAACATAATAGCGAAAAAAAACATTTCGCTACCACTCTTTTATATATTTGAATCCTTACCTCTTTCCTGCGTCGATATTATTGTTTTATCCTGTTTCTCCAATTAATTTTACAAACATTGAGGATTTAACAGAGTGAGCGAGAGGGGGGGGGATGGGGTAAGGGAGAGAGAGAGAGAGAGAGAGAGAGAGAGAGAGAGAGAGAGAGAGAGCGCTATAAAAATTAAAACTAGATTTAGTTAGACAACAGTATAGCAGCTGGCACGTTAAAATACGGGGTGTGTGTGTGTGTGAACGTTGTAAAAATGCAGGTATCATTGGCAAGTACCCAAAATAATGAAATAAATATTTGGAAAGAAGACAATAATTTGCTTATTTGAAATGATGACTGTATTCTTCTGACATCTAACATCCATTGACGTGAGAAGTCACACAGGGCTCGCTCTATTTATGACCTTGGGCTCGACGAATTTCTCCGTTTCAATATGAGAGCCTATTATCGTGGCTTCTGTTATCAGTGTTCTTGTCAGTGTCTCTCGAGGTTGGGCTATTTTTATTTTTTCCTGTTTGTGTGTGTGTGTGTGTGTGCGTGCGTGCGTGCGTGTGTTTCCATTTGAGGACTTGCTTTATGATTCTCTGTTTTTTTCATCATATCACATGGCTGATATTTACTTAACTTATAATCTTTGCGAGTTCGTTTCTCTTATTTCTAACTAGTTTTAAATTAATTCCATTGTATTCAAACTATTCCTGCATTGTATATTCCTTAGGTTTTGATAAAAAAAATTAATATAGTTTATTCTCTTTTTCCTTCTTTGATTTCATTCTTTCATATGTCTGCATAAGTAAGGGTTAATACATTTGCGTGGAATATCCACAACCTTGTATTTATGCTTCAAATTTTCTATTTCCATATTTTCACAAGCATTCTAAAAGCCAACGAAGTATTAATTATATTCTGATTTTGACTTTGTCTCTTCTTGATTTATACAAATTTCAGTGCCAACGAAGTGATCTATTTCTTCTGCTGCTTTCCCTTGCATGTTTACTTTTTCTTCCCGAGTAACTGGATTTTCTTTACTGACGCCTTTTTTGCTTGATCTCTAATCCTATTCTGCTGTTTGTTGAAACAGCGGGCGTCTTTTTTTTTTTTTTTAACTTACATCCTGTTTCACAATACCACAGAGAATAACTTAGTTGTCCACGAAATGAAGGTCTTATAATTGAGACCCACGTGATGCCAGTACACATTTATTCATGATGAAGTTAATGGCAATTCCATAAATAAAGGAGTTAATAAATACCGCTGCATGCATTTATGACATAATTAACATATATTATAACTGACACGCATTTAGGAGGTTCCAAGGTATAAATTGTGTCTCAAGCAATGAAGTTTACGATCTCTTTATCTTTTGAGAAAGTAATGAAATTCATTAAAGATATTCATGGCATATGTTTTGAAAACGTGACACAAACCAACATGCAGTGTGCACTTGACAATATTGTTGTCAGAAGATTCCTACAAGAACAAAGAACGAAGACATGAGTTGTTTGATGAGGTAGGGTTATGACAAGTAGTTGTGGCTTGTGTTGACAGTAGTTTCTAGTAGGCTAAAATTTCAAAAAATATGTGCTGTGAGTACACTCTGATAATACATTTAGTTAGGAGGTATCGCGAGTTTTCAGGCTGAGAATGTAGGCAGGGAGGCTACGCTTGGGAGTTATGGCCTAGGTGTCTTCATCTTGGGGTGCCAAGAACTAAATGCTTGCCTCCGGGGAGGGTAGTGTTCTAGTGGTCAGATTGCATTGTGTTGCAAAGCTAATTATCACGAGTTTCCTATCTTATAGAAATAGAGATATAATAAAGGGGAAGACATGTATTGTAACAAAATACTGTCTATCTATCTATTGACATTTCGAGCCGTAGCCGGCCCATAGGGCGTAGACCAAGATACTCCTTCTCCTATCTGAATTTTTGTTCTAGCAGTTTTCAATTCTCTTAAAGATATTTTATCGAATCTCGCCATTTGTCTCTGTTCTGTGCAAGTAGCTCTATCTCATTGAGGGAACCGATTCCTGTTGCTCTTGCCTCTCTCATCCATGTTCTTCTCAGTGTCTCTCTGGGTCTTCCTCTTTTTCTCTTACCTGTACCTGTTGTTTCCCACATGAGGGCTTGCTTTGCTATTCGGTTATTATCTCTTCTCATCACATGTCCAACATATGACCATCGTCTATTCTTTATTACTGAAGATATTAGTGGTTGATTGGCGATTTCTCTAATTTCCTCGTTTGTTTTGAATTCGTTCCTGAAACAAAATACTGCAGTCCACAAATTTTTTTTTTCGCTCGCAACTTTTACCTCTGACGAAGTCCCTAGAGACTAGGAACTGAATTTTGCCTGTTAATCCATTTTTTCCTGGTAGCCGTGTGCACAGGGTTCCCACGAAGCACAGGCAGATAACTCCGACTTCGGAGGTACTTTTTTCCGTCGATGAGTAAATGATGTTTCAAGCCGTACCTCGCTGCTGAGACCAGGGATGGTTGCTGCAGAGAGAAATCATAAATTAAAATCCCAATCGGTGTAGCCGGGATTTGAACCCACTACCTCTCTGTCTCGAGGCTGGCGTCTTGCCTCAAGACCAACTAATCCCCCAGTCCACAAAATGAAAGCCTATGCTAAAGCAGGTTTGCTTTTTATTGCTACCAATACTTTTGCTGGTTAGCAGGATGTTGTCACAAGAACTTAATGTTGGTGCTTAGTGTTTACAATTATGGCATTATACACAATAAGGTGAGTTGAAGAAAGCGTGATGCATCCGGCTAAAGCAAATTCTCAGTCTTTGGTCTAATAGAGGCTTAGTTTCGTTTGTTCTCTCTTGGAACCTGAATAATGGGTGTTTTATTATCTTCTTAAAGAACAAATTAATTCAGTTTTACAGTATTATAACAATAGGGAGTTGACCACAAATGAAAGCCTTTTATTTAACACGTCTTGCGTTTTACATAGATCCTCTTGTGTTCTATATGGAAGTGAATCGTGGACAATAAGTGAACAAGCTAGAAGATCATTTGAGGCAGCAGGAATGTTGCTCTACAGAAGAATGTTTAGAATACCATGGATCTAAATGGGGAGATTAGTTGCTTTGAATGAAGTCAGAGCACACAAGACTTTTGATCGAATCAACTTAGGAAAAAAAAATACAATATCTCTTATCACGTCATGAAAATAAAAATAAAAAACGGGAAAATATCGCAACAGATTATAGGATAGCAGGAAAGAGAGAGAAAACACAAGACAACTTAACAGCAGTAACACTGATAAGGGACTGTTATTTATTGAGGGACATAATCACCTTCACCTATCAGTATGGTACCGGTGATGATGATGATGATGACAACATTGCAAAAGACAAGTCACACCTATCAGACATGAGCTAATTTTCTTAAATATAACCATTCATTCAAAGTGGAAAATAATACCAACAGCTACACTTGTTGAGAGCTCCAAGGGTTTTGACTGAACTCGATGACATCTCTATTTACTTTATCAACATGGTGGACATAGATTAATTAAGTAAAAAAGTAAAGTACCTCCGTCACGCCAAGTGGCGTATAGGGAAATATGGTGTTAGTGACCCTATATTTTACAGACCTTCAGCACATGATTTTTGGGGTAATGTGGTCAGTATTACGCCCGTGCTGCTTTACTTTCCCAGAAAAAAATCCGGTACCCATTTAAGGCTGGGTAGACCCGGAAGCCGTCGGTTGGGATCGAACCCTACCCCTTGTCCTTTGTAGTCCAGTTCACTAACCACTGAGCTATCGCGGCTCAGTGTGAGAAAAAGGAAAATAACGCACGAACATTATAACAGTGAAACACGATATCATGGCTTGCTTAAAGAAAAAGAAAGAAAGACTATAAATATGAAATGGTAATGAGCAGCTAGGCTAACAGTAAGACAAACTACGTTTCGCAAAAGCTTTCATCGAGTATGACTAACAAACTGTACACAATAAACACAAAATTCCGAGTCAGAATTCACAGCAATACAGATCTAAAACATGTCGGAAAAGCTAAGATTTTCGTAGAGTTTGGTTACAAGATTAATAGAATAGGACAGGTAGTATTTAATTAGACAAAGGAATCAAACAATGAAAAATTGAGGCAATCTTCATAATAACGATTTTAAAAGCGATTCAATAAATGCTAGCTTTTATATGCACGAAGAATATATCAATTAAAATACATGTTTAAGAAATCAGGAGCAAAAGCAGAAAATGTAAACAGTTGTTAGACAAACATGTTTGTTGTAAGGTAAAGGAGGAAAATTGATTAATGCTGATCAGTGTCAAGTTTATTATGTGGAAGCTAGTTATGGACATATTCATAAATATAAAGAATCTCGAGGACAGATGTTTGGAACCGAAAGGCGCAGATGACGATGATCAAGAGGTGTAGGCACAAAGTGGCCTCAAAGGAAGCAGAGGATGGATGAAGAAAATCATTATAGGCCAAATGAATGTGGTTCTGTTGAAGGCAACTAAACCATCAATGAGAAGTTCAGAAAACTGTGGTGTCTTGTGTTAACATCTATAGATGACACACATTTCAAAGTCATCACAAATGTGGTTTCTTTCTTCCTCAGAGATTGATTAGAATCTGAGAAGTGTGTAGGTGGAAGATATTTTACTCATAAAATAAATAATTAGTGATGGAAATTACTTTTAGTAAATAACGTAATGAACTGGAAAGTAAGATATTCTGATCCAGCGGAAAGTATACAGGATAAATTGTAAGCAACACTAAGAACATACAATTCTGAAAAAGCTAAATCGCTTATTCCAGCGACAATATAGTAAATAAATAATACATACATGGAATAACTGTTCCCGTGGATGTAATAGAATAATAGCTCAGTCTAGTTTTGTCTCCTTGATGAGAACAAAGCTAAAATAATTAAATTGTCAAGATAAAATAATATGATTCCCGTTTACAATGACAATTTCAGAATTTATAATTTTGTTAATGGCAAATGCATGTCTTGTACCGGGACTACCTAAAGTTTTAGTAACTCAATTGAACACACAGAATAGACGATTTATTAATGCGTTTTGGCTGTACAGAGAACGCGCTACTCCGCTTGGAGTAAAGGAGAAGCATAAAAGAGATAGATGTATGCTAGCATGGAGGAAGGGATTGGAGAAGAGAACAAGAGAGACATTTTGAGAAGTAAAGGGTCAGGAAGGAACGAGAATGATTTTGAAAGAGTACTTTTCGTTGATAAAAGCTATCTAGGAGTGTAAAGTAGTTCGTTCAGAAATTAGTGCCCACAGAGTTTATCAGTTATCTCGGAAACTGTTTGATGAATTTCTGTAATTCTTTTAAATGAAATTTTTTTTTTCACCGACCTTAAGATTTTATAACATTTAAGCACAAAAGTAGTCGGAATTTTGCACAAATCGTTTTTTGTTATATAATTTTAGGAACCGTTTCCAAACGTTTCGTCAAAGAACCGTTTCCGGTTGTTTCCAAAATGGAGGAATTATTTTTCTCCGGCTTGGTATATAACAGTTGATCTGAGGTTTAACAAGCCGCTATCGTAAAAACGATGTTGTTAATAAAACGTAGACCTGATACAGAATGTGTAAATTAGCAGTAGATAGTAGTGATAGTTTTTTCGGCCCTAAAACAACAACAAAAATAGGATTCTGGAATGTGCGAACAATGGCCGCTCCGACGAAACATGCACAGGTCGCGAGCGAGATGGACATATACGATCTAGATATTTTAGGATTAAGCGAAATGCGCTGGCTTGGAACAGGTAGGAGATCTATTGATAATAAAATAGTAGTTTTTTTTCTGGAAGGGAAGATGGAAATCACAGCGAAGGAGTAGGCATAATGATGACAGACAAAACCAGTAGAAGAGATCAATCACTTTATCTATCTTGGAAGTCACATTGATCGAGAAGGGGATACGAGCAAAGAAATTAGAATCAGAATAGCTAAAGCAGCAATGTCTTTCAGAAGCCTTGAAAAGTTTTGGAAATCAAAACTCATCAGCACAAACACAAAACTTAGGCTATTCAAATCAAATGTACTATCAACCCTTACGTATGCGTGTGAAAGCTGGAAAACAACAAGAGATATAGAAACAAAGTTGAACGCATTCGAAAATAAATGTCTAAGGAAAATACTTGGTATAGAATGGAACGAATTCAAAACAAACGAGGAAATTAGAGAAATCGCCAATCAACCACTAATATCTTCAGTAATAAAGAAAAGACGATGGTCATACGTTGGACATGTGATGAGAAGAGATAATAATCGAATAGCAAAGCAAGCCCTCATATGGGAAACAACAGGTAAAAGAAAAAGAGGAAGACCCAGAGAGACACTGAGAAGAACATTGATGAGAGAGGCAAGAGCAGCAGGAATCGGCTCCCTCAATGAAATAGAACTGCTTGCACAGAACAGAGACAGATGGCGAGATTTGATAAAATATCTTTAAAAGAAAACTGCTAGAACAAAAAATTAATATAGGAGAAGGTGTATCTTGGTCTACGCCCTATGGGCCGGTTACGGCTCGAAAGGTCCTAACATAACGACAATTTTAGGAAAATATCAAACCGTATGGCCTAAACATTAGATTTTACTGTAAATTATGTTAATTTTCTAACATTGCAAGTCAAAGGCGTATCCGTATCACATTGAAGAGTGCACCATTTTTTTAATTTGATTTTACATCTTCGTCATAGTGATAGTTAAACTTTGACCAAAGTATGAAACAAACATAGTCGCCAAATAGCAGGCATGTCATGAACAAAAATACGTGAAACGACCGAAACATCAAACAGTGTAACAAGTTGATTTGATACAAACATTTTCAAAATCTCACGTCTAATAACGTCTTCCTCAAAATCATCAACTTTAATTTATCTTCCTTGCTTTGACTGTCGTCTCTGCAGATTAGAAGTTCTTTCCTATCCATCAATTGAAAGACTCTCTATCTATACTTAGAGCTGCCCGTGTTCTTTTTTTTTCTGGTTTTTTTTTTGACATCGTAATATAACTGATATAATATAATGAGATTATTTTAAGATCCATTAGGGGCATGCCTGGAATAACAATCGGAGGTAATAATATAAATAATCTAAGGTATGCTGATAATACAGTCTTAATCGCTAAGAGTGAAAATGAGTTACAAGAAATGTTAGACATTATAGTGAAAGAAAGCAAAATAAGGACTTAGCCTTTATAGCAAAAAGATAGAAATAATGGTAACAACAAAGAAAAAGACATCACCTCAATGCAAAATAAAGACAAGTGGAACAATATTAAAACAGGTAAATGAATTTAAATATTTGGGAACTTTGTTAACCTCAGACGGAAGATGTACAACAGAGGTGAGATGTGGAGTGACTCAGGCAAAAGCAGCTTTCCGAAAAATGAGAAAGATACTATGCAATCCATTTTTGACAATACAAACAAGAAAAAGAGTTCATAAATGTTATGTAGAGCCGGTCTTAACATATGAATATGAATTATGGACTATAGGACAAGAAAAAAAAATCACTGGAGGGTGTAGAAATGTGGTTTTACAGAAGAATGTTGAGAATACTATGGACAGCTAAGAAGAGTAATGAAAACGTTCTGAAAGAGGCCAAAGCAAAAAAAGAGAGCTAATTTCCAATATTAGGAAGAAATAATCATATTTGTTTGGGCAATGTAATGAGAATGGTAACATATGGATGTGAATCACGGACAATAGGACAACAGACAAGAAAATCACTGGAGTCTGTAGAAATGTGATTTTACAGAAAAAATGTTGAGAATACCATGGACAGATAAGAAGAGTAATGAAAACGTTCTGAAAGAGGCCACAAAGAAAAAGAGAGTTAATTTCTAATATTAGGAAGGAATAATCATCATTTTTTGGCCACGTAATAAAAAGGGAACAGTTGAAATATACTGTAACAACTAGGAAAATTGAGCGAAGAAGAGAAAGAAGGAAACAAAGAGAAAAGATACCAGACAGATTAAGAGAATGGCTTGGCAGAAGGTCAACAACAGAAATATAAATAACTCGATTTTAAAAATCAAGTTGTCACTTCACAATAACTTACAAATTATCACATACAAAGAATTATACATTAATAGTAAATATTTTGTCAAGATATGCCTATGATTTTTTTTCACAAGAAATCGGAAACTCTCTCTCTCTCTCTCTCTCTGCGTTCAGGACTCAATCAGAGTAAGGATTCCAGACTCTCATATGAAGTCAGCTGTCAGGCTAAGTGTGTTGATCGCCCCCACAGACAGAACATCACAATTAGAGTCTGTCAGATCCACTCTGACTGAACACACGTTAATACGTTGCACTGTGTTCTGCGCCAGTGGCCCAGTGCATCCGATTTCAGCCAGCATTTTTTCAGGTTTGCTTTCCTTAGCCTTTGATTGTCCCCAATCTTCCTGCAAGGCAGCAGTTGATCTTTTCTGTCGGGGGATTCTGCCCTTAGATGGTCGGCCTTCCCAGGTTTACGAGCACCATCTGCCCGAGTCACTAGAGGTGACTAACACAGACATGCGACTTGTAATATGAGGAAACTGCAACAAGGAACACACTTCATGCACAGCCTCCATTTGTTCCCGCCGCCTATCCCCACATACCGGTAAGTCACGTCCTCCCGAAAATGATGACCATCGTAGCACCCGATGACGCTAGGCCATCGTTGACGACTCCAATTCCGAACATATAGACACACAGTCAGTCGTCAATTTATTCTTGTTGCACATCAAACAGCAGACCGTAAGATTTGCGCACGGCCGGTCTAGGGAACCAATACGATGACGTAGGACACAATGTCGCCAAACTCATAATCTCGATACCTTTAGACTTATGTCTGATTACTCAAGTGTAAACAGTCTACGACGAACAATACACGAAGCAACTTCCCAAAGAGACAAAACTGCGACTGACGAAGTAGCCTACATCAATGTGTAACGTGGAAATAACTTGCGTCAAAGAATCCCAATAACGGTCTTGAACAGCACCAATGTGACGTAAAGCACAGATGAAGTCTGGACGGTGGAATGTCTCACTCACAACACTTGATTCGTCAAAAACGGACTGTTGTCGACCTACGACCTCGTCTTAGCGACACAGATGTATCAAGCATATCATCATTCTGACTTTTACGCAGAAAAGTGCAATGAAGATCCGAAATTAATCAGACCTTGGGTGCATTTTCTGCAGCGATCGAGAGGACGTGGACTAGATCCGCCATCTTGGAAACGGAAGTCAAATCGGAAACAACAACACCACTTTCTGAACGGCGCGTCTTACAATTTACTGTTCAATGAGCGCGAAATGGTGCTAGGATTGTGTGGAGAACACGTGAGATTTCCTTTTTTTAAAAGATGAGTTGATTGCAAAAAAAAATGTGGGTATTGTAAACTTCTAAAAATTAGGGCAGCCATGAAAATAATATTGTTATATACCTCAAAGAAACAAACATCTTTCCTAAATGCATGACAGTAGGGCAAACAAATCAGACTTAAGGCCGGCGAAAAAGAAATAAGATTTCTTGAAAAAGAATTACTGAAATTCATCAAACAATTTCCGAGATAATTAATAAATTCTGTGGGCACGAATTTCTGAACGAACTTTTATAGCAGGTATTTCTGGGTGCGTTTACGTTGCTGCCAAAGATGTTTGGAACGTCATGAAGGGAATGTCGTGCAGTGACGCAAGGGTAGTTATTCGACCAACACGAGGGAAGTGAAAGAGGACACACACAGATTGTATGCTAATGAGGGGATGAATTAGCATTTTCTGTTTGATTGTTGGCGTAACCCCGTTGTTTACATGAGCAAATGTGGAGAACGAAGTGATAATGTTGTGCAGGTCAGATGTCTATACTAGCAGAGCTGGCGAACCTGAACCAGTTGGGAACACAATTGGGAATAGAAATATCTGTGAAAGTGTCTTATTGACGCTGACATAAAACTGTGAGTGCCAAGCTTCTGTTTCGTGTAGTCATGTGACCTTTTAAACAAGAGTCATGTGCTGCTCACAAACCAGAATGACAGCAGTTCGTAGCCTAACACAGGTCACGGTAATTGGGTGAGTGGCCGCGTATGGAGCAGTACATAAATTAAGGTGACAGTAAGCAACTGTTTTCTCTACTGCATTATTTGGACTTGTAGTTGAGAAGCCTGTGTGCCTATATCAGTGAGAACAGTTCTGGTGGTAGTTATGCTGCCAAAGGACCACTCAACTCAGACTACTCAAAGGGCTGAGACCAGGAAAAACGAGACACAAACATGTTGAAATCAGTTGCAGAGTGCAACATAAATTCTCACCGTGAAGACGTTATAGCCCAAAAGAAACTGATATGGAGATCTCACCGGCCTGGAGCTGAAGAACATTTTCTTCGAACTTATTAGTAATGACGTCTAGAGGTGTACACAGAAGAGGAACGAAAATGTAAACATGGCTGTAATAAAAAAAATAACATTTGTTAATGACAGATTTCTAAAAGGGACGCCAGCAAGGATGAAATGGGCGTGGGTTCAGCCCAAGATTAACGCATTACATATGACACGATGGGGAAAAAATGGGCACTTGATTCCTTAATAGCGAGGAAGAACCCTGGCTTCACCTGCAAATGTTGTGACGCCGTCTACTAGGGTAAAGTTTAATACTTCACTCCTCTACGACATTATGTTTTACGGGGCATCTTTTACTTTTCTTTTTGAAGGAATTGATAAATGTAATCAAGGTGTGTGTTCAACACACGCACGCGCGAACGCATGTAGACACACACACACACAGAGCTGTTTCGTATTCCATAGACGGTTGTCGATTTTGGGCATTAACAGCTAGACGCGGTTTTGCCGATCAGCTTTCTCTCGTGGCTGATTTTGTCAATATCTGACTGGCAGGTCCGGCAGCAGAGTGAACGAGGCACATTATTTTGATGGATCTCACCTCTTTTCATTTAACTTTGACGTCATTTCATTTTCGAATCTAACACCACTTCTTTTATTTGTTCTCAATGAGCCACGATCTTCTACCCGAGTTCCTCAGTATTGTTGTACTTTTATGAACAGGTCTGGTCTCACAGGGACGCCTTACAGACATCCTTTCCTATTTACTTCGACAATCCATGAATGCGCTTTCTTTTCTCAAATTACCAAAGCTATATATATATATATATATATATATATATATATATATATATAAGTGTGACGTGTGTCCTTTGAAATAACGTATCGCAACTATCCGAGTCTTGGACTCCTTAAGTGTTACCATAATCATGTTGTACGAGCGTAAAGTATAATCAATAGATTAAAGTATAATGATGTTTATGTTCACTTTACTTTCCTCTTTCTGTGTTGTCTTCCAGCGTTGAGATGAGAAAAAATTAAATATTATGGTCAATGATCTGTAGTATGTCTCCTGTATGGTGGGCATCGTGATGTCTACAATTTCATGAACCCGTCGACCTCTAGGTCTACCCTTTCTCCTTTTCTGTTGCTTCGTGTCATCAAGAAAATCCGTAGATCAGTTAAACCAGTTTGTGTACCAGACACAAATATTCAGATTTGACGTCGACGGCAAACAACAGAAAGTGTTGCTATTTGATCATCAGTGTTCTCGTTACAAACATTAAACACGGGAGCTGGCAACCTTTTATTTTATGAGGGCCAGATCTGACAACTAGGAAGACTCTGAAAGCCTGATGCAGTTATACCGTTATTATATAAATTATTTATTTGCATTCACAAACGATTGTGATGTAGAAATCGTATTAGTATAGAAGAGTGGAAGACATACAAGAGAGTGAAATGAAGGGGAGATGGTGCGACAGAAAAAGGGGGAACGGGGGAAATTCAAACATTCATTGTAAATATGAAGCTTACCCGTGTAATGACAGGGTTGTGCATGAACTTCACGCGCAAGGTTGTCCTTGATTGGTGGTATTTGACTAACAACAATATGTTGCTTATTTTCTAAATTTGTGTCCATTTCTTGCTTTTGATGTAGACCACTTAAGTTTAAAAAAAAAAATTAATTCACAAACATAAGTGCTGTCAACCAATGAATTAACTTTTGTGTTTTTTTAATGTATTCATTGGATATTGTTCCGGTGGGAAAGTAGATGCATAGAAGTCCCACTACCTTCGGGTCCTTGTTTGCTGTGCAGCAAAATCTTTAAAATACTCCATGAACTGGCAGTAAATATCACTAATGGTGTCGGCATAGGTAATGAACTTAGTAAAAGATTTCATCTGCTCTCCAAAACTTTAAAAAAAGGTGTTTACTTCTCGCAGATTACTCTCCCAAAGTTTCAGTTCTTTTTCTAGAAAGCTTTGAAGTTCCAGTTAAGTTCGTCTACCAGTTCATCTTCTTCTTCTGCGATCATGGCTCATTCAGACTAGGACTCCGGACTCTCTTATGAAGGCAGCTGTCTGTTTAAGTGATTCAGTTGTACCGTATAGTTTCTCTTCCAGGGAGGTGGGTGTGGACCACATTGTCCTTCTCAGGTCTGTGTGCTGGGGGCAATCCTGTAGAACATGTTTTGTTGTCATGTTATCCAGTGTACAGTGGCATAGGCTGGTAGTTCCTATTTTGAGTTTGCGAACATGTGGTTTCTCATTCTGTTGTGGCCAGTGCGTGGGCGAAGTATGATGACTTAATCCCTCCTTAACAGTTGGTGGTATCCGTCCCTCTTGTTATACTTTGGGTGTTCTTGTTTCCATTTTTCATGGTACTGGCCTTTGATGATGGATTTGGCTTCATCGTAGCTGACCAGATGGTTCTCTTGTGGTAATCTCCCTCCCTCTTTAGCTAATTAGTCTGCGCGTTCGTTTCCGTGTATATTACAGTGTGATGGTATCCACTGGATGACCACTCTCTGGAAGTTATTGTACAGTTGGTCCAGGGTTGTTCTCAAGCCATCTAGCTCACTGTTCCCGGGGGTTTTTAGAGCTGTTAGGACTGACAGTGCATCAGTCAGTATCACCAATTTCTTGTGCATGTTATTTTTGTGTTGGACAGCCAGTTTTGCAGCGTCTTTGAGGGCTTCAGTTTCTGCTTTAAAGTTTGAGAATTTCCCAGTAGCTATTGACTTGGTGATCTCTTCCTGGCTATTCAGTCTTAAGAACACACCTCCTCCTCCATTTTTTGTGGCATTTGTAGCAGAGCCATCTGTGTATATGTGTGACCAGGAGTCCTGTGGGTAGTTGTCGTTTGTGTGTTTTTCTGCTATGTTTTCTCTCTGTGTCTGTTTGGATGCCTTTTTCATGATTCCTATTATGTCTTCCTTATGTTCTGGTATTTTGTGTTTCCATGAGGAGTCATATCAGATGGCCTTATGGGTTTCGGCATTGTTTGGGACAGTGCTGGGTCACTAGTTGCCAGTTCTTTAGAGATTGCAGCGAAGTTGCTCCTCTTTAGTCTTCCTTTTCCGAAACCAGTTATTCTTTGGTGCATGGGGTAGCTAGGGAGCCTTTTATATTTCTCCGCTTGTTGCATTACTTTAGTTTTTCGTCTGTCTTCTAAGGTTTGTAAACCTGTTTCTCTTTCTGGAGTCTCGATAGGTGTAGATTTCATAGCACCAGTGATGATACGGGCAGCCTGGTTTTGTGTTATGTTAATTTTGCTAAGCTGTGATTTAGAAGCTGTAGCCCAGGCTGTGACTCCATACTCTAGGACTGGTCTTACTCTTCCTACGTATAGTCGTTTCAAGATATTGCTGTCTGCTCCCCAGTCCGTTCCTGCCAATTTATTCATATTATCTGTTCTTTTTGTGGCTGTTTTGTTTGCCTTGTCTATCTGATCTATCCATGTCATTCTGCGATCCATGGTGACGTCAAGATATGTTGGGTTTTGGTCAATAGGAAGTGTATGGTCTTTTATCTTCAGTTTTGCAGAGAGTGTGTTTCTTGATAGGCTGAAAATTGTGTATGTAGTTCTTTTCCGTTAATTATTAGTAACCGGGTGTTCGTCCATTTTTCGAGTTTTCCTAGGGCATCTTGCATTCTGGAGCTAGCCACTGACATAGATTCTTCACGTGCCCATATTGCCAGGTCGTCTGCGTAAATTGCTCAGTGTATCCTGGTTGGAATGTCCATTACGATGCCATTTAAGAAAATTAAGAAGAGCGTTGGGGATAGGACTCCACCTTGTGGGACACTTTGTTCTATTCGGCTTTCTTACTTAGTTGTCCATGTACTTGTACTCTGGTCGTTCTGTCTTGTAGGTATTAAGATATCCAATTAATAAACGGCCTTGGATGCCAAGTCTGAGAAGCTTGTTCTTTAATCCTTCTCTCCATACCCTATCAAAAGCCTTCTCCATGTCGACCCACACTGTCAGTGTGTGTTTCTTTTATTGTAGAGCATCTTCTATTACCTGAGCGAAGTAGGTGACCAGGTCTTCAGTTGATCTGTGCTGACAGAAGCCACTTTGTTGTGGTATGATTTGTTGTTTTGTCTCTAAATGCCACATGAGTCTTCTGTTGACCAGCCTTTACATGAGTTTTCTCAGGCAGCTCAGTAGGCTAATTGTTCTGTAGCTGTTTGGGTCCAGTGGGTCTTTTCCATGTTTGAAGATGGGCACCATAATGGCTTCTTTCCAGGTTGCTGGCATTTGTCTACCAGTTGTCCTTGTGTTTGTAACTTGAGATTATGGTTTTTATAATGTGGAGAGTTGTCCAAGATGGCGATTTGTTTTAATTTCCAAGTGTGGATTATGTGATAAAAGTAACCAAAAAAAAGTTTTTTCTAATAGATATATTTATTTAAAAAGTTTTGTAAAGTGCTCTTTTAAAAGAGGAGGACAAGATAAGATAAGTATTTTAAAAATGTAACCATCTAAAAATGTATAGTTAGACCGTAAAAAAATCGCGAATTTTTGTGACACCTAGCGATCTACCACGCGGGAAAACATCTCATGGTTATCCCCAACGTGTGTTTTTAAGTTAAACCCTTAACTTACGACGGACTCAGCAGGTCGTTAATGGATACACGTTTTATGTTCAGAGAAATCACAGAAAATTGATGATAGATCTCAAATATAAAGTAGCAACCATCAATATATGCGGAATTAAAAAAAAAACCAAAGAAGTTGAACCAAGAAGAATAGGAAAAATAGGCCTTGGTTCTAAAAAAAAAAGGTCAAATTTTGATCAAAGAAGCTAAGAAAAAGAAATGGACATAATTCGGACAAAATATAAGCAGGGAATTCAAGACAGCAACAAGAGATTTGAAAAAGAAAACCACGATCCTACAATGAGCTCATAAATAACAAAGACGGACAGCCAATATCAAATAACCAACATATGCAAAAGATATGGAGATAATATTTTGAAGACCTGTTAAACATGGCGCCATCTACCAATAACACAATAAAAATCAAACTAGAATTAACACACACTGAACTCAACATAATGAAAGAGTAAATCGAAGAAGTAATAAAATATGCACCCAGAAATAAAGCACCGGGATAGATAACACGCCAGTACAAATAATAGCAGCAGCAGAAGAAATAGGAGTTACATGGCTGCTCAGAATATTAAATGCAGCATGGCACAAACAAAAAACCCCAGAAGGCTGGCAACAGACTATCGTCGTACCAATATGTAAATAGAACGGTAGCAAGAGAGACTGCAATCAGTATAGAGGTACATCGCTTCTCAGCCATGTAGGAAAGTTATACTTCAAAATTTTGGAATAAAGGTACCAATAATAGAACTACAGTTAAGCGATTTACAAATGGGTTCCGAAAAAAAAAGAGTATGTACTGATGCACTAATTACCTTAAACAGCTAGCAAAAATGACGACAGCATACAATCAACATTTGTACGCAGCTTTCATTGACCAGGAAAAAGATGGGTAGCTTAGATTTCTATATCTTGTTTTTTGGTATATAAAGTTTGTATATAAAGGTATGTATTTCGGAATATAAAGAAAGGGATGAAAATAACAGCAGTTGTATTAAGACTATAAACAATGATGTTGAAGTTAAGACGTTTCTATAACAAAATATCAATAAATGTGATGGGAATAGTAATTGTTGTAATAGAAATACCTATAAGATGAGCATTTCTGAAATCGAGGTGATAATGGTTTGTGTAAAATACATTTCGACATTCCTAATATGAGATACCGCTTTTCCGTTTTCACCTGAGCTTGTAACTAGGTCAGTGCACCTGGAAAATGTTAAACAAAACCATGTTTTACATTAACTTTAGACCTTTCTCTCTTTCTCTCTTCAACCCTTTCACCTTCTGTCGTTTCTTTCTCCCTTCGTTTACTGATGCGTGTTTGTTTGTTTGTGAAGTAAATAAGAGGACAGATAAATTGAATTATCAAGGTAGTCCATTAAAACAGACCTAAAGAAAGCATGCATTCTACAGTGATGAAAATAGCAGAAACGGAAGCCAGTAAGAGAGTATTTGTGCAGTGTCCTGTGTTGGCTGCCGATAGTTGTCTTGTCAGACTGGATCCCTCGAGCAGCAACTCACAGACGAGTTATCTTCTGCATCTCCCGAGCAAACCTCCAGCAGCGAAAGCTTACATTTCATGGCTGCTTGCCCAACACGTAATTAATTATTTTTTTTTTTATTTATTTATTTTTTTTTAAGATTCACGTTTGAAATTTGATTACGGGGGGGGGGGGGGGGGGGGGGGGGGGGGGGGGGGGGGGGGGGGGGGGGGGGGGGGAAATGAGATTGCAAGGAATATGTTTATACACTGATGCTCATACATCAACCATCCCGCACATGTTTTTTGTTTCTTTTTTGTGTGTTGTTTGTTATGAAACGTTGATTTGTTCACATTCTCGTTTTTTTTTAATTTGCCGTACGTTTTGTCCATCTCCTTATTTGCATTGGTGCTAAGCGTTTTGTCTACGCATTTCTATCATTTATTTGGTGTAAAAAGTTGATTTGTTCACGCACTTCTTATTTATTTAGGGTAATGCGTTTATTTGTCTACGCATTTATCTCATTTATTTGGTGTAAAACGTTGTTTTGTCCACTCACGTCTCTCATTTGTGTGTTGTAAAACGTTGTTTTGTCCACTCACGTTTCTCATTTATGTGGTGTCAAACGTTGTTTTGTCCACTCACGTCTCTCATTTATGTGGTGTCAAACGTTGTTTTATCCACTCACGTCTCTCATGTATGGGGTGTAAAACGTTGTTTTGTCCACTCACGTTTCTCATTTATGTGGTGTAAAACGTTGTTTTGTCCACTCACGTCTCTCATTTGTGTGTTGTAAAACGTTGTTTTGTCCACTCACGTCTCTCATTTATTTGGTGTAAAACGTTGATTTGATTGATTTTACTACCACTAGCTTTACAGCAGCTTCGCATATCTATGCATCTTGGTGCATCTTTATGCCTTCGATATGACCACGCATTTCTCTCATTTATTTGATTAAAACGTTGTTTTTTCCGCGCATTTCTTTCTTTTATTAGGCGAAACACATTGATTTGTCCACAAACTTCTCATCAATTTGGTGTAAATTTTTTTATTTGTTCACGCACTTCTCATTTATTCTGTGTAAAACGTCGATGTGTCCACGCACTTCTCACTTATTCTGTGTAAAACGTTGATGTGTCCACGCACTTCTCACTTATTCTGTGTAAAACGTTGATGTGTCCACGCACTTCTCACTTATTCTGTGTAAAACGTTGATGGGTCCACGCACTTCTCATTTATTCGGTGTCAAACGTTGATGTGTCCACGCACTTCTCACTTATTCTGTGTAAAACGTTGATGTGTCCACGCACTTCTCATTTATTCTG
The DNA here is from genome assembly GCA_032433765.1 of Megaustenia siamemsis. Taxonomy (NCBI): domain Eukaryota; kingdom Metazoa; phylum Mollusca; class Gastropoda; order Stylommatophora; family Ariophantidae; genus Megaustenia; species Megaustenia siamemsis. The sequence goes on from JAVIAB010000092.1 coordinate 166,946,192, forward strand.
TGTAAAACGTTGATGTGTCCACGCACTTCTCACTTATTCTGTGTAAAACGTTGATGTGTCCACGCACTTCTCACTTATTCTGTGTAAAACGTTGATGTGTCCACGCACTTCTCACTTATTCTGTGTAAAACGTTGATGGGTCCACGCACTTCTCATTTATTCTGTGTAAAACGTTGATGTGTCCACGCACTTCTCACTTATTCTGTGTAAAACGTTGATGGGTCCACGCACTTCTCATTTATTCTGTGTAAAACGTTGATGTGTCCACGCACTTCTCACTTATTCTGTGTAAAACGTTGATGGGTCCACGCACTTCTCACTTATTCTGTGTAAAACGTTGATGGGTCCACGCACTTCTCACTTATTCTGTGTAAAACGTTGATGGGTCCACGCACTTCTCATTTATTCGGTGTCAAACGTTGATGTGTCCACATTCGGTGTTAAACGTTGATGTGTCCACCGTGTTCTCTCACTTGTTTGTGTAGCACACGTTACATGTTTCTGTGCTCTCGTTGTGCTATTTTCTATTTACGCGTGAAAAGCAAGCGCCCCTCCATAACTTGTACAGATTTGACATATTTTCAATTTCGTTCTACAAATATTTGGAGGTAAGGAGGCAGTTATTACCACCTTCCCAACACTCCGAGTCAGTTACTCGCTAGACAAGACACCCAACGCCAGCTGGGCTGAAAGTGGTCAGCAACTCATAGCTGACATCAGGATCAGTTAAACAAAATTGATCAGAATCTCACTCCACCTCCCCGTGGGGCTGGGGGGGGGGGGACCATGGGAACAAAAGTAACTGATCTTGTCAAGGAAACATCTAAGAAGGGCGACAATCTGGTACCGAAACATGTCTCGCTGATGTCGCATGTATTTGACCACTTAACATCCATTAAGTGCGAACTGAGAAGATGGATAGTCGTCTAACCAATACTGCAACACAAGAAGAGGAGGGCGAAGGTGGAAGAGATGTCCATTATTTGAAACGGGTCGACTCGAGAGTGTATGAATTGGAGCATTGGGCTTGGCGAGAATCTAGTCGCTACTGACACTCCACTCGCGTCCATGTGTAATGTGCACAGAACCAGTTATTTAAGACACGTCAAGAAGTAAGAAAGAAGAAAGATCTGTTCCCATTTTAACTTTTCGTGCAGGTGCAGAAAACAGCCTGCAAGCTTCCAGCCTGTTCGTCATCCCCCTCCTCCCCCCACTCGTATAGTGTACTGCAATGCATTATATATAGAGATGCCGATGGGCGACCGCTCGATGGATGTGATCGATAGATTTCTTTTTTTTTCTTGTTTTTTTTTTTTCGTTCATATATCGACGAATTGCCAGAGTATTTACATATGTCTACGTGTCTGTCTGTCAATTTGTGCATATCCGCCAGATTACGGAATATTTCTTGCCAAAACTATTAGTGGTGTAAAGTCATAAGAGCACACAAATTAATTAATGTATTTTTAGCATTCATGTTTTGTCTTTATGCCATATAATTTAAAATTAAAGTTAAAGTTAAGTACCCCCGTCACGCCAAGTGGCGGCGTATAGGGAATATGGTGTTAGTGGCCATAAATTTTGCAGACCTTCGGCACATGCTTTTTGGGGTAATGTGGTCGGTATTACGCCCGTGCCGCTTTACTTTCCCAGAAAGATATCAGGTACCCATTTAAGGCTGGGTGAACCCGGAAGCCGTTGGTTAGGATCGAACCCTACCCTTTGCCCTTTGTAGTCCAGTTGCACGCATATAATTGTCCGTTCCATATTCTCATACATAAACGCTGTCAGATTTCTGTGGCTAAGAGCTTAAACGTCACTCGCAAAGTGAATCGTTCATCTCTGATAACGTAGATTAAATGTAATTTTTGTTATGGGTAGAAATACGACAGAACCTGAACAACAACGTTTAGGGAGTAATAGAGAAAATGTAAGGAATCGTTACATATTTAGAGTACAAGAGTACAACAGTACTTTTATCAATTATGTAAAATCATCGCTCTTAAAGCTATTACTTGACTTTGTCATCTTATATTAAGGAACTTTAAATGAGCAAAGATGTGTTGTTTCGTTGTTTAAAGAAAGTGAGATCTGTGCATCTAACACGTCCGATTTTTTCATGGCACTCACCCTGCCCGGTTTTTCGTTCCTCTTCTTTTTCTACATTCTTGGTCAGAATGGTTAGTTTATATTCAGTCTGGAAAAGGGAAACCGAATCTTAATAAGTTCTAGTACACTTATCCTGACGTCATCAGTTAGCTATGAATCGCTGATCATTTCCAGCCCAGGCTTTGGCCGCACTCGGAACCTCGGTGGCTGTTTGGTTCGCTTGCTGATCAGAAAGGTCCGGGTTCGATCCCCATAAGCGGGGTTTTTTTTCGGACCGACAAGGCTTCGGCGTTCACCCGGCCTCTAAAAATGGGTACCATAGATATTTTTGAGAAGTGAAGGCGGCCTGACGTGATACCAACCGCATCATCAAATATAGTGCCGTGGTCATAGAAAAATAGTCACTAACACCATATTTCCCATACACCTAGCACGGCATGCAGGGAGCCTTGACTTTTTGTTTGTGACCGCACTGTAGTACATAACTCAAGGCAATATTACTATGTGTTAAGTAGTCTTTTCTTTAATTACGTTTATTATGTCCTAATAATTATCTTCTGTTTATACCTCATAAAAGACGTGGGGCCTCAACGTCGGCTGTATATTGTTGTTCTGTCTTACAACTTAGTAGACTAAGTAAAGCTGTGGCTATGCATTTTCACTGTGCTCTACATGCCTCTTTTACCATCTTCACTTCGCTCTGCATATCTGTTTACCTGTCACAATCAAATATGCAAACAAGTAAATGAGAAAATTAAAAACAAAATAACAATAATAATGAAAAACCATAAGTGAATAGTATTAAACTAGGCAGTGCATTGAAAGAGAAATTAATAGTATTAAACTAGGCAGTGCATTGAAAGAGAAATTAATAGTATTAAACTAGGCAGTGCATTGAAAGAGAAATTAATAGTATTAAACTAGGCAGTGCATTGAAAGAGAAATTAATAGTATTAAACTAGGCAGTGCATTGAAACAGAAATTAATAGTATTAAACTAGGTAGTGCATTGAAACAGAAATTAATAGTATTAAACTAGGCAGTGCATTAAACAGAAATTAATATTATTAAACTAGGCAGTGCATTGAAACAGAAATTAATAGTATTAAACTAGGCAGTGCATTGAAACAGGAGCCAACTTGGTTATCATATAACGTGGGGTATTTCTGCTTTATAGCTTTAATGGAAAGTGACATGACCGGAAGATATAAGGGGGATATGTGAAAATGTACTCAAAATAAAATGTTTGGGGGAGGATCTCATAGTGGTTGTTTATTATATTTTGAGTGCTGTAGTTTTGATGCCTGATGAGGCTGACATGACCGGAGGGAACTGAGTTTGTTCCCCTGAGCGCCTAGATATGAAGTTTCTCTGATCTTGTTCTAGCGGTAGACATATTACTATTATCTCATATCTCCCTTACTCTCTCGCTACTTGTGGCAGGACATAGTGTTCGCTAGGACCACATTTACTCCTGAATCTCATTGTAAAATTATGAGGACAATCACATTGCTATTTTATGAAAGCACGCGCTGGTCAGAAAACAATCAATAGGCCTACATCCATTTCATCATTAAGTGCCGTCTCCACATCAACGGTTGGCAATCATAGAACGCAATTCCTCTCTGTCTTTTGCTTTGATGGTGCATTCATTTCTTTTGAATTATTGGATGAAATATGGCAACCAGTATATTTATACCAGATTTATGCCTTGCTGTTTTGAATTGGTAAACAATTATTTTTCTTGTGAGTAATTTATTGTATTGTTTATTGCGTGTCCCGGGGTGGGGGGATGCGTGGTATAGAGGTAAGACGCAAACTAATGGACAGAAAGGTCTTAGGTCCAAACCCCAATAGGCGGTGGGGACACTTTTTTCAATTTAAATTCATGGGTTTTTCTTGGCTTTGCCCTCTCCCGGTCTGTGGGTAGTGAGACCCAATGTCTAGCTCTCTCGGGTAAAGGAGAAACAGGAGTTCCCGTGTGCACTGTGCGCTCTACGGATGTTAAAGAACCCCTTACTGTTAAAGATCGAGTAGACTAAATATGTCCTCTATCCGGTCAAAAATTATTTAAGAGTTCAGATTGACCCAATTCTACCCCCTTCATTTTCAAGGTCTTCGCTGGTGCTACAGAGTACGTTCATTTGAACTGAACTCGTCTTCAGTGCGTTCGCTAGTTTTTGGCCTTGGTACTCAGCGCTGGGGATATGGCCACTGTGGAGATGTTCGATGTGCAAAGAAGATGATCTGTCGGTTGAACTAAATTAGAAAAAAAATTCTCCAACAGAACAAAATTATAAAATACATTTTGGGACAGCTACGATGGCTTTCTGTTAACATTGAGATCTTTGAGCACCACCTCCATCACGGTACAGTCTTCTGAGCCTTTAATAAAAAAAAAAAAACCCGGAGAAGAAGACGAAGAAGAGACGTTTAAGCTATTGATCTTCCTCATCATCATCATGTGCCGTACCGGTTGGCGTTGGTGATCATGTCCTTCCTCAATCTTCTATCCACAGTGAATCGTTTGAGTTCTGTTGTTGACTGTTTTCCATACCATGACACCAAGCTATCTAGTATTTTCTCTCTTTGTCGTCCGCGATCTCTCTTTCCTTTTATTTTGCCAGTTGTAACCAAGTATTCCAACTTTCCTCTTCTCATTATGTGCCCAAAGGGTTTCTTTCTTTTCATTTGTTTGTCTATTGTCCATGATTCGCTTCCATAGGTCAGAATTGGTTCTATATAGCATCGATGAACTCTCTTTATCATTTCTATTGACATAGATTTGTTGTATAAGATATTTTTCATTTTATGAAATGCTATTTTGGCCTGAGCTATTCTGCTTTTTATTTCTGTGTTGCATCTTCCATCTGATGTTATCACTGTGCCCAAGTATTTCAAACGTTGCACTTGTTTCAGATTTGTCTTGTTTATTTTTGTGCTGCACGATGGTGATGATTGTTTCTTCGATATAACCATTACTTCTGTTTTCTTACTATTCAGACTGAGACCTTTCTTGTTGCTTTCTTTTACTATTATGTCTATCATTTCTTGTAGCTCATTCTCTGTCTCTGCTATTAAGACTGTGTCATTCGCATATCGTAAATTAGTTATGTTGTGACCGTTGACTTCAGTTCCTTTTTTGTCTACTATTGATCTCATAATATGTTCGCTGTAAAGTGAAAACAAATCCGGCGACAGAACACAGCCTTGTCTGACTCCTTGTTTTATATATTGGAATTGTCCTGTTTGGTTGTTAATTCGTATAGCTGCTGTTTATTGCCAGTACATGTTTTTTATGATTCACAGATCCTTGCCATCAATGTTTAATTTCTCCAGCATATTTATTATTTCCATGTGCTTTACTTTGTCAAATGCTTTCGTGTAGTCTATAAAGCACATATATAGATCTTTCTTTACCTCTATAGATCTTTCTATCAATGTTCTTCAGATGTATATTGCATTATTGGTGCCCTTTCCTTCCACAAATCCACATTGTTCCTCACTTATTTAAGTTTTATTTTGTACCTTACACGTCTCATGATGATTCTTAGCAATATTTTAGTCATATGGCTCATGACACTAATAGTGCGATGGTCTTCACAATCAGTGGCACCTGACTTCTTCGGTTTGGCTACAAAGATAGATTTTAGTAGATCTTCAGGTATGTGTCCAGTGTTATATATGTCATTGAGTAGTTTTGTTATGACTTGTACTCCCAGCTCTCCTAATGCATTTATCTCTTCGATTGTTATATTGTCGGGACCAGGAGCTTTGCCTCTTTTCATGTGTTGAATTGTGTCCTCCACTTCACTCTGCATTATTGGTGGTCCTGTGTCTTCATTTGAATTATTTAATTCTGGTCTTTCATCATCATAGAGTTGACTGATATATTCTGTCCATCTTTCCATTGTCTTCTCCTGTCCCATTATTATATTTCCTTCCTTTTATTTCACACATCCTGAAACTTTGACTTCTTTTCTTCCTGTTAATGTATTTAACTGATTGTGCATAAATTTTGAGTCTTTCTTTTGTTATTTTTCCATTTCTTCACATTTCTGTTTTAACCATCCTTCCTTTGCTTCACTGCATTTGTTTTGGATCTCTTTGTGCAATATTTTGTATGTCCATTCTTCTTTCTTATGTTTTCTTCTTTCGTCCATTAGTTGTAATATTTCTTCTGTCATCCATTTCTTTTTGTTGATTCTTTTAGTCACTGGTATTACTTCTTTTGATGTTTGTTGAATCGATTGTTTGAGCATTTCCCACTATTCCTTGATGTCCTGTATTTTCTCAATAGCATATCTATTTTGTACTATCGTGCTGTACCCATCACTCATCTGTTTATCTACTCTTAGCATATCTAGTTCTAATTTTATATTTCTTGGTGATTTCTGTGCCTTCCGCAGTTTTATTCTTATCTTTCCAACTACTGGTACATGGTCACTATTGCAATCTGCTCCTGGCCTTGTTTTATCAGATGTTAGCCCATTCCTGAATCTTCTCTGTACCAGTATAAAATCAATTTGATTGTCTATTTTTTGTCTGGGCTTTGCCATGTCCATAGTCGCCTAGGGTGTTGTTTGAACAAGGTGTTGCCTATGATCATTTCATGTGTCTTTGCCCAATCTATCAATTTATCCCCTCTGTCATTCATCTCTCCAAGGCCATGCCACCCAGTCACATTTTGCACTTTAGCTGTTCCTACCTTTGCATTGAAATCCCCTAATATAAGAGTTATTTCTTGGGATTTACACTGTTCCATTGTCGCCTCTAGCTCCTCATAAAAAGTGTCAATGTCTTCTTCTTCACTATTACTTGTTGGTGCATAAACTTGAATTATGTTGATATCCATTGGTCTACCTCTCAATTTTACTAGCAGAATTCTGTCTAATACTGGTCAAAATCCTTTCACTGTTTTGCTTCTTTTTCTATCTAACATGATGCCTACTCCTCTTTCGTGTGTGGTTCCCCCAGAGTAAATTACATTTCCACTGTCGCATTGTAATAATCCTGCTTCTTTCCATCTCATTTCACATAGTTCATGATGTTCAATTTCATTCTCTTCATTTCTTGACTGATGTTTTCTAGTTTTCTAACCTGAAATGTTGATCTAATGTTCCAGGTTTCTATTGCTAGTGTCTCTTTATTTTTGATCTTGCATACAGTAGCATGATAACGATCGGGACGTAGCACAAACGCTCCCTACCGTCCCTACTGGACGAGGTGGCTGTGAAGTCCCCATTAACATTGTTAGCTGTAAATATAAAGTTGTGGTTTGTCATGATTATTCCAGGCAATATAAGAAGGTAGTTTGCCATTCCCTTCCTTCTTGGCAGTGACTGTACTAGTCGGAGATCGCAGCCATTGTTTCTATACATGAGATCCTCTGCCTGTCATCGCGGTGTGGGGACCATAACCAGCACTACTTGTCGGCTGCTCCCACAACACCATCCACACCTGCTCCAATGGCTTCACATAACCCTGATAGGGGTTAAACGAGAGCTCCACCATGCCCAAGGGTGTCTCGAAGACTAGCGGAAGAAAGGAGACATCTTACTCCTCCTTTGGTAGGGCAGAACTCTACCCAGCTATCCATCTGAGAATTTATCCATCTACCCCACTATTGATCTTCCTAAATAGTGATAATTATCAGATTCAGATTTCACTGCACGCATACCAGGTACTCCTGCATGTTTCTTTTTTCCGTTCATCAATATTTCATGCATGTCTGTTAACTTCACGTCTTTATCTATAGTTGTGTTTTTTTAAATTTTCTATGAGTGTTAATGAATTATTATTTGAGTCGTGGTCAATGCGGAGGTCAACGGTCTCATCTGGGATAACACCGATGAGAAAGATACAGTCATCTGTACAGACGGATCTGAAATATGAAACCAAAGGAGTGCATGGGCATTTGCAGCACGCTCGGCAGGCAGAATAGTCAAGGAAGACAGTGGTGCATACGTTATGACCACGAGTAGCATGATGATGGAGGTGATGGCAGTGACCAAGACATTCATCTGGTTAGAGTCACAAGACTACACCCATGCCTGTATACTGAGTGATTTGATGAGCATGATAAGAGAAATGGAGACGGGATTTGTACATATGCAATGGGTAGAGAAATTGCAGAAGTCAACAATAGGTAGGGTCACCTTTGTCTACATCCCAGGATATGCGGGAGTATGGGGAAATGAAAGAGCGGACAGGTTGACTAGCTGTGCTATTGTTGAGAACGGTCAACCAATGGATCGGGCGGACATCATCAATGCCCTTTGGGAAGTGGGAGGGACACAGGACTTCGACAACCATGAGTCCACATCACTCCTTCAGATGAAAGAGATGGGAGTTCAGATGGGCACAGCCAGAAACGAGAAACTTAGTGGGCGTGTAAGAAGACTAATCAACCAACACAGAACTGGAGTCATCAGTTGCTGGACACTTCGAGAATTGCTGAGGAGGGGATCTGAGCACCTATGGTTCTGAGTGCAATGATGACGACCCACTAATAACTCAATAACATATCATCTCAGTACCTCTAAAATCAACAATATCCAACCTCCCCACCAGAACTAGTTAAATCAAGAAAGTCCAGCACAACATCAGCCAGGCTCTAAGAGTTTATAGTCAATTCTGTGGGAGTTATATAAACACAACCATTTAGTGTTCCTGGCTTCTAGTTCATCTAGACTGATAATAGTGAAACCATGACAAATTATCTAGCACAACGTGGGGTACAGATGAGAGTGTGCTAAAGAAGCTTTATTTGGGCCAGGCCAGACCAATCCTATCATATGCTATTATAGCATAGGCAACACTAACAAACTCACAATTTTGCGAAGATCAACTAACTCCAAAACCAAGCAATGAGAATTAGAACCGGTGGTATGAGATCAACATCTATGTACAGAACTGGAAAAAATAACACAGTTGCAACCAATGGAAGACAGAAGAGACAACCCATCAAGTTGGTGAAAAATTCCAAAGACTCACTAATCATTCCATGCACCAGAATTTTAAATTGTTTTGAAATAGTTAGATTAAGATGGAACAGCGATGTGGAATCAACAAAAGGGGCAGAAAGCAGACCCAAACTCTATGACGACAGCTAAACAAATTGACAATACTTACAAACACCCACTGTGACAAATAAAGCATCTTCCTGATAATAAAGTAAACAGAGGGCTTTCCTGACAGAGTGTATAAAAACTGTCAGAATGGGAAAAAGGAATAGTAACATTAAGATACATAGATAAACATTTGCAAAACTCCACCAAGATGCATGCCAGCACAGATGGATCAACAACCAATGTAACAGAAAATGGAGAAGCAGGAATTCTCATATGCCTTAAAAATTAAACTCAGAAAAGATTAAACTCTCCACTTGCAACAAGAAAATGTTCAAGTAACTTTAGAGGCAGAAGCTCAGAAAACTGCGGCTGAAACTCTCTTGAAGGAGAAAATTAAAGAAGAAAACATCTTTTTCCTCACAAATGATCTGTTGGTAGTTACAGCACTGAGGAGTCATGGAAATGAAGAATGAATGATTTCAGTGAAACACTCTACAAGCTCTGCCAGAGATGCTGAAGAACTGTAATTCAGCAGATTCCATCTCACTGCAATATTCCTGGATATGATAAAGCAGACAATATAGCAAAGGTAGGTGGTAATTTACACCAGCCAGATACAAGAACAATTAATGAGAAATTAAAAAAAAATGGTCAGAAACTAATTTATGAGCAAATGAAATACAGAACACAAGGGCTACCAGAAAAATGATATTACCAGCTCAACAGAAAAAGCAATTAACAATTTTTGGGCTGTGGAAAGTCCAACTGATTGAAGTTTTATCTTTTTAACACCCTAGGATAGTAACCTCTGATAAATGTGACTGCGGCAAAGAGAACAGTCTGCTGAGCATTTGCAATAATAATACCCAACATATGATGAACAGAAAAGGCTCTTTTGGCCATCACAAGTATCCTTCAAGGATAAGCTGTATAGAAATGTTAGCAGCCTTGAGCTGACGACACACTTTCTTTGAGCTTATTTTATTAATATGAGGTTTAGTTGTGTACACAGAAGATTTAGGACAATAATGACAAAAATTATCCTTTAATAACTTTTATTTCAGATGTATTGATTTAATATATAGATTTAAAATATGGATTTTTGTAAAAAGTTAATCAAAATAGGCTAAATTTAAGATATTTTAGGAAATCCCATTTGTCCAAAGAGCTGCATTAAATTGGGTGATGAAATGTAAGTAGCTCAAAGCTCCATTAGTGGCAGATGTATCGATATATATTGAACAGAGTAATAATCTAAAAAAGCTGCAAATTAAAAAAAAAATTACATTAAACTCCTAGCAGGCATAGCTACAGTTTGTTGTTATTTATTTGTTTTGGTTGCTGTGATATATATTGACTTGCTGAAAATATTAGCTTTTGAGAAGGTGATCAATACACCATGCTACAATGCTAATCAATATGTCAGCATTAAAATAAGCTGTGATCAAATTACATTCAACAAACAGGTGGTGCAGTAGACACGTGTGTTCTTTAGGGCAAAGCTGATACAGAATTATGGCATAATAGAGTCAATATATTAAAACACAATTGAGTCAGAATTCTTAATAACATAGGAGAAACAAAGTTTCAAGACATAACTGAGCATAGCTTCCTCATCCTGGACTGGGCCAGTAGGACAAGAGCTTTTGTTAGCCACGCCCTACCGACTGATAAGGTTAAGGGCAGCATGTGATATTTGGGATAAAATAATTTCAGTGTAAATGAGACACAAAAGCCATATTTATATTTATTTTTGTTTAAATTATAATATTCACATAATAAAAGCTTACTTAGTGGCTGAGTGGTAAGTCTGCTTGCTGAGTGGTAAGTGTGCTCACTTTCAGATCAGAAGGGTTTGATTCTAGTAATAATCATCGGATGGTGTTTCTATATTCAGATTGCTTGCGATAAATGATGATATTGTATGACAAAGGACAGTTAAGTTGTGTTCACTGTTGGTGTTACTATGTCTTATTTCTTTTGATGTGTGCTATTTCTGCTACGATGGGAATTGCAACTCCTTTTTTTTTTATATTCGATGAAATGTGAATTCTGATGATCCCACTGGCACGGCAGTTGAGCAATTATGGATTTTAATTCGTTTGCATTGATACCGGGGCCTTCAAATAACTATAACTATAAGGGTCTGGGTTTAATCCCCAGAAGTGGCGGTTATTTTTTTTGGACCAACAAGGCTCTGGGGTTCTTCACCCAGCCTCTAAAAATGGGTACAATAGATTTTTCTGGAAAGTAAAGGCGGCCGGGCGTGATCACTGAAAATCTATTGTGGTGTGGTCATAGAAAAATATGGTCACCAACACCATATTCACCATATGCCTAGCACGGCATGGATGGAACCTTTACTTTTACTTTACTTTACTTTACTTTACTTTACTTTACTTTACTTTACTTTACTTTACTTTACTTTACTTTACTTTACTTTACTTTACGTTACTTTACTTTACTTTACTTTACTTTACTTTACTCTACTTTACTTTACTTTAATTTACTTTACTTTACTTTACTTTACTTTACTTTACTGTACTTTTACTTTACATTTACTTAACATTTACTTTACTTTACTTTACTTTACTTTACTTTACTTTACTTTACTTTACATTTACTTTACTTTACTTTACTTTACTTTACTTTACTTTACTTTACTTTACTTTACTTTACTTTACTTTACTTTACTTTACTTTACTTTACTTTACTTTACTTTACTTTACATTTACTTTACTTTACTTTACATTTACTTTACTATACTTTACTTTACTTTTACCTTACTTTACTTTACTTTACTTAATGAAAGCTTACAATAATATCAAACGTTATCTAAAAGAAATGGCCTCCTAAATCTCAGATCCCCAGGTTGTTGCACTGTGAGCACTGTTTGAAAAAATGCTTGATAATAAATCACAGACAATAGTTCTAGTGACACAAGAGACATATTTCTTAGTAACACAATAGGCTAAATTTTTAGTGACACAACATAATCTGCATTTCTTAAGTTAATAACTCAATAACAGCAGAGATACAATAGAGACAAACTTCTTGGTGACTAAATGGAGACAAACTTCATAAAAAAAAATAAAGACAAAATTCTTGGTAAAGCAAAAAGGATAACAGTTTTTAGTGACAAATTGAAGACAAACTTTTTGATGACAGAAGAGACAAAATTCTTGGTGGCACACCAGGAACTGAAATCATTCATGATACAGCTGAAACAAAATCTTATGTTACCTGATAAAATTCTTGATGGTATGCCAGAGATGAAATTCTTAATGGCTCAGTGCTAACCAAAACTTTGATGATGCACCAGATACACACTTATTGATGATACAACCGAGGTAATGCTCTGTGTTATTGATTAGGCAAAGTACATATTAGCGCATATGAGGCAAATTTCTTGATAGTAAAATAGATGATAATTCATGATGGCACACCTGAATTACAAACCTTAGTGACCCAGCAATGGCTAAATATCTGATGACACAGAAAATGCTATGTGATGTCTAAAAACAATTTAAATGGCACAGCTGAGAGAAAAATACTTGATGACATTGCATAGCTTTACCTTTCTTTCATTACAGACTGTAAGTTCATCGAAGTTGAAGGCAGAGAAGTGAGTATATTTTGCAATATTTAAAAAACATAGGAGTGTGACAATGAGGAATTAAAGTGTATATACCTGGATTAAAGTTTTCCAACTTCCTTGCTAACACTGAGATTATCTGCAGTACACAGTTTTATTTTAAAAATGTATTTCATAATGGAGTAAACAAGATCATTTCTAGTTTTGTCATGTTTGCACAATATTTTTGTTGAACTGCACTTATATACCACACCTTTATACCAGTAAATTCAATATATTCAGTATATTCAACATGTCTTTAGTAGTAAGATATGCACAAAAAATAATAAATGAGGTAAACATACAGATAGTAAGTAAAACCTCTGCCCACTTTAAGGTCTTGCCCACTTTAAGGTCTATGGGGAGTATGGTGTTAATGCCCATGTGATCACTGACACTATGGGTGACATGGTTGGTATCATCCAGGCCACCCGAATTTCCAAGTAAAATATCTCTAGTTCCCATGTTCAGAGGCTAAATGATCATTGAAGCTGTGTCTGTCCTAGAGAAATGCTCATTATAACTGGGAATTGACTATGGACCGCAGCAAACATACTACAGACATTGGTATAGTAAAAGAGCAAATCCCAAATAAATCCTCTGTTCTCCACCATGTTGCTTTGGTCAGCCTGTAAGAGAAGTATGTTCCGCAAAGTATCTTATACAATCAAATATGTCATCAATCATAGTGTTTTATCACTTCTTACATCTTATACTTTGGCAGTGCCATCTGATAAAGCTTTCAGTGTATCATGCTGTAAGCCACTCATTTCGTGGCGAGTTGCTCAATCTTAATAGATAATTACAGTAATCTACCCTTGCCACTTGTCAGTGTTCTTCTCAATCTTATTAAATAATTACAGTAATCTATCCTTGCCACTTGTCAGAGTTCTTCTCAATCTTAGTAAATAATTACAGTAATCTATACTTGCCACTTGTCAGTATTCTTCTCAATCTTAGTAAATAATTACAGTAATCTATCCTTGTCACTTGTCAGAGTTCTTCTCAATCTTAGTAAATAATTACAGTAATCTATCCTTGTCACTTGTCAGAGTTCTTCTCAATCTTAGTAAATAATTACAGTAATTTATCCTTGTCACTTGTCAGTATTCTTCTCAATCTTAGTAAATAATTACAGTAATCTATCCTTGTCACTTGTCAGTATTCTTCTCAATCTTAGTAAATAATTACAGTAATTTATCCTTGTCACTTGTCAGTATTCTTCTCAATCTTAGTAAATAATTACAGTAATCTATCCTTGTCACTTGTCAGAGTTCTTCTCAATCTTAGTAAATAATTACAGTAATTTATCCTTGTCACTTGTCAGTGTTCTTCTCAATCTTAGTAAATAATTACAGTAATCTATCCTTGCCACTTGTCAGTATTCTTCTCAATCTTAGTAAATAATTACAGTAATTTATCCTTGTCACTTGTCAGTATTCTTCTCAATCTTAGTAAATAATTTCAGTAATCTATCCTTGTCACTTGTCAGTATTCTTCTCAATCTTAGTAAATAATTACAGTAATTTATCCTTGTCACTTGTCAGAGTTCTTCTCAATCTTAGTAAATAATTTCAGTAGTCTATCCTTGTCACTTGTCAGTCTTCTCAGATCTCTCAGTCAGCTTGTATTTTTTTCCCCAGCTGTTTTCCATGTGTGTACTTTCTGATTTTCTGGGTACTTCTCTCATCACTTGACAAGCATGTCCACTTCTCCCTGGTTACAGGTGAGACTTTTGATTGCATTGCTATTTCTTATATATTTCTGCTTTAGGTTGTCATATTCCAGAAACCAATCTTTGTCATATTTAGGCTTAGTGTCAATAGTTGTACTCTTCTGACTCCTGGCCTTCCTACCTTGACTTTTATGAGAACTCTTCATGCTGGCACCTGTTACACTATACAACCTTAATCTTGAGGCTGATTTGTTTATTTATTGGAAGTTTCTGTAACAAGTAACTTTTTTGACATCCCTATAGTAAAATGTGACTTAGCTTGACATTTTAACGTATAGTGTACAGGTCTACATATACATGTATCAGGAAGTTTAGTTGTAAGGAACACCAGAACTTCAGTGCCTTAAACTTGAACAATTTTTGTAATAAACTCTATCATTGTAATGTCAAAACGTCAACTCTGTTTATTAGTAACAAACACTAGCACTATAAAGCAAACACCAGCGAATCAATTCAAAGGAAGAGGTATGTTTACAGCACTCGGAAAAATTGACAAATAATCAACAACAGATAAAAATATGGACCAAAGCAGGATCGAACCCGTATCAGTTAACTGAGTGGCAGTGTTCCCTAGCGTTTGGCTTTTCGTGGCAAGGCGCTGTGCCACTGAGTACGGGTTCGATCCTGCTTTGGTCCATATTTTTTCCTGTTGTTGATTATTTGTCAATTTTTCCGAGTGCTGTAAACATACCTCTTCCTCTGAATTGATTCGCTGATTATCGCCCCAGAAGTTTCCCTCTGTAATAATATTCATTTATTATTATTTGTCTCCAGCCTAAAACAAACACCAGTAGTATGTTATTACACACATGAACACTAGTATATTATAGTAACAAACACCAGTAATATGCTTTCACACTCATGAACACTAGTATATTATAGTAACAAACACCAGTAGTATGTTGTCACAAACATGAACACTAGTATGTTATCACACACATGAACACTAGTATATTATAGTGACTAACACCAGTAGTATGTTGTCACAAACATGAACACTAGTATGTTATCACACACATGAACACTAGTATATTATAGTAACAAATACTACTACTATCATGTTACAATCTGGTGATCAATATTATTAGCTGTAGTGAGTGGTATGAGCTATATAGTCATTTCTGTCATGAGTGCTGGTACTTTTATTTCCATCATTGAAAATCAATCTGTCATTCTAAATATGTTTCTTGCTGAACTCTGATAGGTCTTGTCAGGAAATATTGAGAATGTTCCCATCAAAGAGAAGGCCAAGTTTCCACAGTATTTCTTCCCAGAGGTAATTAATTGTTTCTGTTCTGGTAAAATTGTAATATTTAATGCAGTATTTTATAAAACTTAAGACAATCTGAGCTGTATATGCTTTTGTGTGAGGAAGAAGTGTGTTTAATATTTGTGTATCTGATCTGTATGAGAGAAAGAAAGAAAGACCAGAGATTAATAAGTTGAAATAGAAACTGTTTTTCTTATATTTATGCAAGATTTGTTTGTTAAATATCTTAAAATGTTATTCTTGTTATGTGAATTAATAATATTTCCTCTTGAGAACTGATCCCAGGGCTACATAATGCAGTCTGTTTGAACTTGTGTTTTTTAATTGCCCTAATCAGACTTAGGCAAAAATTCTTTGCATGTCAGTGTGCCAAATTAATGAAGCAGTGGTGAACTCATGCTCACAGATGAAGGCAGAGTTATTGCTGGGAAGCTTGCAAGTTGTGTTCTCATTATTGCTGCCTGCTGACCAGTTGACTTTTATATTAAAACAATTTTGTCACAGCCCATTTGATCCAACACATAATCTGTCAATATCTGTTTATTTGTGCTTTTCTTCATTTTTGATAAAATAGTAAGAGGTTAAAATATTTAGGAGTTAGGAGTGGTCATAAGAGCAGCAGGAATCGGCTCCCTCAATGAGATAGAACTGCTTGCACAGAACAGAGACAGATGGCGAGATTTGATAAAATATCTTTAAAAGAAAACTGCTAGAACAAAAATTCATATAGGAGAAGGTGTATCTTGGTCTACGCCCTATGGGCCGGTTACGGCTCGAAAGGTCAATAGATAGATAGATAGATAGATAGTGGTCATAAGGTCATCAACCTCTGGACAAAAAGATCCTGGGTTCAAAGACAGTGGGAATTTTTTTCTCTTAGAATTTCAATAATAGCACCACTCCAGAATTTTAATAATAACACCACTCCAGAATTTTCTTTAATAGCACTACTCCAGAATTTCAATAATAGTACCACTCCAGAATTTCAATAATAGCACCACTCCAGAATTTCAATAATAACACCACTCCAGAATTTTCTTTAATAGCACCACTACAGAATTTCAATAATAGCACCACTACAGAATTTCAATAATAGCACCACTCCAGAATTTCAATAATAACACCACTCCAGAATTTCAATAACACCACTCCAGAATTTCAATAATAACACCACTCCAGAATTTCAGTAATAGCACCACTCCAGAATTTCAATATAACACCACTCCAGAATTTCAATAATAGCACCACTCCAGAATTTCAATAATAGCACCACTCCAGAATTTCAATAATAGCACCACTCTAGAATTTCAATAATAACACCACTCCAGAATTTTCTTTAATAGCACCACTACAGAATTTCAATAATATCACCACTACAGAATTTCAATAATAGCACCACTCCAGAATTTCAATAATAGCACCACTCCAGAATTTCAATAATAACACCACTCCAGAATTTTATTTAATAGCTCCACTACAGAATTTCAATAATAGCACCACTCCAGAATTACAATAATAGCACCACTCCAGAATTTCAATAATAACACCACTCCAGAATTTCAATAACACCACTCCAGAATTTTCTTTAATAGCACCACTACAGAATTTCAATAATAGCACCACTCCAGAATTTCAATAATAACACCACTCCAGAATTTCAATAACACCACTCCAGAATTTCAATAATAACACCACTCCAGAATTTCAGTAATAGCACCACTCCAGAATTTCAATATAACACCACTCCAGAATTTCAATAATAGCACCACTCCAGAATTTCAATAATAGCACCACTCCAGAATTTCAATAATAGCACCACTCTAGAATTTCAATAATAACACCACTCCAGAATTTTCTTTAATAGCACCACTACAGAATTTCAATAATATCACCACTACAGAATTTCAATAATAGCACCACTCCAGAATTTCAATAATAGCACCACTCCAGAATTTCAATAATAAACCCACTCCAGAATTTCAATAATAACACCACTCCAGAATTTCAATAATAGCACCACCCCAGAATTTTAATAATAACACCACTCCAGAATTTTCTTTAATAGCACTACTCCAGAATTTCAATAATAGTACCACTCCAGAATTTCAATAATAGCACCACTCCAGAATTTCAATAATAACACCACTCCAGAATTTTCTTTAATAGCACCACTACAGAATTTCAATAATAGCACCACTACAGAATTTCAATAATAGCACCACTCCAGAATTTCAATAATAACACCACTCCAGAATTTCAATAACACCACTCCAGAATTTCAATAATAACACCACTCCAGAATTTCAGTAATAGCACCACTCCAGAATTTCAATATAACACCACTCCAGAATTTCAATAATAGCACCACTCCAGAATTTCAATAATAGCACCACTCCAGAATTTCAATAATAGCACCACTCTAGAATTTCAATAATAACACCACTCCAGAATTTTCTTTAATAGCACCACTACAGAATTTCAATAATATCACCACTACAGAATTTCAATAATAGCACCACTCCAGAATTTCAATAATAGCACCACTCCAGAATTTCAATAATAACACCACTCCAGAATTTTATTTAATAGCTCCACTACAGAATTTCAATAATAGCACCACTCCAGAATTACAATAATAGCACCACTCCAGAATTTCAATAATAACACCACTCCAGAATTTCAATAACACCACTCCAGAATTTTCTTTAATAGCACCACTACAGAATTTCAATAATAGCACCACTCCAGAATTTCAATAATAACACCACTCCAGAATTTCAATAACACCACTCCAGAATTTCAATAATAACACCACTCCAGAATTTCAGTAATAGCACCACTCCAGAATTTCAATATAACACCACTCCAGAATTTCAATAATAGCACCACTCCAGAATTTCAATAATAGCACCACTCCAGAATTTCAATAATAGCACCACTCTAGAATTTCAATAATAACACCACTCCAGAATTTTCTTTAATAGCACCACTACAGAATTTCAATAATATCACCACTACAGAATTTCAATAATAGCACCACTCCAGAATTTCAATAATAGCACCACTCCAGAATTTCAATAATAAACCCACTCCAGAATTTCAATAATAACACCACTCCAGAATTTCAATAATAGCACCACCCCAGAATTTCAATAATGGCACCACTCCAGAATTTCAATAATAACACCACTCCAGAATTTCAATAATAGCACCACCCCAGAATTTCAATAATAACACCACTCCAGAATTTCAATAATAGCACCACTCCAGAATTTCAATAATAGCACCACTCCAGAATTTCAATAATAACACCACTCCAGAATTTCAATAATAGCACCACTCCAGAATTTCAATAATAACACCATTCTATTGTGGTGTACAAGTGACGTAGAGGTACTGAATTTTCCTTGAATAATCATATCAGCAGTGTGCTCAGGTGTCCATAGTCATACAGACAGATATTCTCTCACTTCAGAGGTACTGTCATTATTTTATCAATGAGAGTTTTTTGGGTATAATTTTTTTCAGATTCATTTTTGTCCATGCAGAGGCCCTTTCTGGCCTACTTTTTTAATGTAGATTTCCAACTACCAAGATTTCTTTAACGTGTGCATTCTGCAAATGGGACCCCCTTTTTGTTTTTTGCTGTTTTCCAAGAGGACTAGACATAGGATCTCATTACCCAGAGACCAGGGAGGATAAAGTTACGAAGAAATCAGTGATTAGGTTTCTTTAAAAATATAATTGCCTGAGGTGGGAATTGAGCTCAAAACCTTCTTATCCAAAGGCTGACGCCTTACCTTTAGACCACCCAGCCCAAGGAGGCAAGCTCATTATAAAAAGTGACAGAAAGAATATTGACTATTTTATCAGGTATGAGTCAGCTGTGATGCCTTTTCTCCATAACCATCAGAATACCTTATCATAACAAGTAACCTTCTCCAATGTCATCTTCTTTGTTTAGTTCAAATGGTCACGAAAAGGCTTTCTAAGAACAAGATGGAGCATAAACAACTGGTAAATATCTTAAATATCTTACAGACTGGCCACAAAATGTGATAATTGTAAAATGAGTTAAATTTTCTAACAACTTTTACAAGTGAAGTTACAGATCTTGAGAATTTAGGTTTGTTCATGGCATAACTTAACTGTTATTCTCTCCATGTTTTTTTTTCAATCTTTCATTACAGGTTTTGTTCACTTTTCTTTATTCTTATAAAAGTAACATTCATTGGTAAAAAAAACAGATAGTGTTTTGTTTCTCCGAGCTCACACACTACTACTCTTTTTTAATTTTAAAATGTAGTCACATGACAGGAAACCTTGCCGATAGAGCAGTCCCTGTATTTAGTGCTGTGACCTAAAGATTAGCATAAAATCCTATTGAACTCAGTATACAGTAATTTTATTTTCCAATGAGAGACTTATATCCTAATCTTTTTTAAAATGATTATGTTGTTTTTGTATGACAGCTCCATGTTTTTGTCTTTAGAGAGTTGGCGTTATATAGATATAATTTGTAAACTTACATTGTTTTAATGTCTGTATGTTATTTAAATATTGAAAACAAACATACTATTGATATCCTTGATATATATGTTCTTTTTATTTGTTACATCTTTTTTGTATTAATAAAAAAATTTTTGTTTCAGTATATTTGACTTAGTGAACATCCACCTTTTTCATGATGCCTCCAACATCGTTGCTATGGAAACAGTAAGTGAAGTGACACCACAATGGTCAGTACATAACAACATATGTAGAAGCTTGTCTGACACAGGAATGATAAGTGTTTCCATAATACTGAATTGACAGGCTAATAAATTTGTTGGTTTTTTTTGTCATAACCCCACCAGTCTGCAGGTGCTTGAGCATCGATATGTTTAACTCTTTCCATACAGAAGCTTTTTAGCATTGCAATGAAGGAGATTTCAGAGACACAATTTGTCATAATTTTAAGAATCAAACTGCATATTTATATTTATCTAATATATAACATATTATATATGAATTTTAAGATAATTGAACGAGGTATTAGATTTCATCACTACCAAGATGATACAAGACATGTAAAAAGAATATGGTTTGATGATGGTTCACATTAATCAAGTTGAGAGTGGTACACTGTGCGGTGAAACGTATGGAAAGAGTTAACTGTGTTCTTATCCCTGTGATACACATTTAACATTGTCCTCACACAAATTTGTAGAATCATACAGTTTGGAGATTTTTATATTGAAATGTGACACATAGGGAGATTTTTTATTTTGAAATGTGACACATAGCGAGATTTTTTTATATTGAAATGTGACACAAGTTCTTTTGTCTATCTTGCAGAGTCCTTCAGTCTATTCAGAAAACCGACAGAGGGCCTTGTTACATACATTGCAACGGTAATTTAAAACTTGATTATTCTTGACTGTACGTCTTATCTTTGTGAAAAAGTACATTTTTATTTGTACCAAATGCCTATTGATGCTTGGCCTATAACTTGACATGCTTTGTTACACCTTATATCTATCTCTGTCTCTTGGTTATTGTCTATCTGGGTAGCACGTTAACACAAGACAATAACCAAGAGACAGAGATAGATATAAGGTGTAATAAAGCATGCCAAGTTATAGGCCAAGTATCAACACTATTGAAAAACAAAGTGTTGAAAAACAAAGTATTGAAAAACAAACTACGGAAGCAAAAAGGGCAATATACAAATCAATTTTTCTACCAACTCTGAGTTTTATCAGTGCCAGAATTGGACGCTGGAAAAAAAAGAAAGATAACGACCACCGAAATGAAATGTGTCAGAAAAATGACAGGAAACAGCTTAAGAAACAGAGTAAGAAACACTGAACTGAGGAAGAAACTCGAAATTGAACCAGTCATCGAATACATAAAGAAACAACAGATAAAAATTGGTTCGGCCACATAACAAGACAAAAAGAACTAACAATGACTCAAAGAACCTTAAATAAACGCTACGAAAACGCCAGATTAAGAGGAAGACCAAGAAAGAGATGGATAAAGGGAATACTAGAGTCACTAGGAGGAATAACATCAGCAGAGGCCAACAGAAGAGCAAAGAATCGCAGATTGTTTCTCCCCTCGACGCCAACGGCAGCAGAGGAAGGATAGAAGAAGAAGAAGAAGAATGCCTATGACAGATGTAAGCTTATTTTTAACATTCACTTATCACTCTTAATTTCACACATTGCTTGATCCCTTAGAATTCACCATGAGTTGCATTACTCCTACAATAGTCTTATAGATATGCTAGTTTTCATTTTATATATTTCTTAGTGTTTTATAGTTTTTATTTTGTTATTAGCAATTTTAAAAGTAACACTCTTTTTATTTTGTATGAAGAAATACTTGTTATAAATAGAATGTATAAATGATGAAATCTAAATAAAAATAAGGTTTCACTTTATATTTTCGTATGGTACTTCGTAATAGAGTTTGTAACAGCTTAATGGAACAGTCAGAAGTAGATTATACTGATACAAAATTTTCAATAATTATATAGATAAACAATCATCATCATGTGCCATACCGGTTGGCGTAGGCAATCATGTCCTTCCACAATCTTCTATGTACTATGCATTGTATCAGTTCTGTTGTTGACTGTTTTCCATGCCATGACACCAGGCTATCCAGTATTTTCTCTCTTTGTCATCCACGATTTCTCTTTCCCTGTATTTTGCAGTTGTAACCAACCAAGTATTCCAACTTTCCTCTTCTCATGATGTGCCTGAAAAATATTGATTGTTTCTTTCTCATGTTATTTTAGTAGTTCCCTTTTAGTGTTGGCCTCTTTGAGAATTTCCTCATTGGTCTTTTTAGCTGTCCAGGGAACTTTCAACATTCTTCTGAGAAATCCCATCTCTGTGGCCTCTAATCATCTTTTCATTTGTTTGTTTAATGTCCATGATTCACTTCCATAGGTCAGAATTGGATCTTTATAGCACCGATGAACTCTCTTTCTCACTTCTATTGACATAGATTCGTTGCATAAGACATTTTTCATTTTCTGAAATGCTCTTTTGGTCTGAGCAATTCTGCTTTATATTATATATTTATATATAATTTAAAATATGTTCTTTCACACTCTAAAAGTGTGTCCTTATAATATGAAACATAATGTTAAGGTCATATAAATCTATACTTATCTCATCTAAAAGTGATCTGTATGCAGTTAAACATAAACATACCAACACACACACACACACACACACAATATTTGTTAGATTTTGGATTTTGTCTTTTGATGAGCATATCTGAAAGTGCTGTATAAGTTTGTAGAGGTTTGAGGAAACATTCATTTAGATTCTGCATGTAAAATTTATTTTAGGTAACATAAGTAATATTTATTTTATTGTAAAAATTGTTTTTACAAATGATTTATTATTCAGAAAGAAAAACATTTTTCACAGATTTCTCTAATCATTGTTCTGTACTTTAGTTGTAATACACAACTTATTGAATTGTTGTTGTTATACATTATAACTGTGAAGTTACAAACATTGTTAGTTGTAGCTACTTGGTAATAGTCTTTTGAATATATTCCATAAAACAATATACTCTCTTTTGTGAATAGGTTTGAAAATGACAAGTATAGTAAGGTTCCTCTATTTATTTTTGGTGATTTCAACTTCCGGTTGGATTCAAATTTACTAATACAGGTAAGCAATCAGTTTCTTTAGTTAATAAAAGAAAAATTGAATATGATTTTTAATTGAAATTACAAAATCCATCTAATAACGTAGATAATGTAAGCTAATGTGCTTTGTCTCATGGGTTTAGACACCACAGAAATATAGATATTGAAGAATGTGGCTAAAGTAATCATAAGAGACAAACTCATAGATCTCTGATCATGTACCTCTACTGTCATCTTACCATTCCCCTTCACTGTCATCTTATCATGTCCCTTCAATATCATCTGACCATGTTCGGTTGTCCACTGTCCTCTTATTAGAACTTAGTGGCTGCATGGTTAATGCGCTCAAGAATGATCAGAATGGTCTGGAATCAATTCTTAGAAGTGTACGTTTTTTTTTTTTTATCAACAAGACTTCAGGAAACACCCAGTCTCTAAACTTAGATGCCAGCAAAATCAAGGTGACCTAGTGTGACACCAACCACATCATCCAAAAATGTGCTGCTGGTCTTATAAAAATATGGTCCCTAACATCATATTCCTCATTCGCCAAGTAAGGTGAACCTTTACTTTACTTACTGCCATCTTATCATACCCCTCCACTGTCATCTTGTCATGCTCCTCCACTGTCATCTTATAATGCTCCTTCATTGTCATCTTGTTATGTTCCTCCACTGTCATCTTGTTATACTCCTTCATTGTCATCTTGTCATGCCCCTTCATTGTCATCCTGTCATGTTCCTCCACTGTCATCTTGTCATGCTCCTTCATTGTCATCTTGTCATACCCCTCCACTGTCATCTTATCATACCCCTCCACTGTCATCTTATTATACCCCTCCACTGTCATCTTATCATACCCCTCCACTGTCATCTTATTATACCCCTCCACTGTCATCTTATCATACCCCTCCACTGTCATCTTATCATGCTCCTCCACTGTCATCTTATCATACCCTTCCACTGTCATCTTATCATACCCCTCCACCGTCATTTTATCATACCACTCCACTGTCATCTTATCATAGCCCTTCACTGTCATCTTATTATACCCCTCCACTGTCATCTTTTCATACCCCTCCACTGTCATCTTATTATACCCCTCCACTGTCATCTTATTATACCCCTCCACTGTCATCTTATTATACCCCTCCACTGTCATCTTATTATACCCCTCCACTGTCATCTTATCATACTCCTCCACTGTCATCTTATTATACCCCTCGACCGTCATCTTATCATACCCCTCCACTGTCATCTTATCATACCCCTCCACTGTCATCTTATCATACCCCTCCACTGTCATCTTATACCCCTCCACCATCATTCTATCACACCCCTCCACCATCATTCTATCATACTCCTCCACCGTCATCCTATCATACTCCTCCACCATCATCTTATCATACCCCTCCACCGTCATCTTATCATACCCCTCCACTGTCATCTTATTATACCCCTCAAACGTCATCTTATTATACCCCTCGAACGTCATCTTATTATACCCCTCTACCGTCATCTTATCATACCCCTCTACCGTCATCTTATTATACCCCTCGACCATCATCTTATTATACCCCTCGACCATCATCTTATCATACCCCTCGACCATCATCTTATTATACCCCTCGACCATCATCTTATTATACCCCTCGACCATCATCTTATTATACCCCTCGACCATCATCTTATTATACCCCTCGACCATCATCTTATCATACCCCTCCACTGTCATCTTATACCCCTCCACCATCATTCTATCATACTCCTCCACCGTCATCCTATCATACCCCTCCACTGTCATCTTCTCATACCCCTCCACTGTCATCTTATCATACCCCTCGACCATCATCTTATTATACCCTTCGACCATCATCTTATTATACCCCTCGACCGTCATCTTATCATACCCCTCAACCGTCATCTTATCATACCCCTCAACCGTCATCTTATCATACCCCTCCACTGTCATCTTATCATACCCCTCCACTGTCATCTTATCATACCCCTCCACTGTCATCTTATCATACCCCTCCACTGTCATCTTATCATACCCCTCCACTGTCATCTTATTATACCCCTCGACCATCATCTTATTATACCCCTCGACCATCATCTTATTATACCCCTCGACCATCATCTTATTATACCCCTCGACCATCATTT
This sequence comes from Megaustenia siamemsis, assembly GCA_032433765.1. Taxonomy (NCBI): domain Eukaryota; kingdom Metazoa; phylum Mollusca; class Gastropoda; order Stylommatophora; family Ariophantidae; genus Megaustenia; species Megaustenia siamemsis. Next base: position 166,971,834 of record JAVIAB010000092.1, read on the forward strand.
TATCATACCCCTCGACCGTCATCTTATCATACCCCTCAACCGTCATCTTATCATACCCCTCCACCATCATCTTATCATACTCCTCCACTGTCATCTTATTATACCCCTCCACTGTCATCTTATCATACTCCTCCACTGTCATCTTATCATACCCCTCCACCATCATCTTATCATACTCCTCCACTGTCATCTTATCATACCCCTCCATTGTCATCTTATCATACCCCTCCACTGTCATCTTATTATACCCCTCCACCATCATCTTATCATACTCCTCCACTGTCATCTTATCATACTTCACCACCATCATCAGATCATGCCCTTCCACTGGCATGTTGTGAATTTATTTTGCTTTCCACATCCACATAGGCAAGTATTAACCTTCTATGACAACCTTTTTTCTAAATGTTAAGACATTTCTATAATGTTCATTAAACAAAGCTTGTTTAAAGAATTTCAAAACTGTCACCACATGCACACTAATATATCTTTTCTTGATATTATTGAAATTTTAAACTGCAAAGAACATATTAGTGATATGTAGACTCATCTATGTAGACTCATCATCAAGTACCGGGCCTGCTGGTGTAGGTGATCATGTCTCTCCACAACTTTCGATCACGACAGCTATTTATCATTTCTGTTGTTGACCTTCTGCTAAGCCATTCTCTTAAGCTGCCTGGTATCTTTTCTCTTTTGCTTCCCTCCATCTCTTCGTCCCTCAATTTTCCCAGTTGTTACAATATCTTCCAGCTGTTCTCTTCTTATTACATGGCCAAAAAATGATGAGGTATCAGGTTGGGTAATTTTACCTGCTACTGTATGCAGTAAACAGTACAACCTGTGGCTGCCCTGCTGCCTTGCTCAGGAGAGTAAAAGTCTAAGGGAGGGTACCCCGAAGTAAAACAACCCCACTGTCTTGTGGGTGAGACTTTTTAGTCAAAGGATAGCGGAGCCAACCGTAAACAAACCGACTGAAGGCAACAGAAAACCACCATTGTAATTTCTTTGTACAATCATGAATCACCTATGTAGACTATGTCACTGCAAATGTTACCCTAGAATATAATCTTTGCAAAAGTTCAAATATTGAACTAGTTATGCTATACCAACTCATTGACTTATTAACTACATCTCATTTCATATATTTTAAGTTTTTCATGCATTGTGACTACAGAAAGTTGAGATAATGTTGGCAGTTTCATCATGTAAATGACTGCCAAAAGTGAATATGCTGAACCAAAATATAGCTTTTATTGTAACTGAAGCATAATGTACAAAATGTTCATTTAAGAGTAAAAGATTATCTCAGTGACATACAAACTGGATGTATGGTGTCTACCATCTTGATTCAGCTGTCTTCTAATGATTTATTTGAACATTTAGACAAGTGATGTGATAGTAGAGTGAAACTTTCAAGGACTAAATAATGTGTATAACATATCATCATCATCATGTGCCATACCGCTTGACGTAGGCGATCATGTCCTTCCACAGCCTTCTATCCATCGTGCATTGTATCAGTTCTGTTGTTGACTGTTTTCCATGCCATGACACTAAGCTATCCAGTATTTTCTCTCTTTGTAATCCATGATATCTCTTTCCCTGTATTTTGCCAGTTGTAACCAAGTATTCCAACTTTCCTCTTCTCATGATGTGCTCGAAAAATGTTGAATGTGTCTTTCTGATGTTTTTTTAGGTGCTCCCTTTTTATGTTGGCCTCTTTGAGAATTTCCTCATTGGTCTTTTTAGCTGTACAGGAAACTTTCAACATTCTTTTGAGAAATCTCATCTCTGTGGCATCTAATCGTCTTTTCATTTGTTTGTTTACTGTCCATGATTCACTTCCATAGGTCAGAATTGGCTCTATATTGCACTACTGAACTCTCTTTCTCACTTCTATTGATATAGATATGTTGCATAAGACATTTTTCATTTTCTGAAATGCTCATTTGACCTGAGCTATTCTGCTTTTTATTTCTGTGGTGCATTTTCCATCTGATGTTATTATTGTGCTCGAGTATTTGAAGTGTTGCACCTATTTCAGATTTGTCCTGTTTATTTTTATGCTGCATTATGGTGATTATTGTTTCTTTGATATGACCATTACTTCTGTTTTCTTACTATTCAGACTGTGACCTTTCTTGTTCCTTTCTTTTACCATTATGTCTATTATTTCTTGTAGTTCATTCTCTGTCTGCTATTAAGACTGTGTCATCTGCATATTGCAAATTTGTTGTGACCGTTGACTTCATTACTAACATGTATGGCAATTACCAATGAGAATTGGAATCAATCCAAGAAGTTGGATATCCAGAATATGACTTTAAATTTAGAAGCCATGGAAAGTGAACTCAAGCCACAATTCAGAGAGACACCAGAGAAGATCTCTTTATACATTATGAAATGTCATGCACATTCTAAATTTAAAATTGTATTTCATCCCAATGTAAGGAAGCATGCATTCCATTTCAGATAGGGAAAAAAACAATCATTTGCTTCAGTCAACCATATGATCATTTTATTGAAGATCTGGTATCAGAATTACAATTAGTAGCAAGAAGAAAGATGTGGAATAGTAACAGAAAAAATAAGAAGAAGAAACCATACATTGTATAATTTTGTTTTATTCTTAATACGAAACTCTAACTGGCAGGTGTTTGTGAGGTACATTGAGCACATAGCACTAGTAACACACACAGTTGTAATTCATAACTTTATTATAAATTGTAGGAACTGGCAGGAAAATTGGTAGCAAGCGAAACAAAGGGAAAGAAGGGCCAGGTGAACAAAATTGAGTACACAGAAGAGGGCAATGGAAAAGTTAGTACTTTTTATGTGATTGACGAAGATGCAAGTTTTGTATAAATGAACACTTAAATTGCACTGGTTAGTGTTGTTCTATGTGTGCTTGTTTGTGTCAGAGCAGATTTATGTTTAAGATTGTACTTATTTTCAGATGTACTTGTGTCATCTTGCACATATTTGCAAACAATATCATTAATTCATTTCATTTTTCATGCTTCAGAGAAATACAGTTTGTAAATATTTTCTGACGTGAACCAGTATCCTTCTTTTAGCTGTCTATGAGATTGTATTTCTTTATCATTTCTCTAGTGGACTCTCCTAGTTCTCTCACAATACTTCTTCTCTTTCTAACTCCTGTGCTGAATCTTTCCAGTGAGGACATGTCATATTCTGCTTAATTTTCTATCACTGATTTTAATCTGTACTGATTTTTGTTTTATGTCTCATATATATTTTAAAATTATATTCACATCTAATTAGCTGTGTATGACTAATGTGCTGGTGGAAGATGTGAAAATATTTGCTCCATTTTTGTGATATTCTTTATTTGTTGTAGAAAGCTTCATTTATTTCCTGAGGGAAAGCTGAGCAAAGAGTTCTGTAATAATTACCTTGACAGATCAGGAAAGTAATATTGTACCTTCCTAATTACTACTTCCGGTGCCCCCTGAATGTTGGATTTTTTTCCTTTGATGTTGGATCAGACACAAACATGTGTACTGTAAAAAGTACTATCTATCTATCTATTGTCCTTTCGAGCCGAAGACGGTACATAGGGCAGAACCACAATCTCAAAAACAGAAACCTTGCGTGCCAAAGTGGCACATATTGCAGAGATCACTGCTCTAAAATATATGGCGCTGTTTCCATAACAATACTTTTTACAATGACAGCTTATCAAGCCATCAATCAATCTCCTTAATCGCCTCTTACGACATGCCTGGAAGGTCACAGTGTCACTATTCTTTACTTCCCTCATAATGAGGCCCTGATAACACACAGGATAAAAAGTACTACTCTATCGTAAAAAAATCCTGTTTTATTTTTATTTTTTAATTTTGCTAATTTTCAAGAAATTCTTTTTTTCCCCTTATGATGGAGGAAATCTTCTCAGCTGTCGGCTTAGACATCAAACAAACCTTTGTAACACAGGATAGCCAGCGAATTACACTAAGAGGAAGCCGAACATATGGCTTGATTGATAGACTGATGGTCACCATGCCAATAGACAACATTATACCTCCAGTAGCCACAGCACAATAGGGTTGAATTTCATGCAGTTGATCTAAGCCAGAAAATTATTGTTATTATATAAGCCAGAAACATAGTTCAAATCTGTGTCATATGCTAATCACGTAAAGCTTTTACCATACCATTTTTTCAACAAACAACTGTGTAGCTAAAGTTGAAAGAAAAAATTATTTTCCAAACTCCAAAATGTAACAATTAAGTGGTAGTAATTCTTACCAGACTATCATAAAAACATGACTCACAGATAGGTATCATAAAAAAAAGTAAAGAGCCCCATCACACCAAATGGCATATAGGTTATATGGTGTTATTGACCATAATTTTTATAGACCTTCACCACATAGTTTTTGGGGTAATGTTGTCGGTATTATGCCCTTGCCGCTTTACTTTCCCAGAAAAAATCCAGTAACCTTTTAAGGCTGGACAGGTATCATAATCTAGGGTTAATCCAAACATCTAAGTATGATTTTCTTGTCCATTTGAGTTGATGCTTAGTTTCCACACAGGTGAAGCTATGGGCATTTAGAAAGCATTACAAATGATTTTATTGCTGTAGAAATAGTGATACATTCATTTTGGTAATTTTACTTTCAAATTGGAAAATACCAGACAAACACCAGTGGGCAAAGAGATGTGATAAAGACAAAGAACACATACTGTAGAAAACTAAGAGTATTACACAACAGGCTTTTTTTTTTGAATATCAGGGGAGGAGACAAACACAAAAGGCTAAAATATATTTGAATAAAAAGATGTGGAAGCAAAGATGGGAAGATGGAGAAGACCAGGAGCAATTTTAAGGGAATGACAACAATCAGGATGGTTTGGAAAGTGTTTGTTGAAGACTTATACTCCACAGGGAGTTGAAAGGTAAAAGAAGAAGTAGAATGTTGATACTTTAAAGTTGTACGATATTAGAATGGCATAACTTATTTTTTGTTTCTGTCCTTCTGTGTACATAGATCATGTTAACAATAGGAAGCAAGAGCTTTGACTACTACGACAAGCATTCACATTTATTTGCCAGTACATACAAATTAGTAAGTTCTGCCAGTACATCATATTTTCCTTGTGTGCTGCTAATGTCTTGAAGTGTTGAAGGAGTGATAACAGTCAAAATATAACAGGATTATGCAAATTAAGGGTATTATTATTATTATTATTATTATTATTGTGTGTTTGATGTAATGCCACAGGATGTCTTGTGACTCAGTGATGTAGGCTTCCAAACCAATCAGTATTGGATGCCTAGTAGATGGAGTACAATGGCTTATTTTTATTTTCAGTTTTTGTTGGAGTCTGTCCATCCTAGCAGGGAATACAAAACTAGGTTCTATGTTGGAGTCTGTCCATCCTAGCAGGGAATACAAAACTAGGTTCTATGTTGGAGTCTGTCCATCCTAGCAGGGAGTACAAAACTAGGTTCTATGTTGGAGTCTGTCCATCCTAGCAGGGAGTACAAAACTAGGTTCTATGTTGGAGTCTGTCCATCCTAGCAGGGAGTACAAAACTAGGTTCTATGTTGGAGTCTGTCCATCCTAGCAGGAAGTACAAAACTAGGTTCTATGTTGGAGTCTGTCCATCCTAGCAGGGAGTACAAAACTAGGTTCTATGTTGGAGTCTGTCCATCCTAGCAGGGAGTACAAAACTAGGTTCTATGTTGGAGTCTGTCCATCCTAGCAGGGAGTACAAAACTAGGTTCTATGTTGGAGTCTGTCCATCCTAGCAGGGAGTACAAAACTAGGTTCTATGTTGGAGTCTGTCCATCCTAGCAGGGAGTACAAAACTAGGTTCTATGTTGGAGTCTGACCATCCTAGCAGGGAGTACAAAACTAGGTTCTATGTTGGAGTCTGTCCATCCTAGCAGGGAGTACAAAACTAGGTTCTATGTTGGAGTCTGTCCATCCTAGCAGGAAGTACAAAACTAGGTTCTATGTTTTAGTCTGTCCATCCTAGCAGGGAGTACAAAACTAGGTTCACTGTTGGAGTCTGTCCATCCTAGCAGGGAGTACAAAACTAGGTTCTATTTTGGAGTCTGTCCATCCTAGCAGGGAGTACAAAACTAGGTTCTATGTTGGAGTCTGTCCATCTACTAGGTTCACTGTTGGAGTCTGACCATTCTAGCAGGGAGTACAATATTAGGTTCTATGTTCTAACCTTATTAACCAGTCTGTTGAGACATAGCCTTTACTGGGAAGCCCTGCAAAGAGATGAAATGAGGTCAGCTGTAAGCCATAAACCATGCCAGGCTGATGAAAGGTTGGCTGACTCATGATTTCCATGTACATTTGTTCATGTACACTAGGTTTGCATAGAGATTGGGGCAAAGGCACCTGTCAGCATGGAGCTGAATGAGCTGCTGACTGCTTTCGGCTCCTGACAGGTGCCTTTGCCTTAATCTCTATGCAAACTTAGTGCACATATAACAAATGTACATGGAAAGCATGAGTCTGATTAGTGAACCAGAAATGTCCATATCCTACTCCAGCTCTTCGCATTATCCCTAGAAACAGTCTAATCAGTCTGGCTGAGTCATTAGGCAATGAGAGGGAATACAATCTGGTACTCAGAAATACTATGCTGATGTCAGATATGGTGGGGTGAAAGCCATAAATTTTACTGCAGACAACAATACAATGCATCTGCATCCATTAATCTTCCTTTTAGGGACCGATTATGAAGAGGACCATTCATTCCATTAGCTGTTGAGAGAACATGAGAAGGAAAGAAAAGATTAAAGATTATTTGTAGTGTTGGGACCAGCTAGAGCAGACCTCATATGGTGCAGGCTGGTAATTTTATCTATGATGAAATGAACTAACTTGCAAAGGCTTGGGCACCACCACATTTAAACCTGCCAAGATTCAATGTGGGATATCTGGACTTTCCAATTGCCAAGATTCTGTGTGTGATATCTGGACTTTCCAATTGCCAAGATTCTGTGTGTGATATCTGGACTTTCCAATTGCCAAGATTCTGTGTGTGATATCTGGACTTTCCAATTGCCAAGATTCTGTGTGTGATATCTGGACTTTCCAATTGCCAAGATTCTGTGTGTGATATCTGGACTTTCCAATTGCCAAGATTCTGTGTGTGATATCTGGACTTTCCAATTGCCAAGATTCTGTGTGTGATATCTGGACTTTCCAATTGCCAAGATTCTGTGTGTGATATCTGGACTTTCCAATTGCCAAGATTCTGTGTGTGATATCTGGACTTTCCAATTGCCAAGATTCTGTGTGTGATATCTGGACTTTCCAATTGCCAAGATTCTGTGTGTGATATCTGGACTTTCCAATTGCCAAGATTCTGTGTGTGATATCTGGACTTTCCAATTGCCAAGATTCTGTGTGTGATATCTGGACTTTCCAATTGCCAAGATTCAGTGTGTGATATCTGGACTTTTCAATTGCACTAAGATCTGTGCCAAAGATAGAATGAAAGAAGAAAATGGTAATTGACATCCACTCTACGACAGCCACAACTCAGAAGATCAAGAGTTTAGCTTGCAGTCTATAAGGAACTGTCTGTATTAGAAGTATGTTCTTCTTGAGAGATGGATAATCAACTTATAGAAACATAATAATTTTAAAAAATAGAATAATGACAGAACTAATATTTAGGCTATGTACTTTGTCAATAACTATTACAATAGTTCAATTACAATATTTCACATTTCATATATTGTGAAAAGATTAACTTTTAATGTTATTGTTTATAAAAAAAAAAAGTAAAGTACCCCCCGTCACGCCAAGTGGCGTATAGGGAAATATGGTGTTAGTGACCCTATATTTTACAGACCTTCAGCACATGATTTTTGGGGTAATGTGGTCGGTATTACGCCCGTGCTGCTTTTACTTTCCCAGAAAAAATCCGGTACCCATTTAAGGCTGGGTGAACCCGGAGCCGTCGGTTGGGATCGAACCCTACCCCTTGTCCGTAGTAGTCCAGTTCTATTGTTTATAAGTTAGGAGAAAATATGTAAATAATTACCTTTCATTGTACAAGTAGTATTGTAAAACATTTCTCTTCTCTTGAACTTCAGCTGCAACAGTATGACTCAGAGTTGTCCTCGTTCAGAGACAGATTATATGAGCATGAAATCACCTTTCCTCCCAGGCAAGTTAATTTATGTGTTTTAAACATTGCAGTTAATTATAAATACTGCTGTAAGACTTTTAGTGGAAGAAAGATTAATAAAATAAATATGCTGTCAGTTCAGTACATGCAGTAGAGCAAACTATGGAGATGCATCAGCACTCACAATGATTTTGAATTATTAACAGCACAGAAGAGAACATAAATTTGCAATATCAATTTCTATAAAGTTCACTCTTCAGTAAAACTAAAGAGTTCAATATGACATCACATTGCTATTCAAGAAAATTCAACAAACTGCACAAATACAGCCAGCAAAAAAAAAGGTAAACATCATGCATTATGGCATTAAGAATATATGGTGTAGTACCAATTTTCAAGATCATTTATGGATGGTTATAGATGATGATTTAACATAACAACCAGTCAGTTCGGGACATCAAACTCAACCTCTTGTTCTCAATAGACCAGCTTTGTCATAGCTTCTACCAATAATCTTTAATTCGTGAAAGGAAAATGTCACAACTTTTTTTGCCCAGCAAATGAACATTTACAAGCAAAATAAATGAGGTACAGATGTAATAGATGGATGCTGGAGCAGAATAGGACCGGTACTCAAACATGATAGAATGCCTTCTACTCCATGAACTGCACAGGAAAGACATTGAGAGGCAGACAAAAGACAACCTGACAGAGTAAAACTACATGAAAAATGCATAATGTGAATAAGGCATGGTGTAATATGTGGTGTGCCAAGAATGGCCCTGATGAAATGGAGAGATTTTGGTGCTGTCACACACATGATATCAGCTACTGGTTGCTCTGTCAGTTCATGATCAAGGTTAAAGGAAGAAGGTAGCATCATTGTTTCACTTAGTCATTGTTGAACTGGCTTCATATATAAAGTGACCCAAGCATTATCAACATTATGCTATGGTATTTTGTTAGTTTCATCATCACTAAACTCTGAACATTTCCATAGGTACTCCAGTATTCTCTTAAATATACTGGGGACCTCAAATGAGAATGCTGACCCACTTCTATGAACTCCGAGATCCATAAATTGTATGGATGTGTAACTGGGCAGATTTCAATTCATGAAACCTAGCAAGAGTAACGTTATTTGTTGAGTTATATTCCCATCGCATTGGGACTGATAATACAAGTCTTCGATGAGACCATCAGAGCTGGTTCATGCCATTAAATCTCAATGTTGCTAAGTTTTACAATCAACTTCTTTATATCTCAAAATTGTATGTGTTATCTTCACAACATTACAATCTGTCCCTGCGATGCACTAAAGCAGTAAAACATACTGATAAAGAAGCAGACAGTGGTAAGGAACTGACAGAAATTTCAAAATAAAAATCCACTGACTTATTGGAAAGGTAGTTGTAGAAATATTTGATAAAATAAACAAATGAAGGTGAAGTATATGAGAAGAATTTAAAAAATAATCACTATAGATTCAAAAATATGGTTAATGCATACTAAATGATCTTTAAGACATATATTTAATAATTTTTCAAATCATATGTAAATTCTAGGGAGTGAACTGGACTACTAACTGTCATGTTCAATCTTGATCAACGGTTTCCAGGTTCACCCAGCTTTAAATGGTTACTGGATTTTTCTGGGAAAGAAAAGCGGCATTGGCGTAATACTGACCACATTACCTTAAAAAGGATTTGCCGAAGGTCTATAAAAAATATGGACACTAATACCATATTATCTATACACCATGTGGTGTGATGGTGCTTTTATATATATATTTATATATATATATACATATATATATATATATATATATATATATATATATATATATATATAGTTCTGGTAGCAACATTAAAGTATGAAGCAGGAGCTTAGTAGTATATGCCCTTTCACTCTCTCTCTCTCTAGAGGAAATTTAGAATTCATTCCTCATATAATGTGAGGTTAATAAATCACTATACAAAGTATAGTAATGCAGAAATTGTTCATCTATACATGTATACACATATTCTTATATTAGGCAGGGCATAATTAAACAGGCGAGTATTTTGTTTTTCTTTATGTGAACTATAAAGATTTTGTATGTTAACATACACATTGGCAACAATTCAACACATTTCTTAACATGTACACATAACTTCAGAGTGTTCATGTTTCTTCTTCAGATTTACACATATACACATATATTTTTTAATAATATGAACTGTGTAAACAACAAATAACACATTACAAACAAGATAGAAATGTCTAAATACACAATAGTGTAAATTAAATATAGATTATGCACAATGTTACCAGTACATGTATTTTACAAATATATTATTTTTCAGCTATCCTTTCTGTGAAGATGTCTCCGATGGTATATCATACATGAAAACACGTGTACCATCATGGTGTGATCGCATCTTGCTCACTCATCCAGCAAGAGATATTCTTATCCAGGTAAATCTCTTCATTTTAATTATTGTTTTTTTTTACACTGGATTACAATACCGTCGTAAAAATTACTGAATTAAAACACAAATTCTTCTTAATTTGACAGTTTGCAGCCATGGTCAAACATTTCCCTTCTTATTGCAGCCATGGTCAAACATTTCCCTTCTTAGTGTACCTTCTTAGTTACTACTTCCGGTGACACCTGAGTGTTGGATTTGTTTCTATTGATGTAGGATTTTTTTTTTTAGCTTCGTGAGATATGATCATTTAATGCGAACAAAACTTGCCAATTTTCAAGAAATACTTTGTAGTTTTTTCCGTTTTTTTTCTTTTTAGCTGTGACCATGGAATTTCCTCGGTCATTGGCCGGTATCAAACTACCTTTTGTGACTCGGGGAAACACAGTGAATAATTCAATGAGGGAGCCGAACATGCTGATGGACTTGTGGTGACCATACTTACAGACAATGTAACATGTCTGGTCCAGGCTACCAAATTCAGGTCATAAATAAACCTGAGCCAGGATATTTGAGTCCCCTTGCCTCACATAGTCTAAACACACACTGTGTCAAATGTTCAAAGAAAATACTACTTTTAGAGCTCCTAATGTAACATTTATGTGGTAGTCATTTTTACGACAGTATCAGTCAGTCAGTCACAGAGAGGTATCATAAACTTGGTTTAAAACAGTCCTTACTACATAATTCTATATAACAGGTTAGGCACAAATTATCTCTTAAATCAAAAGTGCTGGGGATTTTAGCCATGTCCTCCCTGATTGTCAGATTTAGTTACATCTCTGCTTTATTTGTATATTTTAACAATGTTCAAAAAAGCAAAAGAACAGGAAATTAATCCCCACATTTGCATACAATTTGTCATAAACATGGGGAAAAGGTGAAGGCACTTACTTAGAGTTATAGACATTTATAAAGTTGGATAGTTTGAGCCATACAGAGACATTTGTGAGAGGTGCAAATATTTTAAAGGTTGTATATGAAAATATTTACAGTTTAGTGGGTGGCTTGTGAGACAATCAGTAATGAAAAGCTAAAACATAGAGCCTGTACAGTCATCTATGCTGGAAATATCACTCAATAATTATTTATGAGTTTCTAAAGACTTACAGATTTTTATCATTTTGATATTTCAGTTTGTTCTCACACTAAAATTGATCATATGCACTTCTCATATACTTTTGTAAAATTGCACTTAGCTGATCAGAGACCGGGTCATACTTCAGATGCATATGACCAGCTTTAGAGTGTTGGAAAGTGTAGCAGTTATTCCCTAATGACCACATCTGATGATGAGTTTATATTATTGTTTGAGACTAAGGTCATAGCCTCATAGGGGAAGATCCTATACTTCCCAAAAGCTCAGAAGAAATGATAGTGGTAACTCATCTCAGTGATAGTAACAACACCCCTGCCGATGCATTGTAATTTGTGCAACTGTTTCTTGCTAAGCACATCATCCCATAGGCCCAGCAGTCACCTTATTCACCAGATCTCAATTACTGTGAGTTTTTCTTTTTCCAGTAATCAAATACCACATGAAGGTACACCGATTTTGAGATGTTGAGGAATGTGATGAAGCATGTGGTTGCTATCTCAGATGATGATTTCATTACCTAATTCAATCAGCAGAAATAGAGTGTGTGGCTTTGGATGTTAACCACTTCTAACACTGTAATCCTAAAAATAAGCTCTTGTATTGTTTACAAAATATCTCTAATGTGAAAACCTTTTTGATCACACATTTTGTACTTGTTCTTTGGGGAAATAAATTAAATCAATTTGAAAATTAACAAAATAAAGCTTTGAACATATTTTGGATTTCATACAGGCCTGATGGAAATAATATTTTGTAATGTTTTTGTTTTATTTCCTTCCTGAAATCAACCTCTTGGTTCATTTTTATGTTTGAGAGTGTTTATGAAGGAATAGCAGCATTACATCTTACAATGTTATTATCTTTTGGTAAACCATTTGATTTTTATGTGCTTACCAAGTGCTTAGAATGACTGTTGAAATATTTGACAAGAAATGGGAAATACTCAGATGTGGTGTGTCAGCTACAGTGAACAGTGCAGCACTTATTTGTTCCAAGGAGTAGTAATTCACATGCTTCAAATGAGAAGGTGAATATTTTAAAGGAAACTTTGAGATGAGAAATCTTGTGGCTGTTCTTTGCTCTGTCAAATGACAGTGGGCTATACTTTGTGATGTAAACAAATTGTTCTGGAATATCAGTCTAAATATTGCACTATATTAAGCTAATCAATTTTAGCATCGATTAGGTTCAGAGACTTATGATGTTTTTAATATTTTGGATGTCTTTGTCATACTCTGTAATTTGCCATACTTCTCTCAACAGGATCCTTGCCATCCAATCATTTATGATCTCATTGGCAAGGACGTTTGTATGGGAGACCACAAGGTTTGTCACATTAACAAATATTTTTATATATCAAATTGATCATGTTTAAGGTGCAGCCAAAGAATAATGAAGTAAATCATTTGCATGATATTGATTTGGTATTCTAGATATGCATATTATTTTTTGCAGAAGTTCTGTCATTACAAGACTCATTGCTTTCTGAAGAACTATGTTACCCTGAATATAAAATACAGATGTTGTTTTTAAAGCTAACTATGACCACATCACATAATCATTTAGTGGGTAGAAGAGAACATATCAAATCTGTGAATATGTCACTAAACCAATACTGCATCCACCCTGGTTGATAGGCATTGGTTGTATAAACAAGCAGCTGACGGTTGAAAGAGATTAAGTCTACTCAACATTCTGGTGGTAGGAAGATTGCTGCTGCTCAGTGTGGTAGAACTGTTGAGAGTGCCTAACTTTTCAGCAGAAAAATAGGAATAAAAGATGATGTTCAGAACAAATCATGACACAAATTCCATGACAGTTTCATCTTCCTTGAATGGTTATCATTCTGTACATTCATATCCTCACTGCAGCATTTGTTTTCATGAGTTTATTGTTCTTATCAACCATGTCTGTACCTAGTCTTCATCAGAATAACAGTGTGATGATAGTGTCACTTTTTGCAAAGAAATAATAGATGGTTATGGTTATGGTTAGTCGAAGGCCCCAGTATCACTGCAAACGAATTAAAATCCATAATTGCTCAACTGCCCGTGCCAGTGGAATCATTTGAATTAAAACTCATCTCATTGAAGGATCCAAACAAAGAAAGGCAGCTGCAGTCCCCCTATATAACAGCTACAGCACACGCCAAAAGACATAACGTGTAGTCACACCGAATTTGTTTAAAGTGAAAAGTGTCATCATATCTATGTCATACCACACATTATAAATGTACGCAAATAAACAAGTAACAGTAAGGATAATGAAGAAGAAAGAACCTCATCACATCTCTTGTGTGATATATAAGGAATATAGTGTTAGTGGCCATATTTTTATGACCTTTAACACATATTTTGACAAATTGGGCAGCACTACTTCAATACATCTTTTTTTCCCAGAAACAAGTTTGTAATACTTCTTTAAGGTTGGGTAACTGGTCATGAGACAGAAAAAAAAGTAAAGTACCCCCGTCATGCCAAGTGGCATATAGGGAAATATGGTGTTAGTGACCCTATATTTTACAGACCTTCAGCGCATGATTTTTGGGGTAATGTGGTCAGTATTTCGCCCGTGCTGCTTTACTTTCCCAGAAAAAAATCCGGTACCCATTTAAGGCTGGGTGAACCCGGAAGCCGTCGGTTGGGATTGAACCCTTCCCCTTGTCCGTGGTAGTCCAGTTCACTAACCACTGAGCTATCGCGGCTCTCATGGGACAGAGCCAGACTATTATTGATAAACTTACCACTGCTCTACTTTGGCTTCCATATAGTAATAAGTTCATCTGTAATTTAATGAGCACAGTTTCTAATATAATTTTTAGCATGTATTGAGCCAGATGTTAACTGGTCTTTCTCACAATGACTGAATGACAAATAAAATGGATCAGAATAAAACTGCTGGGTTTGTTAGATTAAAGTAAATAATGCCTTCTCTTGGTCTGTAAAAGCAACATTTATTTCCTCTTGATGTTATTAATGCTTCTGTTGTTATCTCATCTACCCCAGCTGTTTTATTTTTAGGAGTTCTTTTGATAGCATCTTTCACCTCTGTTTCAATTATTTCAGGATTGTCTTTATTTGCAAAACTTTATAGATTTCATGTTTTCCCTTATGTTTAATAAACTTTGGAACTATTCTTTCACGAATATGCAATTCAGATGATTGCTAGTTGAAAATAAATTACTATACTAAGAGCACTGAGTAATAAATTTTGAGGCTGATGTCGGAGTATCACTATATAATAAAATGCTATATGCTATTCTATCTATCTATTGTCCTTTCGAACCAAAGATGGCACATAGGGCAGAACCACAATCTCAAAAACAGAAACCTTGCATGCCAAAATGGCACATATTGCAGAGATCACTGCTCTAAAATATATGGCGCTGTTTCCATAACAATACTTTTTACAATGACAGCTTGTCAAGCCATCGATCAACCTCCTTAGTCGGCTCTTATGACATGCCTGGAAGGTCACAGTGTCACTATTCTTTACTTCCCTCATAATGAGGCCCCAGTAACACACAGGAAGCTATATATGCTATATATGCACAGGATATGCTATTACTATATAATAAAATGAAAATTGCATTTACTGTAACTTATTGTAGAATGACAATATCCCTATGTACCAAGCCACCGAAAGTGCCCTTGATAGAAAACACATCATTGACTTAAGCCTGCAACACCTGCTGGCAAAAAACAGAACAGGATGAAAGAAAGAATAAAAAGACAATTACCTGTACCACTGGTAGACAGGAAGAGAAAGGGAGGGGGAAGGGGGAGTTCCCTTCTATAAAAACATCAGCTAACTAATTCTGGTGTTCTCTCTCTCTCTCTCTCTCTCTCTCTCCTTCTCTCCTTCTCTCCTCTTGTCTCTTAGCACTACTAAGTGTTTTGGTTCACTTCTCCTCTTGTCTATGAATCCACCAGACATTACCACCTTATATCTTTGGAATAAGTTTCTCTTTCACTTCAGTTGTCAACATTGCAACTTTAATTTCAGGCTTCATTGCTTCAACACTTTTGAATGCTACTGTTAATAGATAATGCTTTATATAACCAAACATACCAGAGACTAAGTGGAAAAAACACTGAAAGCACATGAGCACAACACAAGAGATGGCTTGGAGCATGCAACAAAAATATCAAATGCATTTATGTGTGACATTTTTTCACTGCACCTGCGCTTGTACAGTTTGAATATGGAAGCATTTGTTCGAACTGGAACTTTTAGATAGGATAATTTAAAGTACAAGGTCCTCTTGCTTACGTTCGCCCGATGACTAAAGGAGTTCACCTCTTCGTCATCCACCCTTAAAAGGACGTTAAGTGGGTGTGTCTATGTTGTGTTATGGTTTGCAGTTTAACTGTGATATTTGCGCCTTTCGGCCTAACACATCTGACTTCAGCGCGCAAGGGTCCTCTTTATATTAAACTTTATTTACTATAATTTTTATATTTTCAGATATTATGTAAATTATCAGGGATGTACAATTGAGAAATCCCTAGCTGAAATTTCTGTAAACACTTTTATCACTTCTCAAGAGAAAAAAATAATGATGATTTTTAATACTAATGGTCTAATATTATTTTCCTTTTTCAGCCAGCATATTTGTTTGTTCATATGAAGCCAGGAAAAGGTAACCATGAACAGCAGAAGCAGTCATTGTCAGCATCTCCTACAACCAAACCTCTGCCCTCCCTAGAACGAAAGCAAAACTTGTCTATTAATGGGGAACTGATAGAGAGTATTGATTTTAGTTCACCAGATTTGGATCTGTCTTCTATAAATATTCATGATTTTGCTGTTTTTGAAAAAGAACATAACCTGATTCCAGGGTTTATAAATGGTATAAAAAATAATATGTCTTCATCAAATGATGAGAATATGAGTAGAAATAGCCTGTTGGCTCCTTCCAAGCCAACGGTTGCTAGAAATAGATCTTTTCAAGAAATTGCTAAAGATGTTAGAACAATGGAAAAAGTAATTCTCCAGTGGCCTGGAAGGTCAGACAGCCGTCACCATAGTTCATCCTCTGAGGATTTCTCCTCAGAGGACTGTGAAGGCATTAAAGTCAGTGGTAAACAATCTGAAAGCTTAAATGGGCTGACTTCTAGCTCTGACATTGTAAGGTTAACATTAGGGGAACAGTCTTTGGATATAGAGAAGGTAAATGCTCAGAAGAATGTTGGTGAAACAAACAATAACAAAAACTGCAACCTGTTTAGAGAAAACAATAAACCATTTGAAATACTAGAAGACAGTGCCAAACAGAACACAACTATTAAATTAGAACAAAGTAAAGATGGAAGGATGAATACTGAGAAAGTAGGTGATGCAGGTACTGGGGTTGGGCAGCTGGAAGGTTGTGGAGATAGCAATGGACGCCCCGAAGGTGTTGTCTTTCTTGCTGAGCTTGATAGTCATTTATGTGCAGATGTGTCTGTCCCTCCTCCCACCTCCAGCCTCCCACCACATAGCCAGTCTGGTGGAAAAGAAGCACAAAGTGGGAAGACAGGGCAAGGCATATCTGCATCAGTGTCATCACCCACTGGATGTTGTAGCTGTGTTGTGCTGTAACCGTGATTCTACTTCTCATCTGTTGGTGTTGTTTTCTCATGTAAGTTTTGGTTTGATTCTGTCAGAATGTAACTTCAGTAAACACTTATTAAAGAACACTTTGTAGACATAATAAACTAAAATGTAAAATACAGCATTCAATTTAAGTCAGGTCACTTTATAAACTAACTTTTTGTGACATTTATTTTGTTTGTTTATTACTGAATAAATACACAATCAGTGCAGACAGTTTTAGACAATACCTTTAGAGATTAATGCAGATAAATTATAATGGTCATGAAAGAAAGAAGTGAAATATTTGCAGTGACATAAAATACATATATTCAGAGACATATTTAACTCATATACAGATGCATATTAACTGAAATATGGGCACATTTAATCTAGATACCAACTGGCATAGAGCTTATTGGTCTCTCCTGTGGTCGATCATGCTTGCTTCATAGACTACACCAAAGCTTTTAGACACAATATGCCATAAACAACTAATAGAATGCCTGAAAGGTACACATCTGAATGGTGCTGACCTAAGACTGATGTGTAATTTATACTGGGAACAAACAGCTATGTAAAAATACAACGATAACTTTGAACCTATTAATATAAAAAGAGGAGTAAGACAGGACCTCATTCTGTCACTATGTCTATTCAACATGTACACTAAGCAGATCTTCAAAGACATCATAGGAATGGCAGGACTAAACATTAATAGATGTATAATCAATAATCTAAGATATGCTGATGATACTGTACTAGTGGCAGAAAATCCAGAAGACCTACAGGAACTAATGAACAAAATTCAAGACAAGCAAAGAATATGGATTGGAAATAAATATTAAAAAGACTAAACTGATGATTATTAGCAGAGAAAAAACACAAAATATACAAGAAAATATATAAGTAGATGGAAAGAACCTAGAAAGAGTTAAAGAATATAGCTATCTTGAACATATAACAAATGATGGTAAATGTAAGAGAAAAATAAACAATAGAGTAGGAATGGCAAAAAAGCAATTTTAAAAACATTAAAGATATACTCACCTCAAAGCAAATAACATCAGAATTAAAACTATGAATTGCAAAATGCTATATTTACTCAACTTTCCTGTATGGTGCAGAAACATGGACATTAAATAAGATGACAGAACATAAAATTGAAGCCTTTAAAATAAGGATATAGGAAAATGGGGAGATTTGGATGGAAGGAAAAGAAGATAAACAAGGAAGTTCTGAATCAGCTGAAAAAAAAACTACTTAACATAATTGGAAAAGACAACTGAAATTTCTTGGACATGTGAAGAGAAATAACACTCTTCTAAAAGTGATCTTGAAAGGGAAGGTACAAAGTAGGCATGGCAGAGGCAGACCAAGTATAAAGTGGACTGATAACATCAAAAGATGGACAAGTGAACCTATGACAACTTTCATTATCAAGACAAGAGACAATAAAATGACGCTTCATGGTAACCAACCTTTGATGTGGAGATGGCACCCAATGAATGAATGTCAATCAGATCTGGCACTATGTAACGTTAATACATTATCTTTTGCTTTTAAGTCAAGGGGCTAAGGCCCCATACAGCAGCATAGCTCGAAGCTGTCAGCAAATCATAGCTGATGGCTTGCACCAGGATCAGTGAACTAGAACTATTCAGGTCCTGCTCCACCCCTTCACAGTGCCCCTAAAAACAGACTAATCAGTCTGTTGTGGCCAAGTTAGTGGGGATCGAGAGGAAAGGCAAGATGGTACTAAAAGGTGCAGTGCTGAAGTTGGATGTTTTGAGCCAAAGGCTCAAATGTCATAGTTCCACTGCAAACCAGAACACAATGCATCCATGCCCACTTAATGTCTTTTAGGGCAAATGATAAAGAGGATAAGAAGAAATAATGAAAGCCATCAAACTATTAAAAAATGGTAAAGCCACAGGACCAGATGAAATTCCTTCGGAAGCCATCAAAGCAGATATTAACACCTCTACCAAGATGTTACATGATCTATTGGATAAAATTTGGGAGAGGGAAGAAATATCTAAAGACTGGAAAGAAGGTTATATGATCAAACTACCAAAGAAAGGAAGTTTACAGGAGTGCACAAATTATAGGGGAATTATGCTACTATCAGTGCCAGGAAAAATATTAGGCAGAATCATTCTGGAGAGACTAAAGGAGGCTATAGAGAAACACTTGAGAGATGAACAAGCAGGTTTTAGGAAGAACAGATCATGTGCTGATCAAATAACTACTCTATGTATAATAGTTGAACAAAGTTTAGAACTTAAATCCCCACTTTATATTGGATTCATAGATTACGAAAAGGCATTTGATAGTTTAGACAGAAGAATGCTTTGGAAGTTGCTGAGTCATTACGGAATCCCCATAAAGTTTATTAACCTGATAAAAACAATGTATGAAGGAACAAAATGTAGAGTGGTGCATGAAGGACAGCTTACAGAAGCATTTGAAATAAGAACAGGAGTAAGGCAAGGATGCCTTCTGTCCCCATTTCTCTTTCTACTGGCCATAGATTGGATTATGAAAATAACTCAAAACAACAGAAATGGGATCCAGTGGTCACTGACCAAACAACTTGATGATTTAGATTTTGCTGATGACATAGCTCTCCTATCACACAGCCATCAACAGATGCAGGATAAAATGAGTATATTAGATGAGAGATCACAACAGCTAGGACTAAAGATTAATAGAGATAAGACCAACATTATGAGAATTAATGCAGTTGGCAATAACCAAATAAAACTAGGAGAAATACCTCTACTAGACGTACAATCTTACATATATCAAGGCAGTAATATAGATAAAGAGGGAGGAACAGAAAATGATACCAAAATAAGGATATCAAAAGCAAGAGGAGCTTTCATTGCACTGGGAAACATATGGAAATCCAAAGAAATTAGGTTAAACACAAAAATACAAATTTTCAACTCAAATGTTAAGTCGGTCCTATTATATGTCTGTGAAACATGGAGAATAACAAAATTGACAATCACGAAGGTACAGACTTTCATTAATGGATGCTTACGCAGAATAAAGGGATGGAAATGGCAGGACAAAGTCACTAACGTGGAATTATGGAAATGTACCGGTCAAATACCAGTGGATAAAGAGATACAGTGTAGACGATGGCGATGGATAGGACACACACTACGGAAGCCAACTGAGAGTATTACACAACAGGCCCTTTTTTGGAATCCCCAGGGAAAAGACAAAGAGGAAGACCAAGGAATTCTTGGAGAAGACAGATCGAAGCAGAGATGAAGATGATGGGGAAGACATGGAATGATCTTAAAAGAATTGCAAAAAACAGAACGACTTGGAAAGTGTTTGTTGAAGACCTATGCTCCACTGGGAGCTAAAAGGTAGAAGATGAAGAAGAAGATAAAGAGGTCTAACTTTTCCTTAAGTCATCGAGTGAAAGCAAGCAAGCACTGTTAAATCAGATTTTATGTATTAAAATCTTACCAAATGTACATGTGTACAGATTTCCTCCTCTGATGTTTCTCTGCCTTCTACCTGTGTGCTCTGTAATCACTTTATCTAATAGTGGTAGCAATGCTACTGTGGGCTCATCCAAGCTGGATGATCAAAGGGTTGGCACAGACAAAGAGAGGCACAAACATGATCAGTCAGATGCATTTGGTACATTGTGTAATTGTATAACAAAATGTTCACTATGAAGATATAATCTAAGAGAGAAGTGATACGGTGCTCATCCTACTGAGTCCACCTAGTGGCAAGGATGCCAGGCCCCTTGTCTCAAAAGGATCCAAACTGTCACAGAGAGAGCTCTTGTGGTCATTTCAGTGCCATACATGAATGGGCTGTGTGGAGATGTCACCAATCTTGTGCTGACTATATGCTTTCTATCATCTTGCTGGGATAGACATTTACATATATATGCAGTATAAGAAAAAAGGACCAACAATCTTTTAAAGTGCTGCTCTTTATATAACTTTCACATAACAATGAGAATAAAAATGAACATGAATTATTTGAACACAAAAGTAACATGTGTAACACAAGGTATTATCATGTTTACTTACGGCTGAACATGTTGAGTTGAACAGAAATCATCTGGGATACTACTGCTAGTCCATGCATGTCTTGTTCATCAATGAGACCTTTCAAATCAGATGAGCAGTATTACACTAAATAAAATTTTTAAAACTATTTTTTTTATTATGCATTGAATATGGTTATGGTTATGGAAGGCCCTGGTATCATTGCAAATGAATTAAAATCCATAATTGCTCAACCGCCTTGCCAGTGGAATCATCCGAATTAATATCTCATCTCCCAAACAAGAAAGCTAGCTACAGTCCCCATCATAGTATTCTCCGCATACTCCAAAAGACATAAGGCGAAACCGCACAAAAAGTGAACACAGCCATCTTTTCCCCGTCATATGATATCATTCATCATGAACAATCGGAATGTCGAAACACGATCAAAACGGATAAAACGCACAGCTCAAGGTGTGCGCAGAGCACTTAACTCAGTAGTTCCGGCAGCAAGCCAGACATCGGAATATGAGAAAACTACTACAAGGAACACTTTTCAAACACAGCCTTTAACGGTTCCTGCCACTTAATCCGCCATATTGACCGGAAGTTGAATATGGATTGAAGATTAATATTAAAAACGATTTAAACTATGATAATAAGCAAAGATAATACATTTAACTTATAAGCCATCATCAAGATGAAATAATCTAGAGAAAGTTCAAGAATATAACTTTTTCGTATATTGTTATAATGAGTGATTGAATATGCAAGGCAAAAATAAATAGGAGAATATAAATTTTAGAATAGAATAAGAAAAAGCATTTTTGAAAATATGAAAGACCTATTCAAAGCAAATATTGGAACTAAAATTGAAAAAAATAAAAATTTGTATTTACTCAGTATATGTATGGTGCAGGAACAGGGACACTATTGAAGGAAACAAAATGAAAACTGAAGCCTTTGAAATGTTGATCTCCAAGAGAATGGAAGAAAATCATAAAGAACGCAAGTAATGAAGTTTTTCAAAGTCTGAAAATGAAGAAAGAACTGTTTATCACAATTTGGATAGAATAAATGAAATTATTTTGGCACTTAAAAAGATACAATAATTTACTGAAATTTAAATTTACTTTTTAAGATAAAATACAAGTCTATAATGGACTGACAGCATCAAAAGATGGCCTTTTAAGTTGCTTTAACAACTTGTCCCATCAATAATTGTTAATAAATATTGGAAGTTAGAAGTAATTGTTAATAAACATTACAGGTCACAAATAACTGTAATGCCAGATAGGATTAATGTTATAATGGTTATTTATAAGATTCTGTGTTGTGTGTTCAATTGCTCAACATACCATGTCTTTCAACAACAAAAGACCCAAAAGCATAATTGAACATGGAATAATGCAAAGAGCACACATGCAGAAAAAAATTATTCCTATATTTAATTAATATATTCTCTTTCAGTGTTTTTTTAATGGCATAGCATTTTTCTTGTTTCTTCTTCTTCTTCTTTCCTTCCTCATCTGCCTTTCAGCGTTGAGGGGAGATATCATTTGCGGTCTTTAGCTCTTCTGTTCGCCTCTGCTGCTGTTATGTTTCCTAGTGCTTCTAATATTCCATCGACCCATGTTTTTCATGGTCGACCCTTGGGTCTGGTGTTCTCACAATATTTGTTGAAGGCTCGTTGTGTTGTGTTTTGTTCTTTCTGCCTTGTCACATGACCAAACCATTTTATCTGCTGTTTCCTTATATATTCTATGGCGGGGGCTATTCCTAGCTTTTTTCTCAGTTCTTCATTTCTGATCTTATCTCTCAGGCTGTTTCCTGTCATTCGTCTAACACATTTCATCTCTGTAGATGTTATTTTTGTTATTGTTCTTGCATCTAGGGTCCAGGTCTGGCATTGGTAGCACAATGTTGAGATGAAGATTGTATTGTATAGTGCGCGTTTTGCCTCCAGAGTTATTTCCTTGTTGGACAATGGTGGTGATAACTGTCCAATGATTTGACAAGCTTTGTTGCATCTTGATTCTATCTCTGCTGTTTGAGAATTATCGTTTGTCATTAGACTTCCTAGGTTTTTGAATTCCGCTACTTGTTTTAGTTGTCTGCCTTCTATAGTTATGTTGATGTTCTGTTTATTCTTGGCGACATTCATGACTTCTGTTTTGTTGATGTTGATTTTCATGTTGTATTTTGTGCCTGAGATGTTGAGTTTGTTTTTAAGTGTTCTTGTAGGTCTTCTATTGTTTCATGTATTAGTGCCTGATCGTCTTCTAATAAAAGCTCGTTGATCTCCTCTGTCTCTGATGGGTTGGCTAGCTTGCATATATCATCCATGTATGTAATAAGCAGTAGGGAGGATAGTACGCACCCCTGTCTTACACCT
Source organism: Megaustenia siamemsis (assembly GCA_032433765.1). NCBI lineage: Eukaryota > Metazoa > Mollusca > Gastropoda > Stylommatophora > Ariophantidae > Megaustenia > Megaustenia siamemsis. The sequence continues at coordinate 166,995,537 of JAVIAB010000092.1, forward strand.
GATCTAATTTCAAAGTGGTCTGTGTAGCCTGCTGCTGTTCTGACCCTGCAGCTGCTGTTGATGTAGAGACTTTTAATAAGGTTGGTTAGATGTTGGCTTACTCCGTATGTTATTATATAATCGGATGTTTCTTTATGTCATCTAGAGCCTCAACGCCTTGATTTGCGTTGCATCACAGACATGTATGTAAATATGACCAATGACCAGCCTGCGATCCTTGCAACACACTTGCACTAGACTCGAAGATGTGTGAGCTGCCTGTGTGAACCGACACGTCGAGTTGACCTCTGCCTACGATGGCTGGCCACTGCTCCGACTGTAGTCGCGTTTGATTCTGCCCCTGTATAACACCCCTTGGCCGGGTTGATCGTGCCGTTGTACTTCGCGCTGTTAGTATTACGCCTTCGGTTATTTACAACCCAATTTCGTTCTTCACCAGTGACAGACAAAGTACAGCTCACACTCGAACAGTCATTGACTAAACAGCAGATGAAAGAAACATTCACCTGTTGTTTTATTCTTGACAATCTCCATTTCACAAATTACATTGAATTTTACAATTTCAATATTCTGCTTGCACTCTCACATATTATATATATATATATTAGATATATATATATATATATATCTTGCCGCTCACTTTTGCGGCGCTCCCTAGCATTGTTCAATAACAATACCCAGTTATAAAGCTGCCCGCTCTCACGCCACTCGGGCCTCTCCTATCTCTATTTAACAGCAGTGTTTAGGATTCTGTCACAATAGAACTGTCACACTACATAATCCAATGAATTTGGCCTTGTTCACCCTTGCACATTCGTCTCCTACTGACGTTCTTGTTGCTAACCCCCAACTTTGTCCACTCACGTCACACTTCTCCTAAAGTTTCACTTGGTGCACCATTGCACATACTGTCTCAACTTGCTCTCTGTTGCGAACTGCGCAATAACATACTAACTTCATTGCCGCTCCGTGAATAAGATCTGTTCCACTCTTTGCTCCTTGTTACCTCCCTGTTTCAGTTAGTATCTCCCACAGTTGTTCTTTGTTTACTCTGTCGAATGTTTTTTCCTGGTCAATGAAGGCTATGTATAAGTTTTGATTGTGTTCTGTCGTTTTTTTCTGCAAGTTGTTTAAATGTGAATAGTGCGTCAGTACATCCTGTTTTTTCCAAACCCCATTTGAGAATCACTTAACTGTAGTTCTATTGTTGGTCTCAGCCTTTTTTTCCAAGTTTTTGTGTAGCTCTTATTGTAAAATATAAAAATTGCAGGACTGTTTTTTTTTCACTCTAATGGGCAATTTACATTAAATTGATGTGAATTAATTTCTGTTTTTCTAAATTAAAGTTTGTCATTTGAAGTTACAGAGTGTGTATTCATAATTTAATGGTATTTTCACACATTCACAAAGTCATGGACGTTTTTTTGGAGTAAAAATTTCTTCTTTTTACCCTTTGTCATGTTCACACATCTCTTTATCAGATTGTATCATTTATATTTTGTGTAAGAAACTATCATTTTCTGCTCATTTCTAAACAGCTTCATCCGTTCATTTATTTATTTTTTTCTCACTTTATTTTTATAAATAACAAATTCCTTTCGTGAAATCCAGTCCTTTTTATTTATTAATTTACCGTCACATCATTCTGCAATATAATTATTTACATTTGTTGAGAAGAGTATGTATTTTTATTTTGTTTTGCACCGATGTGGTAAAGGTAAAGTAAAGGTAAAGTACGAGACTTGAACCGGCGTCTTAGCACGCGAGTGTATACCCATATGTGCTCGGCCGCCTATCCAGAAATGTTCGGATATTTCTGTATAGTGTAGCCTCAAGCATCGAAACTCAGATGCAAAGCGACATTCCTCACCTTCCCAGGATAATATACCCTGGTACCCATTTCTGCCAACGGCTGGGTCGACCGTGGGGGTATTTTTTTTTTTTTCCAACCACGAGTACAATTCACACTGCTCCCAGCGGGAATTGAACACGGGTTGTCCGAACGTCGGTAATCTAGTCGGGTGGTTTTCCCAACTAGGCTACCGAGGCCCCCACCATGTGGTATTTCCATGAAATGGCTGCCCTATGTTTTCCACTTACTGAAATTTTTGTGTTTTTTTTTATGTTAAATTTAGGTAATACTTTTGGTCTTTACTGTTGTTTTTAGTGTTTCCACAATTCTAGCGGTTGTGTTATTTTTCCTTTACAATTATTATAATTTTAGTTTTTTTATTTATGCTTTTTTTTCTTGCAATGTTCTATTGGTTGGGTTTCTATGCACTTATTGAGCAATGTTGTGATTTCAATAGAAAGTAATATTTTTCTTATATATAAGTAATTCACACATTGTTCTTTAATGTCTTTTGTATATGAATTACATGTTTCCTGATTTCCTTTTAGATTTTCTTGAAGTTTTGAAGTAAATTATATTTTCTCAGTTTGTGAAGTAAAATAAAATTGCAGCTATTTATTTAAGTGTGCATTGCACACACATTTTTAAAGCTTTTATTCAATTCATATCATTGATTTTATAACTTAAAAAGAATAAATGATAGATCATTTAATGTATGATTTACTTGCTATGATCTTAGCCTCCCTAAATTATCTCCAATACCATACATTTTCATAACTCAAACATAGTTGTTTATAGTCACAACAAAGTTGTGTTTCTTATTAGGTCTGTGAACTGATATTTCAGTTAGTCAGTGTATTGTCTTTGTGCGGTAGTAACACTTTGAAACTACTATGTATTTACAAGCATCTTTTTAAAACATCTCATCTCTATGGTGACCAGCTTCCATATACGTTTATTTGTAAGTGACCATGTTTGGCACTGATAGCACAATGTGGGAATAAATATACTCTGTATAAGATGTTTCACTTTACAAGCCTTATATTTTGTATTTTTAAATATAGTTTTAAATGACAAGAAACTAAGCATTTGCTAAATAATTATGTTTATAAGTAGTAATTACCTAAAGGTGTATTGACTAACATGTTATAAAACTTAACAAAATATACTATTCATCATCATCGTGTACCCTCTCCGCAATGAAGGTTGGCTACGATAGATCGCCATTCTACTCTGTTTCTTGCTTTGATGGTGCAGGCTGACATAGATTGACTTGTTCATCTTTTGATGTTACTCGTCCATGTTAGTCTTGGTCTGCCTCTGCCTCTTTTGCCTTGTATTTTTCCTTCCAATATTACTTTTAGTAGGCTGATGTGTCTTTTAACATGCCCCAAAAATTTAATTTGTCTTGTCTTAATTGTGTTCAGCAGTTCTCTTTTTATTTTCAGTTGTTTTAAAACTTCATTGTTTGTTATCTTTTGTTTCCATCCAATTCTACCTATTCTTCTATAAATCCACATTTCAAAGGCTTCAATTTTCTGTTCTGTTTTCTTGTCTAATGTCCATGTTTCTGCACCATACAGGAGTATTGAGAAGATGTAACAGTTTGCCATTCTTAGTTTCAGCCCTGCTGATATTTGTTTTGTTGTTAGTATATTTTTCATGGCATTAAAATTACTTTTTTCCTTACCTATTCTTTTGTTTATTTCAGTTTTGCATTTTCCATCATTGGTTATAGTATGTCCTAGGTAGTTGTAACTCTGGACTGTCTCCAGATGTGTTCCCTCAACTGTGATATTTAATTGTAGGTCTTGAGAATTTTCATTTTTTTATGATCATAGTTTTAGTCTTTTTGATATTCATTTCTAGTCCATATATTTTGCTTGTTGTGTTTATCACATTAAGCAATTGTTGTAGGTCTTTAGGATTTTCTGCTAGTAGAACAGTATCATCAGCATATCTCAGGTTAGATTCCATTAATGTTTAGACCTGGTATCTCTGAGATGTTTTTAAAATATACTATTAGACAATAATAAAAAAAATTATTGCAACTTTTACTCCTTAGCTAAAAATTATCTTTCTTCTTTCTTTCTTCACTTCCTCTTGTACCTGTGCGGGTGTCGAGAGAGATACAAAGTGCTGGTTCTTTTCTTTTGGCGGCTTCACTCATAAGTTGATGCTGTTGTAACATTTCTTTGATGTTGTCTGTCCATCTTACTCTGGGTCTGCCCTTTGCTCTGTTTTTGTATGATAAGCATCTTTTCTGGATGGACAAAACCAGTTTATATCTTGTTTCTGTATGTATCGTCACACTAATATCACTATGCACCAAGCCACAGAAAGTGCCCTTGGTAAAAAACACATCATTGACTTAAGCCTGCGATGTCTACCAGCAAAAAGCAGAACAGGATAAAAGAAAGAAAGAAAAATGTAGTTTAGGATTTGCTCAGTACCAACACTTTCTCTTATAAAATCATTTTCACAGACGTGGAATGAATATATTCTGTATAAGATGTTTCTTGTTGGTAACAGGTATTGTTTTGTGTCAAAGTTTAGGGGATAACTGTCCCAATATTTGGTTTGCCTTATTGGATCGTATATCTATTTCTTTGGTGATTTTACCATCTTCAGAGAATGTTGTTCCCAGGTATTTAAAGTGTATTACTTGTTTTATAACTTGATGTTCTATAGCTATGTTTAGTGTCTTCTTTTGTCTTCCTGTTAATATAACTTCTGTTTTTTTTCAGTACTTATTTTAATGTTATTCATTTTACATTCTTTATTCAAGGACAGTATATGTTGTTGAAGATCTGTTTCTTTGTAAGCTATTAGGGTCTGGTCATCAGCAAAAAGTGGTTCATTTATATCTTCACGCTGTGATTTGTCATCATTGCATATTTTGTCGCTGTAAGTGATAACAGGAGTAGTGACAACACACACCCTTTTCTTACTCCAGATGTTACTGCGTAAACTAAAAATGTGTAAAATTATCATGAGTCCGGTGTACAGATTGGCTTTAAAGAAGTAGGGAAGGTATGGATTAGACTATTTAAATTTTGTTTCTAGTGGGTAATAAATAAAACCCCAAACCTGAACTCTCTGATAACTGCAATGAGCAGTGTTTTCCTAGTTCTCAAGATCTCAGAAACAAAATAATTCCACAATAAGCAATTATTATTTTTTTTTTCTGTTAATAAACTCTCTGTGAATTTGTGTGCATTTTTTTATTTACAACATTGTTAGGAGAAAAAAATTGTCACTTTCCATGACATTTCTCACCTATAATATATATTGTTCACTTGTTATTGTCATTAGTATGGCACTATTCATGTTTAACCTCTTTAAACCACTTACTGTTGTTTCTGTTGTTCATAGCTAGCTCTATGTAGTCATCAGGCATCTGTTCATCACAGTTTTTATTACTGTCACTTAATTAATTTCTAGAAGAATTCTAGAATTATGTTCTAGAAGATTACTTCTGTCCATAAACACGGGATCTAAATACAATTGTAAATTATTATCTTCAACACACTGACATGGTAAATTCCAGTTTTAAGAATCCAGTCATCTTTAAAATATATATATCTCAGTTCAGACAATTTACTGTATGGATTATTTAAAACATTTTGATGTCTTCTCAATTGGTCCAGAATTTATTTACTGATTGCTGTTAAATATCTATTCGTATAATTATAATGGTGGAATGAAAAGTGATTCAGGGAGGACGTTTTATGCTGATGGTGTTTTGGTGTACAGCTAGGGAAAAGACTGAGAGCAGGCTGCCGAACTGCAGACAGAACTTGACTGTACTCTAAAATGTGGTATAGGGAGGAGACATAAGTACTAGTCAACCTGACAAAAGCAGCTGTTAGATGGTTCACCCTGAACAATCACATGCTTACCTCTTCAGCACCAATTTGAGTTTGTGATCAGAGGCAGCAGAGAGGACCAACTCAATGAAATACCTTGGTGTGTGGTTGGGTCTTGCTTTTACAAAGCACATAGACCAAGTAGTTATGAACGGTAGGAAGGGCCTGGTTGTAATGACAGTAAAAAAAAAGTAAAGAGCCCTGTTACACCAAGTGGTGTATAGGAAATATGAGTATATGTTAGTGCCCATAATTTCTATAGACCTTCGGCACATGATTTTTGGGGTAATGTGGTCTGTATTACGCCCATGCTGCTTTACTTTCTCAGAAAAAAAACTGGTACAGATTTAAAGTTGGGTTAACCCCCATCAGGATCGAACCCGACCTTTTGTCCTTTATAGTCTGGTTCACTAACCACTGAGTTATTGCAGCTCCCAAGTAATGGCAGTGACAGATTCTTATTATAGGGACTGGTTCTTTCTGTGATGGAGTTTGCATTAGTTATTCTGACTCCTAGTCATGCACATATAGAAAGATTGAAAAGCATACAGAATGAGGCTGTGCACAATCTTCTTGGGTGAACAAAAGACACATACAGAGCTCTGTGTTGCCTTCTTGATTTTCCCTTCAGGAAAGCAGGAAAAGCATCCTCAATGGCAAAGAATGTAACATGTTCAATCAATGCAGGACAGGAACAATCAGTAGACAAACACTTCAACAGTTCAATCAATGCAGGACAGGAACAATCAGTAGACAAACACTTCAACAGTTCAATTAATGCAGGACAGGAACAATCAGTAGACAAACACTTCAACAGTTCAATCAATGCAGGACAGGAACAATCAGTAGACAAACACTTCAACAGTTCAATCAATGCAGGACAGGAACAATCAGTAGACAAACACTTCAACAGTTCAATCAATGCAGGACAGGAACAATCAGTAGACAAACACTTCAACAGTTCAATCAATGCAGGACAGGAACAATCAGTAGACAAACACTTCTATGCTTGCTGAAACAGGCAGTTGAGCGAATATGGGAATGCCCTGACTGGGATCGTGCCATTCTGAACTAAAGACTAAAAGTCAGGAGAGGCAGGCCAAACATTTGTCAAAGCAATGCCTGTCTTTGAGTCAGCTGTGACATACAACATCCAGTGCACAGTGAGATCAGAATTCAGAATGGTAGCTGGTTAAAGAGAGGGAAATCTTTGAGTTATGAGTACCATGCATCCTTCTTAGTATGTATTAAACTGAACAGAGGAGACAGACAACAAAACCCAGGGGCAGGGAAAGCAGAAGTACAAGCTTTTGTTGTTCATATGGTTAAGCAGTCATATACACAGATGGGTCTGTTGTTTGTCATGGACAGAGCTCATGGGCTTCATAGCTCTGGTTGGGGGAGAATTGTCAAGGAAGATATCATTGCATTTGCTTGATTGCAAGTAGTTTGATGACAGAGGTCATGGCAGTAATTAAGGCAATAGCTTGGCTTAAGACAGAGACATTCACTCATGTATGGTTTCTCTGTGAGTGTGATCAAGAAGATTGTAATGGACTTTGCTCGAAGGCAGTGGTTGGAGTCTCTGAAGAGCTTAAGGCTGATTAAAATCTGCTTCACTTTGGGCCTGACATTTAAGTGTAAGAAGGAATGAATAAGCAGAAAGACTTGCTGAGTGGCTGTGATAGAAAATGGACCACAGTGGACTGGGCTGACAATCTACTTGCTCTCAAGGACGCAGGATGAGTAAGTGATCTGAACAAGAATATGAATCTGCAACCTTGAATAGACTACAAAAGCATCACTTCAAAAGGGGAGATACAAACAAGAGCACAATGCAGAGAGTCAAAGATAACTAGTAAATCAACACAGATCTAGGATTGTCAGTCGTTAGACATTGAGGGATATATTGAAGGAGGGAATCGGAGCACTTATGGAGTTGTGCTGTGAGGACAATCTGTTGACTAACTAAAAACATTGGCTGTCCACCTATATTACTCAAAACGAATAAGTAATTTCACAATGATATATCTGCCTTTATTTAATTCGATGACAGATTATTTAAGCCCACTGAAGTTAAATGAGGAAACATGTCGGGATGTGTCTTTGCTTCTACGAAATTCAGAATCGTTTTTGCACACCTTTCACACAATACTTTTGAAGCCGTCCCTGAAGACATCTGCATCCAAACAAGATCTAATGGCTCCTTGTTTAATCTAACACGTCTGAGGGCAAAATTTTAAATAATTGAGGTCCTAATCAAGGAGATTACTGATAATGTAGCAATGATTGCTCATGATGGATGAAACTGCCCTGCAATTAATGATTAACAATCTAATTAGTTCATGTGACATATTCTCTTTGTCAATAAGTGTCCAGAAGACTGTGGTTCTCCAAAAGGATTTTGCCAGACCCGCAATTATAAGACTACTAAATAATGTCAAAATCAATGCGGAATTTCACCTACCTCAGCTTTATGGTTACAACCACTAACTCACTTGATGCAGAGATAAGTATCCAAATCAGAAAGGCAGTTTCACCATTTGGTAACCTTAAACATAGAGCAAGGGGAAAAAAAAATGAACACTCAGGACATACATTCATCAAAGCTGTATGCTTAGTGTACTTCTATATGGATCCAAAAGCGAGACTACCTATGCAGAGTAGGAGAGAAAGTTAAACAGCCTTTATTGTGTATTGCCTTCCCAAGCTAATGAACATAAAATGGCAGGACAAAGTAACCAACTAAAATATCGCAGCGAGTCAAACTTCCATTCATCATGGCAACACTTAGGAGTCATAGATTAAGGTGATTGGATCATGTGAAAATAATGGATAATAATCCTCTTCACAAACAATTTTTATATGGTGAACTTTGGGACTGAAAAAGACCCAAAGGCAGCCCAGTGCTGAGATATAAGAGTGATTTCTTGGGAGAATTCTCTGTCAGCAAAAGTAAATGTAAAATCTGGCATCAAATGGAGAACACATGGAGAACAAAAAATATGCCACAGTAACATTTGAGCAAGAGATGATATTAAAATCAGATGACAAAAACCACATGAGAAAGGAGATGAAGCTAGACACTACAGTTACATTTCATTCTGCTGTTGGATCTGTCTTTCTGATGTTGACAGATGCAGTCACAAAAAGCTGCTCAGTAAAACAGCATCCAGCATAAAACACTAATATATTATATTGTAAAATTGTTATTACTTGCAACCAATTATCTGCCATGATGCCAAAGGCCATTTATTTTTAGTTACCTGTCATTATTTAAAAAAATAAAAATGTCTTTTTTTTTCTCAAATACTAATTTAAACAAACTTCCATTTGTGTACTAAATTTTAAAAACTAAATGATATAGTTATTACATCACATTGTTATATATCTCTTTAACACTTTGCTGTTTCATACACAGCTCCAACACCAAAAGCTGAACTCTCTGCCCTTCCAGGCACCAATGACATCATCATTCCCAGTACCCAAGTAAAGATCTCAGAGGTGGACACAACAAGGTACATCCACATACGACAAGGAGAAAACTCAACACGAGTATTCAGGGAAACCTCCGTATGACTCAGTTCTTGGAAAATCCTCACACGTTTTCTTCCATATTATTACCACAAATGATAATTAAAACTGGCATTTTTAGTAATTAGTTATTTATGACCTTTTAGACTTAATGGTTTAGTTAGAAAATGTAACTCAGAATTGACTGCACAAAGGAAATCCGGTCTCTGAATTGTAACATTATGTTGAGCTTTTGTTGTTTGTTTCATTGTGTGGTAAATATGTATTTCACATCTAGTAGCCATTCAAATGTTTTGTGGAACAGTAGTTGTACAATATGTTTACTTTATGTAACAGTTCTTAACGATATTTTTAATATTAAATTTGGGAACGAAGATTGAGATAGTTTTATACATTAAAATACCATATTTAACAATGTTTGTACATTTAGTGTCTCTCCTGTTGTTGTATTGATAGTAATTTCCATATACACCATTTAGCAATAATTGTCACATTTTATAAAGTATCTTGTCACATTTGATCAGACAGTTTGTAGACATCAGTTATTCCCCCATAAAAAAACCAGCACACCAAAATCTGTACCTTTTTGCCAACTGCAAGTTCAGTAAACAATAAAACTAGAAGATAAAAGCCACACTACATTATATCAAAGAGCTATATTATTACTGTAATAGTAATATTCTCACCTATTCTCAGACTTTACATTGTAAAATTCTGCAACCGAAACATGACAAGAGATTTGTATAGTGGTTTTAAGAAAAACAAGACACATAAATAATTTAGTAATCAGATTGTCATATAAATTATCAGAGATAAAGAAAGGACATAGATCAACAAAAGTTCTGTAATAAACAGCGATTATGAGCCAATACTAACAACAACAAATTGAATAAATTAAATCATAATATCTGCATACATTCAGTCATGATATGTTCTTTTAGTCATCTCCAACATCAGAAGATAATGCCAGTTTAAAATGTGATCTCCACTTTACAAATAAATTTGTGGTGCTTGTGTGATATTGATGTCAACAAAATACTACAATTAAGGCATGCATTAAAGCTCATGTCTGCAACAAATTGCTTGCCTGCCTTAAAAAGAGGATACCTTGTATTTGCATTAGTGTGCATACACAAAAAGAGGAGAAGGCAGCAGGGCTTGCAGCAGATAAGATGAAATGATAACAAGATGGAAACTACAACAGCATCACAGTGCTTGGGGCTTGCAAGAGTGGATGCCAAAATTGTAATTTCCCAGAGTACCAGAACTGTGTATCTTCCTTGACACCCAAAAGGGAATAAGTAAAAAAAAGTAAAGTACCCCCATCACGCCAAGTGGTGTATAGGGAATACTGTAATAATGGTGTTATTGACCATAAATTTTACAGGCATTTGGCACATGATTTTTGGGGTAATGTGGTTGGTATTACGCCCGTGTCGCTTTACTTTCCCAGAAAAAAATCCGGTACCCATTAAAGGCTGGGTGAACCAGAAGCCGTCGGTTGGGATCGAACCCTACCTCTTGTCCTTTGTAGTCCAGTTCACTAACCACTGAGCTATCGCGACTTCCAAAAGGGAAAAAGGAGAAGTTAAATAAAAGAGAAATGAAGCTTGTACTAAAAATGTCTTTGACATCATTTGAAAGGTTGTGAGACATAAAGCCAGGCCAATAATTAGTATTTCAAGTTTGATAGTGTAATCTGCTATTTAAACTTGCTGGATTATACTGCAATGGTTGCTGCAGAAGTATCATTTTGTACATGTCAAATGGCCAAAGTGTATGGAACCAATTTTGTAACACAAATGTTTGTCTCATGTGTGTCTGTGTATATTTCTTTAAAGTTGCTGAATGAAAATATATTTGGGATATAGATGAAAATGTTAATTAATTCTGTTTCTGTTTTCAACAATTTATATTCACGGTATAATATTTTTCAATGTTTATGTCTGTTAGGCATTTCACTCATTTTTATTTTTGACTGTCTTTCATGTATGAAAACAGCAGTTCAGCACCACAAAATGTACATTTGTATTGATATTTCAATAACTAAAAGCTGAGACAATTTAATCATGGCAATGGAGGTTCAAATCTCAAGGTGTAAACTTTATAATGCATTTATTATAAAGTGAGTTCCCTTTAGTTTGAGCTTACTTTAAGAAAGAAAACAAAACAAAAAAAACCAATAATAGTGACTGTGATGATAAATTGTTAGTGAAAAAAAAGAATATCACCAGTTTTATAACAAGCAGCAGTGTTACAAATTCCTGCAGTGAGACACAATCACCTTCATCAGTCAGCATGATATGTGAAAACTTAAAAAAAAAAGTAATATTATTTTACATAGATAGTTATAATAGATTATAATTGACAGTGGTCATCTGTTATCCTATCTGCTAATATGTTTCAGTGTTCATTATTTTAAAAAATCTGTACATGTTGGACGAAAGTTGCAATCTTTATTTGCAAAGTGATAGTATGTGCAATATTGAGCCAATAATTTTGAAGAGTCTTTCTTCTACATATGTTAATATAGACCAAATATCTCTCAAGAATAACAATTTCCATTGTTATTGTCATTTAATTGATAGATAATGAATTTAGGAGCATCAATAAATATAATGGATCTGCTTCAAAGAATAATCTGCAGGAATCTCATAGGATATGTACAGAGTATTTTGGACAGCTGTATAAGAAAGTGATAAAAAACTAATGGAAGAAAGAGAGATGTGTGTCACACTGTGTGTGAGAGGAAGAGATGCTGGTCACATTGAGTGAGAGAAAGATGCTGGTCACATTGTGTGAGGGAGAGATGCTGGTCACATTGTATGAGAGAGAAAGATAAAGGTCGCAAAGAGAGAGAGAGATGACGGTCACATTGTGTGAGAGAGAGTGACTGGACCTTGTGCTTGATTTAAAAATTACTATTACTCCATTCTCTGAGCTAAAATAAAAAATTAATAAAAATTAACACAAAATTTCAGAACCTATGTAAAGAAAAATAGTAATTTGATTAATAAATTTGCCAAATGAAATAATTTGTATCATACCTTTGATCTATTAGTTGCTACATGTTACAAGCCAAGATTGTAAAGTTCATTGTCTTTGATGATGGACACTACGCTGTAAGCATTTCTTTTAATGTCACTGATTAGTCGACATCACTAGAGTGGTGTAACCTTTGTTTGCCGTGTCGCATGATGAGAAAAAGTTGTGGTATTAGGTATGGATGCGTGGCATACGCCGGGACTTTTATTTAATGACAATACTACATTAGATCAAAGGAATTGTGTGTCTTTAGCAATGGTTTTGGTATGGGTTATGAATTGCTATGGTGGATGAACATCATGTAATTTTTAACTAAATAGTTAAAGCATAGCATTTAAAGTTAATAACCGGTTGTAACCAATTAATTATATGATGGCACTATCAAGCCAAAGGAAGAAAGTAGATACAGAATTTTGTATTTTTCAAGAAAGATGGATTTTAAAAATATTTTTAAAATTCTGTATCATGATAATCCTGTGTAGTTAATATGTAATGAAAAAAATGTCTGCTCTTAAAGAATATAGCCTGAGACATCACTTTCAATCCAAACATGAAAATTACAATTCACTGGCAAGACAAGTTAGACAGGACAAAATAGTACATTTAAAGAAGTCCTTGGAAGGTCAGCGGAGTGTCTTGTACGTAGGGAGGTCAAAAAGTAATGCACACCAATTTTTTTCTCGGAAACTATTCGGGCAAAATGTGTGAAATTTTCACAGATTGTAGCTGAACATCCCCTTTACACTACCTATTTTTCAACATAATCTCCGTCCAAGCGTATTGCCTTACGCCAACGCGAAACTAGGTCATGAATGCCTCGTTTGTACCAAGTTTTGTCCTGCTCGCGTAGCCATTTTTTAACTGCACGGATCACACCCTCATCATTGTCAAAGTGTGTCCCACGCAGGAATTTTTTGAGTGGTCCAAACAGATGGAAATCTGAGGGAGCCAGATCAGGGCTGTAAGGAGGATGGGGCAGTACAGTCCAACCAAATTTGTTGATTGCTTCCCGTGTTACCAGACTTGTGTGAGGGCGTGCATTGTCATGTTGAAGCAACAAATCTGCAGATGGCTTATTAGGCCGAACTCTGTGGAACCGATTTTTGAGTTTTGTCAGTGTATTGATGTAAGCTGTCGAGTTGATTGTCTCACCTCTTGTCATTACATCAACAAGAATCACACCATCCATGTCCCAGAAGACAGTGATCATCACCTTTCCGGCTGATTGAGATGTTTTGAATTTTTTCTTTTTGGTGACTGCGGATGATGCCATTCCATTGACTGCATTTTTGTTTCAGGCTCATAATAATGTGCCCACGTTTCGTCACCGGTAACAATTTTTGACAAAAGCATTTCTCCTTCAACACCGAAACGCTCCAACAATTCAGAACAGAATGTTTTCCTTTGAACTCTGTGATCATTTGTTAGGCACCGAGGAACACATCGAGCGCAAATCTTTGAATATCTGAGAGTTTTAAAAATTGCGATTGCACTTCCCTTGCTGACTGTAAGCTGCAATGCCAATTGCTGACTAGTGATACGCCTATCCTTACGAATAATGGCATCAGCCCGGTTTAACATGTCTGTGCTGGTAGCCGAGGCAACACTTCCAGAACGCGGTAAATCATGCAGCTCCACTCGTACACTTTCTGCAGCTTTAATTCTCTGAACCCAGAGACTAACTGTGCTCCTATTGACTGCAGAACATTTGTACACTGCACACAGTCGTTTATGAATGTTTGCCACAGTTTCTTTTTCCGCAACCAGAAATTCTATGACAATTCGCTGTTTGTAACGGACATTGTTGACAAGCTCCATTTTAACGGTTCATAGATTGCGTAATATTTATCAGAATGCTGTGCAATTTGGTACACATAATTGGAATATGTCATATTCCAAGTGTGCAAAATTTCATATTCATATCTTTATTATTAGCCAAGAAAAAAATTGGTGTGCATTACTTTTTGACCTCCCGTATTACAATGTCAATAAATGTTCAGAGAATGCTATTTGTGTGACCCATATTGTTAGTGAAAAAATTGTGAAGAGTTTAAAACCATTTTTCAATGGAGGATTTGAGAACAAATGTTTCAAAGCAGCTACCAAAGTGCTTTGTCCTGATAAGATTTATTTCATGAAGTAAATTTACCATGCCGGACTGTCTGCATAGATGACATGGAGAAATATGTTTTAAAAAGTTTAAAAGAGCATGTGCCAAAATTTGTAGCATTCTCCGTCACCTTAGATGAGTCAAGTGATATGACAGATATGGCGTAATTAGTTATCTTTTTTTGGGGCATTGACAAATTCTTTAACATTGTGGAGGACATATTAGTGTTACAACCACTCTAAAGTGCCACAACAGGTGAGGACATTTTCAAAGCACTTGAGCTCACTGTTAAAGATTTTGGATTATATTGGGACAGGTTTTGTGGAGTGACAACAGATGGAGCACCAGCAGCTATGACTAGTCAAAAGTCAGGCCTGGTTGGAAAAATAAAATTCCATTTATTAGATATTGGATTAGGTCATCTTGATGTTTCATTCCTACATTGTATTATTCACCAAGAAAATATGTGCACCAAAGCATTTATAGTTGAGCTCTGTGCACTCCGTGAGCTGTATTTTTAATCCAGATTGTGTTTCTATATTCCAATTGCTTAGACGAATGATAATATTGTAGGACAAAGGACAGTTCAGCTGTGTTCACTTTCGGTGCCGCTTGGCCTTATGTCTTTTGGTGTGTGCTGTACCTGCTATGATGGGGACTGCAGCTGCCTTTCTTTGTTTGGATCCTTCAATGAGTTTTAATTTGGTTGATTCCACTGGCACAGGCGATTGAGAAGTTTGCAGTGATACTGGGGCCTT
Organism: Megaustenia siamemsis; assembly: GCA_032433765.1. Lineage (NCBI taxonomy): Eukaryota > Metazoa > Mollusca > Gastropoda > Stylommatophora > Ariophantidae > Megaustenia > Megaustenia siamemsis. The sequence continues at coordinate 167,010,705 of JAVIAB010000092.1, forward strand.
CAGCTAACCATAACCATAACCATTTATAGTTGCTGACACCACGTCAGTCGTGGTTTCATGTGTCAGTTTTATAAAAGCAAAAGGCTTTAACCATCCTCATTGCCAAGGATTCCTTCATGACATCGATTCAGAGCAAGGTAATCTGCTTTACTATTGTGAAGTACGCTAATTAAATTGAGGGGAAATGTTGAAAAGATTTTATGAGCTGAAGTTGAACTTTTCATGGACATGAAGGGTAGTCCGGTCAAAGAATTATCGAACCCTCCTTATTTATTATATTCCGAACTTATTTCAAACATGTTGAATTCCACCACCCCCCCCCCCCCCCCATCTTTTCTGTCACACCCCTCTCTCTTTTTTATCACTAACTTACACTACAATCATCGCTTGTGAATGCAAATTAGGTAATTTATATAATAGTTTCTTTAGGTGATGGTATCTGGCCATCAGCATCTTCATTATTTTCAGATGTGACCAAAAGCCCCCAATCAGCATGCTTTCAATAGTATGAATAGATGTGAACATGTTGTTCTTATACGCCTCAGAACAAGACACAATCGACTCCACAGTCACATGTATACAAAATTCAATATCGCCACCTCAACTACATGTACATCTGGACAGGTTTGACAGAGAGATGCTGGTTACATTGTGAGTGAGAGAGATGCTGGTTACATTGTGAGGGAAAGAGATGCTGGTTACATTGTGAGTGAGAGAGATGCTGGTTACATTGTGAGGGAAAGAGATGCTGGTTACATTGTGAGGGAAAGAGATGCTGGTTACATTGTGAGGGAAAGAGATGCTGGTTACATTGTGAGTGAGAGAGATGCTGGTTACATTGTGAGGGAAAGAGATGCTGGTTACATTGTGAGTGAGAGAGATGCTGGTTACATTGTGAGGTTAAGAGATGCTGGTTACATTATGAGGAAGAGAGATGCTGGTTACATTATGAGGGAGAGAGATGCTGGTTACATTGTAAGGGAAAGAGATGCTGGTTACATTGTGAGTGAGAGAGATGCTGGTTACATTGTGAGGGAAAGAGATGCTGGTTACATTGTGAGTGAGAGAGATGCTGGTTACATTGTGAGGGAAAGAGATGCTGGTTACATTGTGAGTGAGAGAGATGCTGGTTACATTGTGAGGTTAAGAGATGCTGGTTACATTATGAGGAAGAGAGATGCTGGTTACATTGTGAGTGAGAGAGATGCTGGTTACATTGTGAGGGAAAGAGATGCTGGTTACATTGTGAGTGAGAGAGATGCTGGTTACATTGTGAGGTTAAGAGATGCTGGTTACATTATGAGGAAGAGAGATGCTGGTTACATTATGAGGGAGAGAGATGCTGGTTACATTGTGAGAGAGAGAGAGAGATCCTGGTTACATTGTAAGAGAGAGAGATGCTGGTTACATTGTGAGAGAGAGAGATGCTGGTTACATTGTGTGAGAGAGAGATGCTGGTTGCATTATGAGAGAGAGAGAGAGATCCTGGTAACATTGTAAGAGAGAGAGATGCTGCTTACATTGTGAGGGAGAAAGATGCTGGTTACATTGTGAGGGAGAGAGATGCTGGTTACTTTGTGAGAGAGAGAGAGAGAGAGAGAGATGCTGGTTACATTGTGAGGGAGAGAGATGCTGGTTACATTGTGAGAGAGAGATGCTGGTTACATTGTGAGAGAGAGAGAGATGCTGGTTACATTGTGAGAGAGAGAGAGAGATGCTGGTTACATTGTGAGAGAGAGAGAGATGCTGGTTACATTGTGAGAGAGAGAGATGCTGGTTACATTGTGAGAGAGAGAGAGATGCTGGTTACATTGTGAGAGAGAAAGATGCTGGTTACATTGTGAGAGAGAGAGATGCTGGTTACATTGTGAGGGAGAGAGATGCTGGTTACATTGTGAGAGAGAGATACTGGTTACATTGTGAGAGTGAGAGATGCTGGTTACATTGTGAGGGAGAGAGATGCTGGTTACATTGTGAGAGAGAGATGCTGGTTACATTGTGAGAGAGAGAGATGCTGGTTACATTGAGAGAGAGAGAGATGCTAGTTACATTGTGAGAGAGAGAGATGCTGGTTACATCGTGTGTGAGAGAGAGAGATGCTGGTTACATTGTGAGGGAGAGAGATATGCTGGTTACATTGTGAGGGAGAGATATGTTGTTTACATTGTGAGAGAAAGATATGTTGATTACATTGTGAGGGAGAGATATGTTGATTACATTGTGAGGGAGAGATATGTTGATTACATTGTGAGGGAGAGATATGTTGATTACATTGTGAGTGAGAAATATGTTGATTACATTGTGAGGGAGAGAGATGTTGATTACATTGTGAGGGAGAGATATGTTGATTACATTGTGAGTGAGAAATGCTGGTTACATTGTGAGAGAGAGAGATGCTGGTTACATTGTGAGAGAGAGATATGTTGATTACATTGTGAGGGAGAGATATGTTGGTTACATTGTGAGGGAGAGATATGTTGATTACATTGTGAGGGAGAGATATGTTGATTACATTGTGAGGGAGAGATATGTTGATTTACATTGTGAGGGAGAGATATGTTGATTACATTGTGAGGGAGAGAGATGCCGGTTACATTGTGAGGGAGAGAGATGTTGATTACATTGTGAGGGAGAGATATGTTGATTACATTGTGAGAGAGAGATATGCTGGTTACATTGTGAGAGAGAGATAAGTTGATTACATTGTGAGGGAGAGAGATGTTGATTACATTGTGAGAGAGAGATATGTTGATTACATTGTGAGAGAGAGATATGCTGGTTACATTGTGAGAGAGAGATAAGTTGATTACATTGTGAGGGAGAGAGATGCTGGTTACATTGTGAGGGAGAGAGATGTTGATTACATTGTGAGGGAGAGGTTTGTTGATTACATTGTGAGGGAGAGAGATGCTGGTTACATTGTGAGCTAGAGAGATGTTGATTACATTGTGAGGGAGAGATATGTTGGTTACATTGTGAGGGAGAGATATGTTGATTACATTGTGAGGGAGAGGTTTGTTGATTACATTGTGAGGGAGAGAGATGCTGGTTACATTGTGAGGGAGAGATATGTTGATTACATTGTGAGGGAGAGATATGCTTGTTACATTGTGAGGGAGAGAGATGCTGGTTACATTGTGAGGGAGAGAGATGCTGGTTACATTGTGAGGGAGAGATATGCTGGTCATATTGTTTGAGAGAGCAAGAGATTACTGAGAATGCATGCACGAGAGAGATATTTGGTTTGTTTTCATCTTCTTTGTTTTTGACATATAACCATGTCATTTCTATATTTTTTTATCAAAGTGAGAGAGATATTTTGAACTTTACAATTAAATTATCATGTTCTTTTGAAACATATAGTTTAAAAGAAGCATAATGTGTTTTTTTTCCACTATGAATTTATGATGTTATTAATGTTGTATTTATGATTCATTAAGATTGGCAATATCCATCCCAGTCTAGGATCATCTGTAATGAACAAATATTATTTAATATAAATGTACCTTGTAGCACAACAACTTTTTAATTGTTCTTTTTTTTCTTACTGGTGTGCACAAAAATTTGAGGGAAACTGAAGATAAGTCATTAGTGATGTGCAATATAATCACATGTTTTTATGTGTGGATTATTTTTCTTGCAAATATTATTAATTGACTATTGACAAAAATTGCATTGATATTTCACATATATATTCATTTTCTGCTCTGGTGTAAATAATCTATTTATATGTCAGAATGTACATATAAATACCTTATTAGCATGTAAAATCAAATTTGTACAAGAGCTAACTTACACTCATTATTGATTTTCTTTCACATACACATTTTTTTACCTTATAAAATTGGTTTGATAATTTACATTGCTATTGTTGTTGATGTTTTGTGTCTGAATAATTTGATTTTCCTTTATTAATAAGAAATCTAAAGTCAGGGAGGACAGACAGGATGAAAAATGCTGGGTGCAGCCACAACTATAAAATTTCTAGGGTTGAGAAGAGGCTCTGAATGGATCATTAATTTAGCTGTTCATTTGTTTATGAATGACTGGGTGATTTTGAACAGAAACATAGAACTCTTTATAGGCTTTAATGGCTTTTAATCCTACATTACGATACTGTAGTAAAGATTACCACATCATCACATTACACAAATTCTTCAAAATTTGATATTTTGCTGTGATCAAACATTCCTCCCCTCCCCCATGTACCCTTCTAACAACCACTTCCGGTGACCCCTGAGTGTTTGATTTGTCTCCATTGCTGTTGGATTTTTTTTTTATTGAGTTATTAGCGGGTCATCATCATTGCACTCTGAACATGTACATAGGTGCTCAGATCTCCTCCTCAGCAAGTCTCGAAGTGTCCAGCGACTGATGACTCCAGTTCTGTGTTGGTTGATAAGTCTTCGTACATGCCCACTAAGATTCTCGTTTCTGGCTGTGCCCATCTTAACTCCCATCTCATTCATCCGAAGGAGTAACGTGGACTCATGGTTATTGAAGTCCTGTGCTCTTCCCACATCTCGGAGAGCATTGATGATGTCCACCCGATCCATTGGTAGACCGTCCTCAGCAATAGCGCATCTAGCCAATCTGTCCACCCTTTCATTTCCCCGTACTCCTGCGTGTCCTGGGACATAGACAAAGGTGACCTTACATATTTTTGACTTCTGCAATTTCTCTACCCATTGCCTACGTACAGATCCCGCCTCCACTTTTTGTATCATGCTCATCGAATCACTCAGTATACATGCGTGGGTGTAGTCTTGTGACTCTAGCCAGATGAATGCCTTGGTCACTGCCATCACCTCCATCGTCATGCTACTTGTGGTCATAACGTATGCACCACTGTCTTCCTTGACTATTCTGCCTGCCGAGCTTGCTGTAAATATTTCATAAGATAAGATCTGCAAAAAAAAAGATTTACAAATTTTCAACAAATTGTTAAAATTTTTGTTGTTTGCTTTGACCAGAGAAATTTCCTTGGTCATTGGCTGATTTCAAACAACCTTTTGTAACTTGGGAAAAGCAGTAAATAATGCTATTAGGTAGTCAAACATACTGACTAACTTATGGTGTCCTTACTGATAGATTTTGTAACATGTCCGACCCCTGACCTCAAATTCAGGTCATAAATCAACATGTCGATTTATCAACATAAAATTTGAGTTCCCCATGTCTGTCCTAGTTTAACCTACAGCTGTGTGTCAAGAAGTTCAAAGAAAACACTATTTTTAGAGCTGCTAATGTTACAATTAATTGATAGTAATTTTTACTATAGTATCGTAAACAAGTGAGTCACAAATTGACATTGTAATTTAAGGTTAAAGTCAAAACATGAAATGAATAGAACAATTATCTGGAGACTACAGCCATTTGGAATCAGGTTGAGGATAAGAGAGAAAGCATAAGTGACGAGTGTGTCTAACAGCAAGCAAGCGATACCTATCATGCAAGAACAGCAAATGTGAAGGAAAATGACATGAAAGATAACATCAGAGAATTGATGGGTCTTAGCTTTGCCATGTGAAACAAAGAGAAATGGAAGAAGTTAGTTGTAACTATCCTTAGAAAAGAAGGAATGAAGGAAGTGGAACAGTCAACATGCATCTGTTTAGAACATGAAGAGGGGTCAGACTGTAGGGAAAGACAGTGAGCACCTTTTCATGTTGTCAATTCTAAAGTTTGGTGATTCCTTTAAATATGATCACACATATTTTATTTGTGTTTTGTTTGTTTGCCAGTCAAATGTACATACATTTGTAATGAATGCCATCATATGAAAATAATCAAAGCTAGATAGTGTACAAGTCTAAATAATTTTGTGAACATTTTGAAACAGTTGAAAGGATGAAATAATATTTGTTTGTCAATACAAACAAAATTAACAGTAGAGAAGTCGGATATACTGTTGTAAATAATCAGCAGAAACAGTTGTTTGCAGTCAACAGAAAATTGATAATGAAATAGGCAGCCAAGATCAGGTATTGAAGCACATTGACAAAATATTAGTCTCCGTATGATTTATGTTTGCATAGCAATGAAGTTTATCATGATTTATTTGTTTACTAAATTAACACAAATTGATTATATCACAAAAAGCACATCACATTCATTATTAACTTTGTTTGTCATTTCTCATTATCCCCATTCACTTTCATATAAGCACATTCATTTCTCATCTCCATTCACTTACATATAAGCACATTCATTTCTCATCTCCATTCACTTACATATAAGCACATTCATTTCTCATCTCCATTGTTTTCCATATAAGCACATTCATTTCTCATCTCCATTCACTTACATATAAGCACATTCATTTCTCATCTCCATTCACTTATATATAAGCACATTCATTTCTCATCTCCATTCACTTACATATAAGCACATTCATTTCTCATCTCCATTCATTTACATATAAGCACATTCATTTCTCATCTCCATTCACTTACATATAAGCACATTCATTTCTCATCTCCATTCACTTACATATAAGCACATTCATTTCTCATCTCCATTCACTTTCATGGATACAAGGAGACCATTTGGAGGACCTCGACTTTGCTGTTGACATAGTCCTCATCAGCAGTCAGATAAAAATGATGCAGGAAAACACAAATGAACTATCAGCAATAGCCAGAAAAATTGGGCTTGAGATCAATCATGAAAAGACTAAAGTCATGAAAAGTTTAATTCCAACAGATGACAAAATATACATGGAAAACAAACCAGTAGAAGAGATCGATCACTTTATCTACCTTGGAAGTCACATTGATCGAGAAGGGGATACAAGTAAAGAAATTAGAATCAGAATAGCTAAAGCAGTAATGTCTTTCAGAAGCCTTGAAAAGTTGTGGAAATCAAAACTAATCAGCACAAACACAAAACTTAGGCTATTCAAATCAAATGTACTATCAACCCTTACGTATGCGTGTGAAAGCTGGAAAACAACAAGAGATATAGAAACAAAGTTGAACGCATTCGAAAATAAATGTCTGAGGAAAATACTTGGTATAGCGTGGAACGAATTCAAAACAAACGAGGAAATTAGAGAAATCGCCAATCAATCACTAATATCTTCAGTAATAAAGAAAAGACGATGGTCATATGTTGGACATGTGATGAGAAGAGATAATAACCGAATAGCAAAGCAGGCCCTCATATGGGAAACAACAGGTAAGAGAAAAAGAGGAAGACCCAGGGAGACACTGAGAAGAACATTGATGAGAGAGGCAAGAGCAACAGGGTTCGGCTCCCTCAATGAGATAGAGCTGCTTGCACAGAACAGAGACAAATGGCGAGATTTGATAAAACATCTTTAAAAGAAAACTGCTAGAACAAAAATTCAGATAAGAGAAGGTGTATCTTGGTCTACGCCCTATGGGTCGGCAACGGCTCGAAAGGTCAATAGATAGATTCACTTTCATATAAGCACATTCATTTCTCATCTCCATTCACTTTCATATAAGCACATTCATTTCTCATCCCTATTCACTTTCACATAAGCGCATTCATTTCTCATCCTCATTCACTTTCATTTAAGCACATTCATTTCTCATCCCCATTCACTTTCACATAAGTATGCTAAATTCTCCAACTAAAAGTGTCAGCTTCTCTTAGGCTTCTCCTATCACCATAAAGCTTGCCACTCTGACCGATCTAGGAGAGCCATTCAGTCTTGAAGGACATGTTTCATTGTTTGTTTGTACTACTTACATCTCTTGTTTGCCTAGTGTTTAGCTTTACTCTACATGTAGTAGTAGTAGTTTTTTAGTTGAATTTGCATGCTGGCTAATTCTCATTTTAAAGTTCTTTACTTGAATATATCTTGATAATGAATAGTTGGCCTCTTTTTCTTTCTCTTTGTGCTTTAGTTAGACTCATCACCACTGCTCTTCGTTCCTTCATCCACTTTAGTTACCTATCGTCAGTCTCTCCCCTTTATCATATCTGTCTACCTCCTAACCCTCTCCTCTCCGATCTTGTTCTACACTTCTCCCATTTATACTTACGATTTTATATCTCTACACTTCACCTATCCTCCCACATGTGACACATCTCTTCTTCATCTCACCATCCTACCTCTCATCTCTCTGTCCACCTCTTCTACCTTTCAGCTCCCTGTGGAGCATAGGTCTTCAACAAACACTTTCCAAACTGTTCTGTTTCTTGCCATTCTGTTAAGATCGTTCCATGTCTTCCCCATCATCTTCATCTCTGCTTCTATCAGTCTTCTCCAAGAATTCCTTGGTCTTCCTCTTTGTTTTTTTTCCCAGAGGATTAAAAAAAGGGCTTATTGTGTAATACCCTCAACTGGCTTCCGCAGTGTGTGTCCCATCGTCTTCGCTGTATCTCTTTATCCACTGGTATTTGACTGATACATTTCCATAATTCTATGTTAGTGATTTTGTCCTGCCATTTCCATCCTTTTATTCTGCCTGAGCATCCATTAATGAAAGTCTGTATCTTCATGATTGTCATTTTAGTTGTTCTCCATGTTTCACAGCCGTATAATATGACTGACATTGGAGTTGAACATTTTTATTTTAGTATTTAACCTAATTTCTTTGGATTTCCATATGTTTCCCAGTGCAACAAATGCTCCTCTTTCTTCTGTCTACCTCCCCCTAACTTTATCATCCGACATGAAGCTACAGATTATTGTGCCTCACAGTTTGTTGTCGTTGTCCCTGTCTTCTAAAGAAGGCTGCAGGCCGAATCGTCAGTATTTTGTTGTGTTCCTTTTTTGTAAAGCTGTCACCATACCTTGGAGTGTATACAACACCCCATTACTGGCTCCCTCCTCTTTTTCTCATCTTGATAATGAATAGTTGGCCTCTTTTTCTCATCTTGATAGTGAGTAGTTGGCCTCTTTTTCCCATTATGGTAACAAATAGTTGGCCTCTTTTTCTCATCTTGATAATGAGTAGTTGGCCTCTTTTTCTCATCTTGGTATCAAATAGTTGGCCTCTTTTTCTCATCTTGGTATCAAATATTTGGCCTCTTTTTCTCATCTTGTTAATGAATAGTTGGCCTCTTTTTCTCATGTTGATAACAAATAGTTGGCCTCTTTTTCTCATGTTGATAACAAATAGTTGGCCTCTTTTTCTCATCTTGGTATCAAATATTTGGCCTCTTTTTCTCATCTTGTTAATGAATAGTTGGCCTCTTTTTCTCATGTTGATAACAAATAGTTGGCCTCTTTTTCTCATCTTGGTATCAAATAGTTGGCCTCTTTTTCTCATCTTGGTATCAAATAGTTGGCCTCTTTTTCTCATCTTGGTATCAAATAGTTGGCCTCTTTTTCTCATCTTGGTATCAAATAGTTGGCCTCTTTTTCTCATCTTGGTAACAAATAGTTGGTCTCTTTTTCTCATCTTGGTATCAAATAGTTGGCCTCTTTTTCTCATCTTGATAACAAATAGTTGGCCTCTTTTTCTCATCTTGATAACAAATAGTTGGTCTCTTTTTCTCATCTTGGTATCAAATAGTTGGCCTCTTTTTCTCATCTTGGTAACAAATAGTTGGCCTCTTTTTCTCATCTTGGTATCAAATAGTTGGCCTCTTTTTCTCATCTTGTTAATGAATAGTTGGACTCTTTTTCTCATCTTGGTATCAAATAGTTAGCCTCTTTTTCTCATCTTGTTAATGAATAGTTGGACTCTTTTTCTCATCTTGGTATCAAATAGTTGGCCTCTTTTTCTCATCTTGATAACAAATAGTTGGCCTCTTTTTCTCATCTTGGTATCAAATAGTTGGCCTCTTTTTCTCATCTTGATATCAAATAGTTGACCTCTTTTTCTTATCTTGGTATCAAATAGTTGGCCTCTTTTTCTCATCTTGGTATCAAATAGTTGGCCTCTTTTTCTCATCTTGATAACAAATAGTTGACCTCTTTTTCTCATCTTGATAACAAATAGTTGGCCTCTTTTTCTCATCTTGATAACAAATAGTTGGCCTCTTTTTCTTGTCTTGGTAATAAATAGTTGGCCTCTTTTTCTTATCTTGATAATAAATAGTTGGCCTCATTTTCTCATCTTGATAATAAATAGTTGGCCTCTTTTTCTCATCTTGATAACAAATAGTTGGCCTCTTTTTCTTGTCTTGGTAACAAATAGTTGGCCTCTTTTTCTTGTCTTGGTAACAAATAGTTGGCCTCTTTTTCTCATCTTGATAACATATAGTTGGCCTCTTTTTCTTGTCTTGATAACAAATAGTTGGCCTTTTTTTCTTGTCTTGGTAACAAATAGTTGGCCTCTTTTTCTCATCTTGGTATCAAATAGTTGGCCTCTTTTTCTCATCTTGGTATCAAATAGTTGGCCTCTTTTTCTCATCTTGGTATCAAATAGTTTATCTCTATTTCTCACGCTTTTCAATATTGTAAAGCATCAGGCTGGCTGTTTTCCAATTTTTGTTTCTCTTATACTTTTATTTTGTTACTTTACTTTATCACTCTTTTTCTGAGTTATTGCTCTTCATCCTTACTCACACAATGAATTGCATTGTACTGCTTTGTACCTTATGGCCAAATTCATCTGTCTTCAGCGCACATTCATTTTGGACTGATTTCCAACCCTTCACTTGACCGTGTTGTCTCACGCCCTCCATCTTCTTCAAAAACTAATCTGTACACTAGACTAAACAAAGTTTTACAAGTGGGGAAATAAAACCCTTCTGTCTACATTCCTCCACCCCTTCAATGTAGCTGGTTAGTCGTGGGGTTTTTTGTTTTTTTGTTGCATTTCTCTTGACATGACATAGTCTGTTATGTCTCCTAGGTTATATTAGACCACAGTTGCCATTAATAAATTTAAGTTAAAATTATATTTTTATTAAATTTATAAATGTAGTGTGGTTGATCAGTATTTGTAGCCTGTTTCAAACATAGGTACTTGTTGATTGGCAAACACAATATAATCAAAGCTATTAACACAATTCTACATAAATTGTGTGTTTTGATTTATTTTAATGTGAAAAAGATGCAGAAGATCAAACAAATAGTTTGTTTTCCCTAACAAATCACCTTGAAAGGTTTATGAGTCCATATGGAAAATGGTTATGAATTAAGAGCAACCATAATGGAAGGTTTCTCCTTTAATAGCAGTCTATCCAAACAATCCTATGCTGTGTGTGTATCTAGACTGCCTTCTTTTAAGAAGACTTTTCAGCAGCCTCAGTTTTCTCCCCAATTTTTGTTTAATCATAATTGCCCCTTGGGCATGCTCTTGTTAATGTTGAGGCCTCAGCTGATATGTTATCATCAGTATAAGACACAAACAACAATTGGAAGTGAGCCAGGATTTATGTGTTTGTATTTTCTTTCTGCTCTACATCCATCAGAAATTTAAAAAAAAGTTGTTTAAAAATGATATTTTTGAAGATCACCTCAAGGTTTAAGGGGAGATTTCATTCTCTGTAATTATCATTTCAACAATCATTCACTAACTTTACCTTTCCATTCATCTTTGAAAACCAATTTATTAAACCTTTTCATTTTGAAAATTCTAAACATCATATTATGTATTTATTACTATTACTGTTTTATAGTTATACTTTGTCATTTCTTTTCTACAATCATTCTTAAAGTTGAATTTTTTATCTCCATTGTAACATCATTTTATCACACTAACTGAAATTACTACAACTGCTCAAGGAAATTATAAGCTTCTTTAAAAAAACTGAATTATGAATCTGTACAAATAAAATGTTGCATGATACAATTATCTGTATATGTCTTCTTGATATACTTGTACTATGAAAATATAGACAAGTATGGCACATCACATCACTTACATGGGCAGCTTGTGCTTTCACAGCTGTTGATGTATGGAGTTTAGTTCATGTGAGTCTCGTTGAATTTGAGTAGGTGTAGCGGGACAACAAATAAATGTCTATAACCTGTGATCTACAGGATCTATCATTTTACTGAAAGAAACTAAGAAACTGAATATCTTAGATTGCTTAGCTTTCCGGCATCAGCATGTAAACATGTAACTATTGCCAGCTACTGAATATCTGCTGGACATTAATTTATTCTATCAGTTACTTTGTTCCAGTACAAGAATCAGCAGGCAACAATCACATTTGAACAATTTAATGGTTGCATTTACTTAATTGCAATCAAGACATCTTTCAGACTCCTGTTATTAATTTTATTATCCATCCATCTATTCTTTTGTCCAGAGTTCTCCATAAGGGGAAGATGTAGATTTAATTGATTTTTGTTTTATTGCATCTCAATTTGGTTTCATTGGTAGAATAAGTAGTTATATGAGATGCAGAGAAATAACTACCAGCACTCAGTCTATCCAAATACTACATTTACTTACTACTGTTAACTAGACTTTCTGCATGTAATAATTTTGGGGTGGGCTACAAATATATATATTGGTAAGTGACATTTGTAGATTAGAATTGAATGTTTAAGAAAAATTAAGCTGATGATAATGCAGTACCATAGAATCAACACAAACCATTAGCTTATTGATCCATGATGATATTGCAGTACCATAGAATCAACATAAACCATTAACTTATTGATCCATGATGATAATGCAGTACCATAGAATCAACACAAACCGTTAGCTTATTGATCCATGATGATAATGCAGTACCATAGAATCAACACAAACCATTAGCTTATTAATCCATGATGATAATGCAGTACCATAGAATCAACACAAACCATCAGCTTATTGATCCATGATGATAATGCAGTACCATAGAATCAACACAAACCATTAGCTTATTAATCCATGATGATAATGCAGTACCATAGAATCAACACAAACCATTAGCTTATTAATCCATGATGATAATGCAGTACCATAGAATCAACACAAACCATTAGCTTATTGATCCATGATGATAATGCAGTACTATAGAATCAACGCAAACCATTAACTTATTGATCCATAATGATAATGCAGTACCATAGAATCAACACAAACTGTTAGCTTACTGATCCATGATGATAATGCAGTACCATAGAATCAACACAAACTGTTGGCTTATTAATCCAGGATGGTAAAGTAGTGGCCTGCTATACTTTCTTGATTTCCCAGGTTCTGCTGAAGACATTAAAGCTTGTTCATCATAGAAACACTGATCTTATGTACCAACAAAGCACACCACTTTGGGAGCTAAGATGATCCATACCTTATTTTGACTCAAACTTGCCAGGAGACCCAACTGGGAGATGAAATATAGGTCATTGATCCTGTCATGACAGAAGAAAGTAGATTGTGCTTCCCAGGCTAAAATGTTGGAATCCCTGATGTTGAGGTAGTTAAGTTAAAGTGTCATATCAGAGATGTATAATAAACAAATGTATGAGGTAGTTAAGTTAAAGTGTCATATCAAAGATGTCTAATAAACAAAGATCTGAGGTAGTTAAGTTAAAGTGTCATATCAAAGATGTCTAATAAACAAAGGTCTGAGGTAGTTAAGTTAAAGTGTCTTATCAGAGATGTATAATAAACAAATGTCTGAGGTAGTTAAGTTAAAGTGTCATATCAAAGATGTCTAATAAACAAATGTCTGAGGTAGTTAAGTTAAAGTGTCATATCAGAGATGTATAATAAACAAAGGTCTGAGGTAGTTAAGTTAAAGTGACATATCAGAGATGTCTAATAAACAAATGTCTGAGGTAGTTAAGTTAAAGTGTCTTATCAGAGATGTCTAATAAACAAAGATCTGAGGTAGTTAAGTTAAAGTGACATATCAGAGATGTCTAATAAACAAAGTTCTGAGGTAGTTAAGTTAAAGTGTCATATCAGAGATGTCTAATAAACAAAGTTCTGAGGTAGTTAAGTTAAAGTGTCTTATCAGAGATGTCTAATAAACAAATGTATGAGGTAGTTAAGTTAAAGTGTCATATCAGAGATGTCTAATAAACAAATATATGAGGTAGTTAAGTTAAAGTGTCTTATCAGAGATGTCTAATAAACAAATGTATGAGGTAGTTAAGTTAAAGTGTCATATCAGAGATGTCTAATAAACAAATGTATGAGGTAGTTAAGTTAAAGTGTCATATCAGAGATGTCTAATAAACAAAGATCTGAGGTAGTTAAGTTAAAGTGTCTTATCAGAGATGTCTAATAAACAAAGATCTGAGGTAGTTAAGTTAAAGTGTCATATCAGAGATGTCTAATAAACAAAGTTCTGAGGTAGTTAAGTTAAAGTGTCATATCAGAGATGTATAATAAACAAAGGTCTGAGGTAGTTAAGTTAAAGTGACATATCAGAGATGTCTAATAAACAAATGTCTGAGGTAGTTAAGTTAAAGTGACATATCAGAGATGTCTAATAAACAAATGTCTGAGGTAGTTAAGTTAAAGTGACATATCAGAGATGTCTAATAAACAAAGTTCTGAGGTAGTTAAGTTAAAGTATCATATCAGAGGTGTCTAATAAACAAAGTTCTGAGGTAGTTAAGTTAAAGTGTCATATCAGAGATGTCTAATAAACAAAGGTCTGAGGTAGTTAAGTTAAAGTGTCATATCAGAGATGTCTAATAAACAAAGGTCTGAGGTAGTTAAGTTAAAGTGTCATATCAGAGATGTCTAATAAACAAAGTTCTGAGGTAGTTAAGTTAAAGTGACATATCAGAGATGTCTAATAAACAAAGGTCCTGTGTTGAATCTTAGCTTGAATTAAATTTAAAAAAGAAATAATAATAATACAATTTCTATAGTTACTGAGATAAAATTAACAAACTCTCTGAAATTACCCATGTGACCCAAGTAGGTGTTGTGTAGTTCAAGCACTGCACCAAAATCTTCTGATAATGAGATTTGGAAATAGCATGAATTCTATGATGTGGTCTTACAAGAACAAAAGTTGATAGCTAAATGTGATATCTTGTCTGTTCATAGCTCAGTACTCATGTCCATTTATCCGCATTGGATCTATTCTGTATTTATAATTGTTCTGAATCCTTGTAGAAACTTCTACTACATTTTCTTTTAGTTTTTTATTTTTATTTACGTGACCTTTCTAGTTATGGCCCAATCTTCTTCTTCCTGCTGATGTTTTTTTCACTGTCTGTATCTATGTTGTTGTGCAAAGAATATTGTTATTTTGTTATATTTATTATCTGTTGTAGATCACATTATACATTTTTTTCTTGCTAAAATTATTAGTGGATTGTGTTGCATTGTTTTTTATATCTTGTGGTCTAGTGCATCCATCTACTTGACACATAGACTGCTTCCCAAACTTTAAGTTTTCATGGAATTCCTTCGAGACCTGTTTTGTTGCCAGTCATTTCTTCTAGAAAAGCAGACTAATGAATCTAACTTGTTTCCAAGGTTTATTGTATCAAGTTTTCTTTCTCATGCCAAGGTTTATTGTATCAAGTTTTCTTTTTCATACCAAGGTTTATTATATCAAGTTTTCTTTCTCATACCAAGGTTTATTGTATCAAGTTTTCTTTCTCATGCCAAGGTTTATTGTTTCAAGTTTTCTTTCTCATACCAAGGTTTATTATATTAAGTTTTCTTTCTCATGCCAAGGTTTATTATATCAAGTTTTCCTTCTCATACCAAGATTTATTGTATCAAGTTTTCTTTCTCATACCAAGGTTTATTGTATCAAGTTTTCTTTCTCATCTATCTATCTATTGACCTTTCGAGCCGTAACCGGCCCATAGGGCGTAGACCAAGATACACCTTCTCCTATATGAATTTTTGTTCTAGCATTCTTTCTCATACCAAGGTTTATTGTATCAAGTTTTCTTTCTCATGCCAAGGTTTATTGTTTCAAGTTTTCTTTCTCATACCAAGGTTTATTATATTAAGTTTTCTTTCTCATACAAAGGTTTATTATATCAAGTTTTCTTTCTCATGCCAAGGTTTATTGTATCAAGTTCTCTTTCTCATACCAAGGTTTACTGTATCAAGTTTTCTTTCTCATGCTGAAGTTTCTGCCATTTTTTTCTTTACCAGGATTTATTTCCTAGGTTTGCACAAGATGTACATTTTTTATTTGAACTGACAATATTTGACCCAAAAATAGCCTTACAGCCATTTGTCTTAAATGCGGTTGGTATTTTCTTTTCTTTAAGTTGGTAATAGCTTGTTCATCTGCTACATTCACTTGATGACTACTCTTCATAATTGTCTGATCCCTCTTCATTGTCAAACTTCTCATCATTGTATGACACCTCCTCATTGTTCAAGTTGTCTTCATTGTTTGAGTCCTCTTGATTGTCCGACTACTCATCGTCTGCCCTTAAAATCAAAAAAGATGTATAAGGGCATTGATGCTAGTTAACAAGCCACTATATCTTCACCTGTTTCATCTACCTTTGGTATGACATTTTTGGGTATCAGGTTCCTTCCACGTTTTATTTCTGTTTGGTTTACCAGACTGGTTAGTTTACAGTCGCACCACTAGATAGTGGAGCATGGTCAGGATTAGCAACGTTATTCACTGATCCTGGCATATGCTGTGAATTATTGACTACAATCAATCAAGGTGCTGATAGGTGTCTTAATCCCCATTGGTAGAACAATTGAAGTTGTCTTCTTTGCCATTCAGTAACATATTTAATGAGAATACACGTTTACCTTGATCCTTATATCCTCTGTTGATAACTTAATATTTTTGCCAATATGTTATGTTCTATTTGTTTTTGTTCTTTGCTGCTTATGTTAAGATTTTGAACACTAACTTCCTTGTTTTACCTTGCACTATAATCCATGATTTATCAAATGTAGCTTTATAGAAACTTTCATGACTCCAGTTTTTAAAATGAAAAAAAACAAACATAATTTTGTTCAATTAACAATACCAAAGTTTCATTTTAATTTGTCTGTGTAAATATTATGTTAAAGTTGAGTTGACTTTGTTGAAATTTTACATTTTACATGTTTGTACTTTATGATTCATGTTGTTTTATTAAATAATTATTTTATACAGTAATTTTATTTATAATGTAATTTCAAATGTCTGACATTTTCAAATAATGATATTACATCATTGCTAATTTTCTTTGTTGCTGTCTACTATTGTTGTCTACAATAAAAGCATGTCTGACAACACAATTTGTGGCAGAAAACAAAATGCTTTTCCTTCTAACAGTATCATGTATTGTAAGTGTCAGTAGTGTTAGTGGTTAGTATGTTGACTTGGGCCATGAAATGATCCAGGTTCAATCCCAAGAAGACACTCTCCAGTCTACCTGCTGATTAAGGAATAATTACTAGGCTCAATGAGTAGAGGGAGATGTTGAGTGCAAGAAATGCAATGACTCCTTTATCTCCCTACACTATGGCCCAGATTAGTGAAAACTACTCCTATTCACTCCCATGACATGTACAGAATGTTATTTTACCTTTGTCTATTCCATAATTTTTAATGAATTACGCTTATTTATTCACCGTTGGTTGTGATTTGTTTTTGTTTTCTGAGTTGAAATGATAAAATTGTCCATTAATATTACAGGATAACCTTAGCATAGACAGAAATATTTAAACACAAAAATAATGAAGAATTAATCAATGGATGTGTTTGGAGGTTTCCACTCTAATAAAATTAACATGAATAAAGTGGTGCTTGTTGATTTCATGGTAACATATGTTGTATCATATACAGAGGTGTGATTAGTCAACTCTGTAGTAGAGGACATGTATATGTGAAATCCACAACAACACATGCACAGAACTTTACTCATCATCAAGTACCGGGCCTGCTGGCATAGGTGATCATGTCTCTCCACAACTTTCAATCGCGGCAGCTATTTATCATTTCTGTTGCTGACCTTCTGCCAAGCCATTCTCTTAAGCTGTCTGTTATTTTTTCTCTTTGCTTCCCTCTATCTCTTCATCCCTCAATTTTTCCGGTTGTTACAATATATTCCAGTTGTTCTCTTCTCATTACATGGCCAAAAAATTAGGACTGTTTCTTCCTATTATTGGAAATTAGCTCTCTTTTTGCTTTGACCTCTCTCAAAAACATCTTCATTACTCTTCTTAGCTGTCCATGGTATTCTCAACATTCTTCTGTAAAACCACATTTCTACAGACTCCAGTGATTTTCTTGTCTGTTGTCCTATTGTCCATGATTCGCATCCATATGTTAAGACTGGCTCTACGTAACATTTAAGAACTCTTTTTCTTGTTTCTATTTTGTCAAAAATGGATTGCATAGTATCTTCCTCATTTTTTGGAAAGCAGCTGCTTTTGCCTGAGCCATTCTGCATCTCACCTCTTTTGTACATCTTCTGTCTGAGGTTAACAAAGTTCCCAAATATTTATTTACCTGTTTTAATATTATTCCACTTGTCTTTATTTTGCACTGAGGTGATGTCTTTTTCTTTGTTGTTACCATTACCTAGAACTTTACTAATCAGGTGTAATTGTATATTTGCTTAATTATTTCTCCACAAGGCTTTCATTTCAAATGATTAGAAGTATATTAACAATGAAAACATAGATGTTTAATGTGTAATGTAACTGGGATTACATTATAAAGGCTATATTAAAGTTATATTTACGATATTTATCCTATTTTAGGGTCTGGTGGGGGAGAGACTATAGGACTGGATAATTAAGGCTGCATATCCATTGCAGTCGCCATGAGTTATTTGGATCAGAGTTTTAATTTCACCTCCAATAGGAAAAAAAAGACTTAACTTTGCCTTGATTGAACCCTCGTTCTCCTAGTTTGTAAAAAGCAAATAACCCATTTAGCCTCCCTCTCTCCAAAGACTACACTGATCTGTATAAATCTATTGGTTGTTGCCAATTCTCTGAGGACTACACTGATCTGTATAAATCTATTGGTTGTTGCCAATTCTCTGAGGACTACACTGATCTGTATAAATCTATTGGTTGTTGCCAATTCTCTGAGGACTACACTGATCTGTATAAATCTATTGGTTGTTGCCAATTCTCTGAGGACTACACTGATCTGTATAAATCTATTGGTTGTTGCCAATTCTCTGAGGACTACACTGATCAGTAAGGGTGTCCGACCACGGCAACAGCCGGGGTTCGTACCCTGGCGAGGACACCTGGGTTTTACTAATTCCCTAAAAATTAGTACCTCTGAAGTCGGAGTAAATCTGCCTGCATGGCGAGGGGCATCCTGTAATGGGATAAAACAGACTTTACACGCAAAATTCAGTCCCACAAAATTGAGTGGGTGGGACTTCGTCAGAGGTCAAAGCTGACGAAAGCGAACGAACGAACGAACTGATCAGTAAAATCTGTTTATTGTCGCCAACTCTCTGAAGACTACACTGATGTATATAAATCTATTGATTGTCATCAACTCTCTAAAGACTACACTGATCTGTGTAAAACTATGTGTTGTTTATACATGACATGGTGACTACATCAGAGCATGCGACCAATCATGACTAATTATGTTGGTCCCTTGATTTGCTATCAATTTAATTTTTTAACAGTTCAGAATCGTTTAATGTTTATGTAAATAATTTAGATCATTTGATTACGTCCGTATATTTTTATGTTCATGTTGTGGTCCCTTTATTTTAATGTTTTCTAGACTCTTTACGATTAAGTAATTACATGTCCATTATTTTAGCATTAATGTATACATATTTTCTTTTCATATAACCTTTCTTCAGTATTGCAGTTTTTTTAAAATCTCAGTGATAACATTTCCTTTTCACAACATATTGACTGTTTGACCATGCAACCAATGTACGTTAATGATTAAAGCTCATTTTTAGTCTTGAATTTTGAGCTTTGTTCTAACGTGTTTTGCGTTATGTTTACATTATATCATGTTATGTTCTTTTTTTTGTCCATGCAATGAGAAGGGAAAAATTGGAATATATTGTGACAACTGGGAAAATTAAGGGGTGAAGAGATAGAGGGAAGCAAAGAGAAAAGTAACCAGATAGCTTTAAGAGAATGGCTTGGCAGAAGGTCAACAACAAATGATAAATAACAGTCGAGATCGAAAGTTGTGGAGAAACATGATCACATACAGCAGCAGGCTTGGTACTTGATGATTATGTACTCTTTGGTCCAAGTTATGTTTACTTTAAAATATGTATGCTTTCTTTGGTTGAAGTTAGGTTTAGTTGGTATGATGTTATGTTTTCTTTGGTTGAAGTTAGGTTTAGTTGGTATGATGTTATGTTTTCTTTGGTTGAAGTTAGGTTTAGTTGGTATGATGTTATGTTTTCTTTGGTTGAAGTAAATGTTTGCTTTAAAATATGTATATTTTCTTTTGTTGAAGTTTAGTATGATGTTATGTTTTCTTTGGTTGAAGTTATGTTTAGTTGGTATGATGTTATGTTTTCATTGGTTGAAGTTAGGTTTAGTTGGTATGATGTTATGTTTACTTTGGTCGAAGTTAATGTTTCCTTTAAAATATGTATATTTTCTTTGGTTGAAGTTTAGTATGGTGTTATATGTTTTCTTTGGTTGAAGTTTAGTATGATGTTATGTTTTCTTTGGTTGAAGTTAGGTTTAGTTGGTATGATGTTATGTTTTCTTTGGTCGAAGTTAATGTTTGCTTTAAAATATGTATATTTTCTTTGGTTGAAGTTTAGTATGATGTTATGTTTTCTTTGTTTGATGTTAGGTTTAGTTGGTATGATGTTATGTTTTCATTGGTCGAAGTTAATGTTTTTTTTTTGTACGCCCGTCACGCCAAGTGGCGTATAGGGAAATATGGTGTTAGTGACCCTATATTTTACAGACCTTCAACACATGATTTTTGGGGTAATGTGGTCGGTATTACGCCCGTGCTGCTTTACTTTTTCCAGAAAAAAAATCCGGTACCCATTTAAGGCTGGGTGAACCCGGAAGCCGTCGGTTGGGATCGAACCCTACCCCTTGTCCGTGGTAGTCCAGTTCACTAACCACTGAGCTATCGCGGCTCAATGTTTGCTTTAAAATATGTATATTTTCTTTGGTTGAAGTTTAGTATGGTGTTATGTTTTCTTTGGTTGAAGTTTAGTATGATGTTATGTTTTATTTGGTTGAAGTTAGGTTTAGTTGGTATGATGTTATGTTTTCTTCGGTTGAAGTTAGATTTAGTTGGTATGATGTTATGTTTTCTTTGGCCGAAGTTAATGTTTGCTTTAAAATATGTATATTTTCTTTGGTTGAAGTTTAGTATGATGTTATGTTTTCTTTGGTTGAAGTTAGGTTTAGTTGGTATGATGTTATGTTTTCTTTGGTCGAAGTTAATGTTTGCTTTAAAATATGTATGTTTTCTTTGGTTGAAGTTTAGTATGATGTTAAATTTTTTTTGGTTGAAGTTAGGTTTAGTTGGTATGATGTTATGTTTTCTTTGGTTGAAGTTAGGTTTAGTTGGTATGATGTTATGTTTTCTTTGGTCGAAGTTAATGTTTGCTTTAAAATATGTATATTTTCTTTGGTTAAATTTTAGTATGATGTTATGTTTTCTTTGGTTGAAGTTAGGTTTAGTTGGTATGATGTAGTTTTTTTTTTTTTGGTTGAAGTTTTGTTTACTTTATGTGGTGTTGTTTTGTTTTGTTGAGTTATGTTAAGTTTGTGTGATGTTATTTTTTCTTCGGTTGAAGTTATTATTTACTTCGTATAACATAGGTGCCCAAGACTTCTAACAGTACTTTGAGAGTATCAGCGATACATAGTTCACTGTTTGCGTCAGGATAATTAAACCAGAACTGATCAAGATCATATTTCACCTTCCCACTATCGCCTCAAAATGGACAAAGCAGTCTGGTCAAGTGATTAGGGATCATGAGGGAATTACAAACCAGTTACCTAGAAATGCTATACGAAGTCAAATGTTTAGGGAAAAAAGACACAAATATCGCAGCGATTTGACAACACATCTACATTAACACTTTTAATGATGGAGGATGATGTAGATTGTGCTAGTATCATGTTAGTTTTCTCCTGAGGCATACTGTTTTGCTGGAACTGCTACTAACTATTTTATGATACAGAGTTTAGGCACTTTCATGATTATTTAGATCATTGCATATTAACAATGTTTTGACATGGATTCATGCAGCCAATAATCATAGGCTATACATTTTGTTTACACAAGTTTATTTGATCATCGGTTGTGCATGTGATGTATAGTGGAACATTTAATAATTCTACAATTTATGTTCTTGATCTGGATGCACTTAAGAGGTTAGCACCGTTGTTTATTTGAGCCATCTCTTCGTACATATTGTCTGTGACATTTCTAATTCTATCTTTCATTATATCAAATATTATAACTCGTCTTGCTTGACACTTGCTGTTCTATATCTACATCTTGACTTACTCAATGCCACTCTTAATCTACTTACTATTGTTCTCTGGAGCACAAAACTTGTGAATCTAACTTGAAACACTTCTCAACTAAACTATGTCTTCCTGACTGACCTATATCTGGATCTTTCTTCTACATGTCTTTTTGATACAAACTGACTGTGTGGTAGTCCATAACTATCAAAACTCACGTCTGCCTTCTGGCAGTTTCGGCAGAAGCCAAACTGAGCTCGCCTATTTGACATTTTCTAAACTTCTAAATCTTCTCTCAACTCCCTATAAAATCTTCTCTCAACTCCCTATAAAATCTTCTCTCAACTCCCTATCAAATCTTCTCTTAATTCCCTATCAAATCTTCTCTCAACTCCATATAAAATCTTCTCTCAACTTCCTATAAAATCTTCTCTCAACTCCCTATAAAATCTTCTCTCAACTCCCTATAAAGTCTTCTCTCAACTCCCTATCAAATCTTCTCTCAACTCCCTATAAAATCTTCTCTCTACTCCCTATAAAATCTTCTCTCAACTCCCTATAAAATCTTCTCTCAACTCCCTATAAAATCTTCTCTCTACTCCCTATAAAATCTTCTCTCAACTCCCTATAAAATCTTCTCTCTACTCCCTATAAAATCTTCTCTCAACTCCCTATAAAATCTTCTCTCTACTCCCTATAAAATCTTCTCTCAACTCCCTATCAAATCTTCTCTCTACTCCCTATAAAATCTTCTCTCTACTCCCTATAAAATCTTCTCTCTACTCCCTATAAAATCTTCTCTCAACTCCCTATAAAATCTTCTCTCTACTCCCTATAAATCTTCTCTCTACTCCCTATAAAATCTTCTCTCTACTCCCTATAAAATCTTCTCTCTACTCCCTATAAAATCTTCTCTCTACTCCCTATAAAATCTTCTCTCAACTCCCTATAAAATCTTCTCTCTACTCCCTATAAAATCTTCTCTCTACTCCCTATAAAATCTTCTCTCAACTCCCTATAAAATCTTCTCTCTACTCCCTATAAAATCTTCTCTCTACTCCCTATAAAATCTTCTCTCAACTCCCTATAAAATCTTCTCTCTACTCCCTATAAAATCTTCTCTCAACTCCCTATAAAATCTTCTCTCTACTCCCTATAAAATCTTCTCTCTACTCCCTATAAAATCTTCTCTCTACTCCCTATAAAATCTTCTCTCAACTCCCTATCAAATCTTCTCTCAACTCCCTATAAAATCTTCTCTCTACTCCCTATCAAATCTTCTCTCAACTCCCTATCAAATCTTCTCTCAACTCCTATAAAATCTTCTCTCAACTCCCTAAAATCTTCTCTCAACTCCCTATCAAATCTTCTCTCTACTCCCTATAAAATCTTCTCTCAACTTCCTATAAAATCTTCTCTCAACTTCCTATAAAATCTTCTCTCAACTAAAATCTTCTCTCAAAAATCTTCTCTCTACTCCCTATCAAATCTTCTCTCAACTTCCTATAAAATCTTCTCTCAACTTCCTATAAAATCTTCTCTCAACTCCCTATCAAACCTTCTAATGCATGAGGGTAAATACCTAAGTCTCATTTGTATAATTTACTGGTTTAGTCTCTTTGTAGTTATCTCTCAGCTAATGAGTGAATGCGAACGTCAACTCTAGATGATCTTTGTGTCAAATTTTGCAAAACAAAAAAACGACATCTTGACATTTGATTAACCTCTGAGTTTTAAAAAAATCGCTCACCTGAACTCTGAAGTGGCGTCTCTCTCATACACTTAACCTGCTTCTTCCCCCCCCCCCTTTCCCCCCCCCCCGAGTTTGTTTATCAACCTAATTTTTGGACATGTGAAAGTCTCATATTTGTATCTATTCCCACCCCTTTCCAATTAAATTGTTAAATTCTTCCACTCCCCTAAAACTGGCTACTGCTCTTCTGTGTCTGTATCATAATTGTACTGCTATCATCCATTTAACTATGGCTAAAATACTAAGCTGTCCGATCCAAGCTATATCACTATCTCCCATTATGTGGTCTGTTCTACCCTAGTCTAAATACTATTACATAGACGAATAATCATTATGAAAATTCTGAAAGAAAAGGAAATATAAAATTGTCTTTACTCTGTATTATGTTATGTATAAATTATTCTATGTAATTTGTATAGTACTAGTACAGTATGAGACACTAATACTTTACCAAACTACTGACTTATCATGATTGCTTACTACCAACCGTCTGTCAAGACGCCAAAGGCCATATATATATATAGTACATTATGGAATATCTTGAAAATTTAAAGCAGAAACTGAGGCCCTCAGAGATTCTGCAACTCTGGCGGATATCAAGAGGGACGGATACCACCAACTATCAAGGAGGGATCAAGTCATCAGAATGAGAAACCACATGTTCACCAAATTCAGAATAGGTACAACCAGCCTATGCCACTGTACTCTGAACAATATGACTACAAAACATGTTCTACAGGATTGCCCCCAGTACACAGACCTGAAAAAAACAATGTGGTCCACGCCCACCTCCCTGGAAGAGAAACTATATGGGACAATCGACTCACTTTAACAGACAACTGACTTCATGAGAGTGGCTGGAATCCTACTCTGATTGAGTCTTGATCGCAGAGAGAGAGAGAGAGAGAGAAACATTACGGAATACCATTAAAAAATTACCAACATTATAAAAGACATATATGATGGCTATACTTGCGCAGTTCGCACAGAGGAGAGAATGAGTGATTGGTTTCAAATTGAAACATGAGTCAAACAGGGATGTATACTGTCACCATTGCTATAGTTAGAATTACCATTGATTACATAATGAGTAAATGTTGCAAAGGCAATAATAGCTTTAAATGGTATGACAAGAATTACTTGGAATATCTAGATTTTGCAGGTGATATAATGTTTCTATGTGACAATATCAACAAGATGCAAAATATCACATATACTTTATCATCCATGGCGGTAAAAATAGGACTTGAAAAAAAACCTTAGGGATAAAACAAAAATAATGAAAAATAGCCCAGACGTATTATCAACACTTAGCTGTGCATGTGAGAGCTGGAAAAAAATCAAAAGAGATTGAGAAAAAAATATAGACGCTTTTTGAAGACAAATGCCTAAGAAAAGTACTCTGTACAATGGAATGCTTGCTGCTTGCTTGCTTGCGTTCGCCCGATGACTAAAGTATTCTAGAGTATTCGTAGACTGTAGAATTCCTCTTCGTCATCCGCCCTTAAAAGGATGTTAAGTGGACGTGTCTGCGTTGTGTTGTGGTTTGCAGTATAACTGTTATATTTGCGCCTTTCGGCCCAACACATCCGACTTAAGCACGACATTTTTGAGTACCGGGTTGTCTTCCCTCTTCGATCCCTGCTCGCTTGGCCAGACTAGACAGGTTAGTCTGTTACTGGAGGCACCACGGAGAGGTGGAACAGGGTCTGGATAATTTTGGTTCACCGATCCTGGCGCAAGCCATCAGCTATGGGTCGCTGACATCTTCCAGCTCTAGTGCTGAAAGGCGCGCCTTCGCCTCCGTACAATGGAATGAACTCAAAAGATCTCATCTACAAGGAATTAAGGGAAGAAGATGGTTATATGTCAGACAAGTGATGAGAAGAGAATTTCAAAACAGGCTCTTCTATGGGAAACATCAGGATACAGAAAAAGAGGTATACCTAAAGAGACACTAAAAATAACACTTATAAGAAAAGCAAAGATGGCAGGCATAGACTCATTAGACAATATCGAACATGTCGCCCAGAATAGAGAGGGATGGCGAAAAACACAAGCCCTATGTGACATCGACACAGCGCGGGAAGGATCAAGAATATATTGTTTTACTTGTCTGATACAAAACTTAAAAGTAACCTCCATTATTTTTTTTTTATTAAAACATAAATATGAGATTTGAATGAAATTGCTTATCACCTTTCAGCGTAATTCCAAACAAATCTTGTGATTTGATCACCGCTGATTTCACCTTATCGCCTGTAAACAAATGTCTTACCACCAAGAACTTCGTTAAAGGGTACGAAGATATGACAATCACTGGGCGCAAGGTCAGGCGAAGAAGGTAGATGAGGAGGACCCGAAATGCAGGTTCTAGATTTTCTCGACCGTGATTGACATGTGTGGCTGCGCACGGTCGTGTTGCAATATTACACAAGAGGGGCACAATTGAACATTATTGTCGGTTTCAAGTTTTTTTTTTAAACAGGTCACAATACGCTTCGCTGTCCATTGTTGTTTCTCTGGGCATGTAATACTTCAGAATTAGACCCTTATGGTACCAGAAAAGTGTGAGCATAACAGTTTGTCTCGGGGGGGGGGGGGGGGGGGGGGGGGGGGGGGGGACAGTAGTGGGTGTAACATACACTCTTATAAGGTATGGTGACAGCTTTACAAAAAAGGAGCACAACAAAGTACTGGCGTTTCGGCATACATACGGCCTTCTTCAGAGAACCGAGAACAACAACAATCAACGATGAAGCACATATAAATACTACTTCATCTAGGATGGCTGGGACAGGTAAGTTAATTAAGGAGAAGTGGACAGAGGGATAAGAGATGAAATGGTGACACGAGAGAGACGAGTTATATGCTGGAGGATATATAAAATGTGGAAGTATGAAAGTATAAGTAAACATAGAAAAATGATTATAAATAAAAATGAGACAGCTTGAGGGTAGAATCCGTCAGCTCACAGTGAAAGATGGTTGTCAAATGCCCGTGGAAGGGCCTGCTAGGCAGTCAGTCACGTGGTTAGATCGGAGGTTAGACGCGTTGTGAGGTAGTCAATCAAGCGTGACACAAGACGGGACCTATCAGAGTGTGAAAGTAAACAGACTCTAGCAGACATTCCTCCGTTACCCTCGTTGTAAGAATGGCATAATGAGGGACAGGTACTGATTAGAAATATTGAGAAGTGTGAACCAGCGAGACATTCCTCAGACACCGCAGCGATGCCTGCTGGCGTAGGTGATCATGACTCTCCGCAGCTATCGATCTCCACAGTTATTTATCATTTCTGTTGTTGACCTTGTGCTAAGCCATTCTCTTAAGCTGTCTGGTATTTTTTCTCATTGCTTTCCTTTATCTCTATGTCCTTCAATTTTCCCAGTTTTCACAATATATTTCAGATGTTCCATTGTCTACTTTACATCTGTCTTTACATGGCTAAAACATGATCGTTTTTTCCCCCTAATTTAGAAATTAGCTCTCTTGTTACTTTGGTCTCTTTCGGAACGTTTTCCTTACTCTTCTTATCTGTCCACGGTATTCTCAACATTCTTCTGTAAAACCACATTTCTACAGACTCCAGTGATTTTCTTGTCTATTGTCCATGATTCACACCCATATGTTAAGACTGGCTCTACATAGCATTTAAGAACGCTTTTTCTTGTTTCTATTGTCAAAAATGGATTGCACAATATCTTCCTCATTTTTCAGAAAGCTGCTTTTGCCTGAGCCATTCTATATCTCACCTCTATTGTACATCTACTATCTGAGGTTAACATCGTTTCAAAATATTTAAATTCATTTACCTGATTTAATATTGTTCCACTTGTCTTTACTCTACATTGCGGTGATGTCTTTCTTTGTTGCTACCATCACTTCTGTCTTTCTGCTATTAAGGCTGAGTCCTTTATTTTTGCTTTCCTTCACTTTCATGTCTAACATTTCATGTAAATCAATCGAAACACTTCTCAACTGAACTGTCTGGTCTAACTTGATGTTCACTAGGTGATTCTCTATCTCTCTCTAACTTATATCTTTATTGATCTTGTTTCCTATCTCGATGTTTCTAACTCTATGTGTTTCTCACCCTCTGTGTTTTGGAAGATGTTCTTATGTTCCCTAACTCATTCTAAAAGTAAACTAATTATGCTAATGCATAAGGTTAAATACCTCTGTATTATTTGCATAATTTATTGGCTTAGTCGCTGCCCAGTGATCTCTCAGCCAATGGGTGAATGCGAACTTCAACTCTAGATGGTTGTTATGTCAAATTATGTAAAACAAGTCTCCATAATGGCATTTAGTAAACCTCCAAGTTAAAAAAATAATACTAACACGAAACCTAAGCGTGACATCTCTCTCATAAGCTGAACATGCCCCCCCCCCCCCCCCCCCCCCCCCCCCCCCCCCCCCGAGTGTGTTTATCAACCTAAATTCTTGACATGTAACGGTCAAGGCAAGTTTACTTCTATTCCCCCACCTTTCCATTAACAGCTACATTTTTCCATTCCCACAAAATTGTCCAACTGTTATTCCGTGTCTGTGTCATAAATGTTCTGCTATCATCTTCTGAGTTTGGGTAACTATAAAGATATGCGACCCAAGCTATGTCTCTATCTCTCATTATGTTATTTATTCTATCCTGATCTAAATACTATTACATTCACCTTTACTTGTTGTTTTCTAAATAGCATGTTATGTTTCACATTAGTAAAGTATTAGTTTCAGATTGTTCGTGAGCTTGTGTTTCAAATGGAACACTACGGTTTAAAGCATAAGAGAGCGACAGAGAGAAGGACACACACACAGAGATAGAGAGCGAGAGAGAGATAGAATAGTGAAACATATATGGAATATGGAGAAAGAAAAACGCAAGACTGAGTTACAATAAAAACGCTGTAATCTATAGAAGGGAGAGAGAGAGAGAGAGAGAGAGAGAGGGAGAGAGAGGGAGAGAGAGAGAGATAGAATAGTGAAACATATATGGAATATGGAGAAAGAAAAACGCAAGACTGAGTTACAATAAAAACGCTGTAATCTATAGAAGGGAGAGAGAGAGAGAGAGAGAGAGAGAGAGAGAGAGAGAGAGAGAGAGAGAGATAGAATAGTGAAACATATATGGAATATCGAGAAAGAAAAACGCAAGACTGAGTTACAATAAAAACGCTGTAATCTATAGAAGGGAGAGAGAGAGAGAGAGAGGGAGAGAGAGGGAGAGAGAGAGGGAGATAGAGAGAGAGGAGAGAGAGAGAGAGAGAGAGAGGGAGAGAGAGGGAGAGAGAGATAGAGAGGGAGAGAGAGAGGGAGAGAGAGAGAGAGAGATCATAATAATTGCAAGTCTCCAAAACTGAAAGAACATCGTAGAGTCGGCATTGTAAAGAAATCGAATACATGATTGGATGCAAAAGTCAGGCAGTTTGGGATGGATATGTAAGATAAGCAGAAGGAACATCTAAAAAAAAATTACTAAAGCCCGGTGAATAAATAAAATTGTTTATGATGAATGAGGACATCGTATGACAGGGAACAGTTGGCTGTGTTCACTTTCTGCGCAGTTTTGCCTTATGTCTTTTGGCGTGTGCTGAGACTGCTACGATGGGAACTACAGTTACCTTTCTTTGTTTGGGAGATGAGATATTGATTCGGATGATTACGCTGGCACGGGCGGTTGAGCAATTATGGATTTTAATTCGTTTGCAGTGATATCGGGGCCTTCCATAACCAAACAACCAAGAATAAAATCAGTTTCAGTGGCGCACAGAAAACATCACAAAAGGATGGGGAAAACTATTTTTTTTTTAATGCAGGAAGAATAATAGAAAGAGATTCAGAGAAATAATCAATACGAGCACCAAGATAACACCAATTATTCGTGAGTCCAAAGTAGATCTCGACATTAAATCAAACCCTCCACAATATCAGTTCAATTAAAGTCTTTCTAGATTTGGATTTGCAAGAAAAGTAGCATAACTCTTGAAGATTTCGGGTAAATTATATTGTTTTCGCACTTACGTCCTTCAGACGTTAAATCTTAGATTGTGCTCTAGAAGACTCCCACTTTCTCCATCTATAAATACGTTGGTATTTATAGTTCTTGAATTCTACTCAAGAAGATGGAAAACAACTTCCACTCCTGACCTAGTATTTGCAACTAGAGACATACCTATCAAAATAACCAGTAAAGTGCTGAACCAACTTTGAGAGAGTGACCATAGACCAGCCAAACGTCCAATGGCTCTTGCTCACAAACAGGAGTTGGAAATACCTCTTCCCCACTGGAACTATAAGAGAGCAGATTGGGCAAAGTTTGCAAGGCTCACTGATGCATAAACTGCGCCTATCAACACCCACGAAAAGAAAGTCAATAATATGATAGTGCGGTTAACAAATGGAATCCTGAGAGCTGCTAAAGCATCCATTCCTAGAGGAGCAAGAACAAACTACAAGCCATACTCTTTCTCTCTCTCTCTCTGCGATCAGGACTCAATCAGAGTAGGACTCCAGGCTCTCGCACGAAGACAGCTGTCTATTTAAGCCTGTTTCCACTTCGCTTGAATACCTGTAAAAACGTTGCACTGTGTTCTGCGCCAGTGGCCTAGTGCATCCGATTTCAGCCAGCATTTTGTTCAGGTTTGCTTTCCTTAGCCTTTGATTGTCCCCAATCTTCCTGCAAGGCAACAGTTGATCTTTTCTGTAGGGGGAGCTGCCCTTAGATGGTCGGCCCTCCCAGGTTTACGAGCACCATCTGCCCGAGTCACTAGAGGTGACATGCGACTTGTAATATGAGGAAACTGCAACAAGGAACACCTTTCATGTACAGACTCCAACCGTTCCCGCCACCCATCCCCACACACTGGTAAGTCACGTCCTCCCGAAAATGATGATCGTCGTAGCACTTGATGATGTTAGGCCATCGTTGATGATTCCAATTCAGAACATATAGACACACAGTCAGTCGTCAAATAATCCCCGCCGCACATCAAACAGCAGACCGTAAGATTTGCACACGGCCGGTTTAGGGGACCATTACGATGACCACAAGCCATACTGGAGCAAGGAAATACAAAGACTAGAAGAGGAGCTGGACTCTGCCAGAGAACTAGCTAAAACATCACACAGCACGGAGAGCAACATTGCCTACAAAGCAGCCTCGGCCAAATACAGACGTGAGGTCATGATATCAGGGCCGTCTTTACACCATTTTGGGCCCCTGGGCATAGAAATAGTGTTGGGCCCCTTGGCAAAGAAAGAGTGCTGCCCCCCCCCCCCCTCTCCCCCGCAGGAATAAAAAATAAATGGTTGATAATATTAAAAATAATGTATTATTTATTTTATTGTCACTAATTTCAACAAAATTATTGTTAAAACATGCTGTACAGCTACAACTGTAATCAACATTAAATATGAAAAACAGAGACAAGAGATTTTATTTGCATGTTTTAAAGTATTACATATGATATTTACAAAAACAAAAAAATGTACACACAAAAACAGATATTTACATATGTTTTTTTTAAATAATAAGCACCATAACATATTACATCTATTACACAAGGTCAAACAAAGGTATTAAAATTCGTAATGGAAAAAAAAATACTTAGATTAGAAAAATTCAGTACGGTACTTTATTATAACAAGCGTTTGCGACATTTATTTTCAGAAAATTGTTTTATTATTGGCTTGAAGACAATGGTCTTCATGATGTCATTTTCTATGCTTATGCTTTTCATGAACAATTGAGGGCACCATGAATTTCTGTCTGAACTGCGGTTAATTTCGACCAGGAAAAAAAAACTTGGACATCCAAATTTAATGAGGGGCCCCCAGGCACAGCTTATAGACATAGAGGGCCGGAGAGAGAGTTGGAAGTAATTGATAAACTTAAATGGCCCTTTCGCATATAAACACAAAATTATGAGATTTTTATAAAATAATACTAAATTTTATACGGGTTTTTCGAAACCCTACAACATATTCGCATGGGGCCCCTATGATCGTGGGCCCCCGGGCAAATGCCCAACGGGCCTATGGGTTAAGACGGCCCTGCATGATATCAGCAAGACAGAGTTGGATAGACAAAACAGAGAGCCTTAATCTAGACAAAAATGGTTATAAACTATGGAAACTGGCGAAAGCTCTGAGCGACGAAAACAACTGCCGACCTCCAATATCATTAACACACAATCAGAACATCCTCACAGGCAAAAGGGCAGCAAATCTACTGATAGAGACTTACATAAACATTAATAGAATAAACATTCCAATAGACAAACAGAAAGCTGCAAGACGGGAAAACCAAGATGCAAAACACATACCTTTAGCACCAGAAGAGCATCAGACGACCATCTTTACCCCAACTGAATTAGATGTTGCCCTCAAAGGATTGAAGCTCAAAAGTTCTCCTGGTAAAGGACGAATCTCCAACGAAATGCTCATAAATCTGGGACAGAAAGCCAAGAGCCAGCTTCTAAAGATAATAAGTGCTAGCTGGAAGAGAGGTCATGTGCCGGCAATCTGGAAAGAAGCTATTATGGTGCCCATCCTCAAGCGTGGAAAAGATCCACTAGACCCAAGTAGCTACAGACCAATTAGCTTACTGAGCTGCCTGAGTAAACTCATGGAAAGGCTGGTTAACAGAAAACTTATGTGGCATTTGGAGACAAAACAACAAATCGTACCACAACAAAGTGGCTTCCGTCAGCACAGATCAACTGAAGACCTGGTCACCTACATTGCACAGGAAATGGAGGATGCCCTACAAGAAAAGAAACACACAGTGGCAGTGTGGGTCGACATGGAGAAGGCTTTTGATAGGGTTTGGCGAGATGGTTTAATGAGGGTTCTCAGACCTGAGAAGAGGAATGTGGTCCACGCCCACCTCCCTGGAAGAAAAACTATATGGGGCAATCGATTCGCTTAAACAGACAGCTGACTTCATGAGAGAGTCTGGAATCCTACTCTGATTGAGTCTTGATCGCAGAGAGAGAGAGAGAGAGAGAGAGAGAGAGAGAGAGAGAGAGAAATATGTTGGTAAAAGCACACATTTGTATGCGCGTACACTTTTGCTTGGGGCATTCAATAAGTAATGCACGCAGGCATACATTTTCTTTGTTAATTTTGTTGTGAAAAGAAAATACATATTTTTATGTGCAGTATCTTTGAATATTCCCGCACAATGATAAATTCATCATCTACCGATACATGGAATTGATAAATGTTATTTCCAGATTGAGTTATTTTCGGGTCATCATCATTGCACGTCGAACATGTCCATAGGTGCTCAGATCCCCTCCTCAGCAAGTCCCTCAGTGTCCAGCGACTGACGACTCCAGTTCTGTGTTGGTTGATAAGTCTTCTTACACGGCCACTAAGTTTCTCGTTTCTGGTTGTGTCCATCTTAACTCCCATCTCTTTTATCCGCAGGAGTGATGTGTACTCTTGGTTGTCGAATCCCTGTGCCCTTCCCACATCTCAGAGGGCATTTATGATGTCCGCCCGATCCATTGGTTGACCGTCCTCAACAATAGCGCAGCTAGCCAACCTATCCGCTCTTTCATTTCCCCGTACTCCCGCATTTCTTGGGACATAGACAAAGGTGACCTTACGTATTTTTGACTTCTGCGATGACTCTACCCATTGCATACGTACAGAGCCCGCCTCCACCTTTTTTTTTTTATCGTGCTCATCGAATCTCTCAGTATACAGGCATGGGTGTAGTCCAATGACTCTAACCAGATGAATACCCTGGTCACTGCCAGCACGCCTATCGTCATGCTACTCGTGGTCATACGTATGCACCACTGTCTTCCTCGACTATTCTGAGAGTGATGTGTGTTACATAGAGCATCCATTCAACTTCTTTTGATGGAAAAATAAGAGTCACCATTATCCATAAGAGCTTAAAGAATGTGTACAGAGGAATGTAGTTGATGAAGAAACTGTCAGTCGGTGGTTAGACTGGCATCAACGGAGCATCGGATCAATATGTCTGATCATAGCCTGCCATTGATGTCTTCTGCTGTTGCTGCGATTATGGCTCATTGAGACTAGGATTCCGAACTCTCTCATGAAATCTGCTGTCTGTTGCAGGGATTTGGGTGCCCCGTAGAGTTTCGTCTCAAGTGGGCCACGCTGACCTTCCAGCTCCGAGTATTGGGGAAATTCTGTAGAATGTATTTTGTATTGATAGATTTATAAAGGCCTAGAGGCTGACAGGAAATTCCCGGAAAACCAACTAGCGTGACGTTTTCAGCTTTGCGAGCAGGGGCGATTGTGGGTAGTAGAGTGACGTCATCCTTCTATGGCTTCTATAGTCTATATCGTCACGCTTGTTTGAGGGGTTTCCGGTTTTATTGTATAAATCTATAGATGGCTATGGTCTGATCGACCACACACACTACAGTGTTACTTGATCAGATGGAAAGTGCCGATTTGTGACAATCGTCGAATGACAACAAAACAACGTGCATCTCAACTTGACATCTCTGTAGATAATTATCATCAAATACCATGCCTGCTGGCGTAGGTGATAATGTCTCTCCACAACTTTCGATCTCGACAGTTATTTATCATTTCTGTTGTTAACCTTTGCCAAGCCATTCTCCTAAGCTGTCTGGTATATTTTCTCTTTGCTTCCCTCTATCTCTTCATCCCTCTACTTTCCCAGTTGTTACAATATATTCAAGTTGTTCCCTTCTCATTACATTGCCAAAAAAATGATTATTCTCTAGATAATACCAACACAATTATCCATATGTCAAAATATAATCAACTAGGGGTAGAGGCACCAACAGAGTTGGAAGCTGCCAGCATCTCATATCTAATGTCTTGTGCCAAGATAGGAGAACCAGAACCTTCCAGACCCTACTCCACCTCTTCGAGGTGCCTCTAGTAACAGACTAACCAGTCTAGTCTGGTCAAACGAGTACTGAATAAAAGGAAAGGAAACCCGGTAATAAAACATTCCGTTCTAATTTTGGATGTGCTGGGTAGATAAGCGCAAATAAACTACAACGCAATTACGCCAAACTAATGCCTTTTTAAACTTTCATACATTCCTTATCGGATAAACGCAAGATAGAAAGAAAGAACGAAAGAAATATAATCAAAGTTAATGCCGTGTGTTAATGTTACGGAGCCCACCTGAGACTCTACCCAATAGTATCGTGAGGACATGCAGGCTCCTACATCTAGAGAAACGCAAAGCCATCGATTTACAGGAGACTATGCAGATAAGTAACTGGGTAACAATGTTGTGTATTTACAATTTGTGATAAAACAAACCCTGAAGCAACAACAAAAAAATGCATTAATTATTGAACGTGTACTATCGTACGTAAACGTCATCTATTCTATATTCTTGAGATTCATCGCCCTGAACATCTTTAGCGCTCCTCCTCCTCCTCTCTCTCTCTCTCTCTCTCTCTCTCTCTCTCTCTCTCTCCCCCCATCCCCACCCTTTCCGCCCATCACCTATTCCTCTTTCGTAAAATTTATTAATACCATACCATCTTGATATCTATGTATAAATATTTACCTCGTCACCATGGCAACTATATATCATATTCTGTATTTTAATCTCCAGTTTGATCATAACGACACCAACAATTATTTCTGAAGACGCTACTTCTTATTTTAAGCTCTTCTTTTATCTTGGTCATTCAAATGTCAAGGTCTCTCTACATGTTAGATCAGTAGTTAATTAGCACAGAGTATTTTCTTTATTGGATTGGCACCAAGCAAAAGTTTAAGTAATGAAAAAAAAAAAAACAACGGTCGCCCGTTAGGACTTGAAGTATATGGGGTAACATAATGATAGTGCCCATATGTTACCATCGGCACGTGTATAAATGAGACGCATATCGTGCACAATTAAACATCCCTGAGACAAAACAACTTTAGGATATTGTGGTTACAGAGAAACGAAAGCTAACATGAAACTGTATTTTTACTTACAGACAGGATTTACGAACATGGAAACTTGGTGGTCTAGGGATTAAACACCGGCCTCGGGACAAGAAGGTCCCAGGTTCCATCCACATCACAGGCGATTAAAAAAAAAGTAAAGCGCCCCGCCACGTCACATATAGGGAATATGGTGTTAGTGACTATAGTTTTTATAGACCTTCGGCACATAATTTTTGGAGCAATGTGGTCGGTATTACGACCGTGCCGCTTTAATTCCTCAGAGAAAAGAATCCGGTACTCATTTAAGGCGGGTGAATCTGGAAGCCGTTCAGGATTGAACTCGACCTCCTGTCCTTTGTATCCCAGTTCACTAACCACTGAGCTATTGCGACTCCCACCACAGGTGGTGGAGATTTTTTTTTTAAATCGAACCTGAGGACTGGTTGGTCTCGAGGCGAGACGCCGACCTCGAGACAGAGAGGTTGTGGGTTCAAATCCCGGCTGCACCGGCTGGGATTTTTATTTACGATTTCTCTCTGCGGCAACCACCCCTGGTCTCAGCAGTGAGGCCCGGCTTGAAACGTCAATTACTCATCGACGGAAAAAATATGTGTACCTCCGAGGTCGAAGTTATCTGCCATTTCGGCGAGGGACCCCTGTGCACACGGCTGCCAGGTAAAAATGTATTAACACGCAAAATTCAGTTCCTAGTCTCTAAGGACTTCATCAGAGGTAAAAAGCTGGCGAATGAGTTAAAAAAAAAAAATCGAACCTGTGGTTTCTTTGTGGCATTACTCGTCCCTGGTCTCTGGGCAGTGAGATCCGATATCTAGCCCTCCCTGGGCAGTGAGATCCGATGTCTAGCCCTCTCTGGGCAGTGAGATCCGATGTCTAGCCCTCTCTGAGCAGTGAGATCCGATGTCTAGCCCTCTCTGGGCAGTGAGATCCGATGTCTAGCCCTCTCTAGGTAGTGAGATCCGATGCCTAGCCCTCTCTGGGCAGTGAGATCCGATGTCTAGCCCTCTCTGGGCAGTGAGATCCAATGTCTAGCCCTCTCTGGGCAGTGGGATCCGATGTCTGGCCCTCTCTGGGCAGTGAGATCCGATGTCTAGCCCTCTCTGGGCAGTGAGATCCAATGTCTAGCCCTTTCTGGGCAGTGAGATCCGATATCTAGTCCTCTCTGGGCAGTGAGATCCGATGTCTAGTCCAATCGGAAAACGGCGAAAAAACAGGTGGTCCTGTGTGTATTCGCGCACTTTAAAGAACCATTGGCAGATAAAAACCGAAAAACAGTATCCAAGAAACGAGTATCTACAGATAGTCTACTGACTACAGGGTGTCTACAGGAAGCATGTTCACTACCCAGTATCTACAGATAGTCTACTGACTACAGGGTATCTACAGATAGTCTACTAACTACCCAATATCTACAGATAGTCTATTGACTATTGAAGAAAACATCGTAGCACAGTCATCGTTATTGCGTCAGAGTTATGCCTACCTGAAATGTTTGGACATTGAATGCATGAGAAAAGTAGAAAATGTGTCAAGATCCATCCTCTGGCTTGAAATTTGACGGAGATCTAAACCACAAGAACATGATCTCTTGTTCTTTTTAATGTTAGTCACTTTGAAGATGTGTGTTCGAAGTTGATATTGTTGCTTACAACGACCTCGGAAAATGCTAGTTGGGATTTCTAATTGTTCTCAATGTCGAGACTACACTTGTCTGCTCAGTTTTCTAGGTGAACAAAACTATAATCTGAACGACTATAAAACAGTGACTTGAGTTATCAGGTTTAATAGTTTGTGGCTGCTCCTCAGGGTATCTTAGACCACGCGTGTCATAAAGTCAAGATCGACTGTTTTGTTGTTCCTTAGTCAAGGGTAAGGCACAGGAGACAAATCCAGAGATTGCAAAATGTGGTAAGTGCTTTAAACAAGTTGGACACAGATAAGAATTGTATTTAATTAGCCACCTAATGGCACTATTATCAAGCAAACTTTTCATAACCATTAACATTGACTGGCTACACTAAAGGCTGCCACAAGTGCAATGAAGTTGGTATACTAACTGATCAAAAGTCATTGATCTTATCATCAGCTGGAACAACTGGCAAGTCCGGAATGATGTTACTGCCTCTTTCTCTCATGCATCTCTCTCTCTCTCTTTCTCTCTCTTTCGCTTTTTATTTCCATAGCCAATCAGCGTTTGTTTATAATCATTCACACAATTCTATACCTGTTTCTTTCTCGCTCCTGTCATACACGATTGCTACTTACTAGAAATCTTTCAAGACGAGCTGAAAGCATGACCATAATATTGACCGATATCGACGGTCAATAAAACACTTCTATGGAGTCAGAAATCACTAATAAATCGATTCTTGATCGATGGAGAATTGTTAATGCAGGAAAATATCAACATTGCACAATTTCACGGATCATTAACAATTGTTTGTCAGCAAGGCATAATGGCTTGTGCCCACCAGCAAACTTGTGTACTCTTTGATACTGGGCGTGGAGTAAAATACCCAATGCTTTCAATCACTTCTTCGAAAGCGGTTGGGTAATTAACACTAATTAGTAAGAGATCGGCTTGCCGTGCTGACGACAGCGTTAGTGAGAAAGCATGAGTGCCTCATCGACATTATATACGTGTGTCATTTTCCTTGTACTAAATACTGATTACCGGTTGTGGCTTTTGTTCGTGTTTAATTATGAGGAGTTATATAATGGTACATAAAGTCACATGGGCATCACCATATCATGCCGCAGAGAATCAGACTGACCACATTTGTGTCAAAAGAAGCTTTCGACGAGCATTGCTGGATGTTACATTTGAAAGAGTTGCAGACTCAGCGACTGATCACCATTCTCTGGTAGCCAAATTGAAGCGACTGATCACCATTCTCTGGTAGCACAGATCTGTAATAAATTGGCGCATAAAGGAGCGAAAAGATGCATAAAGAAAGTAAAT
>JAVIAB010000092.1:167054567-167074567 GCA_032433765.1 Megaustenia siamemsis
TTTTATCGTTCTGTGACAATTGAATGAAAAGTAGAGGTTGCAGAAAAAGAAGAGAAAAAAGAGGAAGAAAAAAACAGGAGCAAAAAGGAAGGAAAAAGAAGGTTAAAGATCATTTACTGGTAACAGGAAGATTAAGAAAAATGGAATGACTTGGACAATAAAAGGTTTTAAATTTCTTGAAGTGATCCACGATGCCAACAGTTAATGTACATCCTGTTGTGATTCTTGTATTTTGTCTCTGAGATGAGGTACTAGAGCTCTAGCTTGAGGTGAGTGGTAGTCACTGATCTATGTAATGTGATTGTTTTGTGTAACATTTATTTTCTATTTTCTGCTTTTTAGAACGACTTCTTGTTTAACTTACGATCCGTCCTAAACACATTTGCGTCTGGTTGGCAATGTCTCTATCACAGCCATCTGTAGAATTAATACTGGTAGGCAACCTACGGCCCGTGGGCCAGAACCAGCCAGCCAAGCTATTTTGACCGGCCCTTGGGCTTGATTTGAAGATTACTCTACACCCCATTCCCTGAGCTAAAAATAAATAAATAGAAAGTAACACATAAAAGCTCAAACCCTAGTTGGTAAGCTTTCTATTTATAATTTATTGTTGAACCTTTTATATCCCCCACCCATTGTTATCTGTCCCCTCTGCATGTTATTACGCTTTCTTCTCTTTCTTACACTCCCCATCACTATTATGATCTTTACAATCCAATTACTTGTGAATGCAAAATAGGTCAGCTATATAATGGCTTCATTAGGTGGTGATATCTGATCCTAGGCGTCTTCATAGTTTTCGGATCTGGCCCTCAGAAAAATACAAAAAAAGTTGCCAACAGCTGAGTTAAATTATAGATGTATGTGGTCTCTATCTAGTCTGAGTCTCCAGTTTTGCATGCTGCGGCAAGTACAGAACTACGGCTCTATGATCATGTGATGGTGTTTGCGAGTGTCCTACAATAGACGACCTTTTGTTGTTGTTATCGTTATTATTATATAAAATCATTGTCATCTTCATCATCATGTTCCATATCGGATGGCGTAGGTGATCATGTCCTTCCAAAATCTTCTATCTACAGTGCATAGTATCAATTCTGTTGTTGACTGTTTTCCATGCCATGACACAAAGCTGTCCAGTGTTTTCTCTCTTTGTCGTCCGCGATCTCTCTTTCCTTTTATTTTGCCAGTTGTAACCAACTTCATCTTCTCAAGATGTGACCAAAAATGTTGATTGTTTATTTCTGATGTTTTTTTTTTTTTATAGGAGCGCCCGTTTAGTGTTGCCCTCTTTGAGAATTTCATCATTGGTCTTTTTAGCTGTCCAGAGAACTTTCAACGTTCTTCTGAGAAATCCCATCTCTGTGGCCATTAATCGTCGTTTCATTTGTTTGTTTGCTGTCCATGATTCGCTTCCATAGTTAAGAGTTGGTTCTATATAGCACCGATGGACTATCTTTCTCACTTCTATTGACATAGATTTCTTGCATAAGATATTTTTCATTTTCAGAAATGCTATTTTGGCCTGAGCTATTCTGCTTTTTATTTCTGTGGTGCATCTCCCATCTGAT
The DNA here is from genome assembly GCA_032433765.1 of Megaustenia siamemsis. Taxonomy (NCBI): domain Eukaryota; kingdom Metazoa; phylum Mollusca; class Gastropoda; order Stylommatophora; family Ariophantidae; genus Megaustenia; species Megaustenia siamemsis. The sequence goes on from JAVIAB010000092.1 coordinate 167,056,139, forward strand.
GTTATTATTGTGCCCAAGTATTTGAAGCGTTGCACTTGTTTCAGATTTGTTCTGTTTATTTTTATGCTGCATGATGGTAATGATTGTTTCTTCGATATAACCATTACTTCTGCTTTCTTACTATTCAGACTGAGACCTTTTTTTTTGCTGCTTTCTTTTATTATTATGTCTATCATTTCTTGTAGTTCATTCTCTGTCTCTGCTATTAAGACTGTGTCATCCGCATATCAGAAATTATTTATGTTGTGACCATTGACTTCAATTCCTCTTTTGTCTACTATTGACCTCATAATATGTTCGCTGTAAAGTGAAAAAAAATCCGGCGACAGAACACAGCCTTGTCTAACTCCTTGTTTTATATATTGGAATTGTCGTGTTTGGTTGTTAATTCGTATAGCTGCTGTTTGTTGCCCAGAATATAAAATACAATAATAATAAAGATAACAAATGTTATATCGACTACTTTAAGTTCATTGTATGACACGGTGGGATTACTTCTCAATATCATATTGCTGTTGTCACTTAAGTGGTCTCTTTGTTTTATTTTGCTCTTAACAGAGTTGGATTTATTTTTGTTTTCGTTAGTTGAAAAAAAAAACTAGTCGCTGCTAAAATTGTTAAGCAATATCTGCCCATGTCGAAAACAGGTGGGCCCAAATAAGCAGATTTCGCTGTAGTTGTCGTAAACTAGCGACACAGCGCAGCCACTGACACGTAACAGGTGAATAAGAAGTGCGGCCCTTGCCTTATATCCCACTCAATATTGACTTAGAGGTGCGCGTGGCCGTGCGGATAAAACCACTGTTCCGCTAGCTGAAAAGCCGGCGTGCGGTGTTCGAAGCCCACAGTAGACAGAAAGTATTTTTTCTATCGGGGGTGAAATAAAAATCCTGAGTCTCACACGTCGTGGCGACTGCTTGACCAAGCGGCCTTTATCCCTCGGGTTCTATCGTTGCCCCCCGACATACATCAGCAATGGTACTATGTTTCGTAAAGATAGTTTTTTTTTTTAATATTGACTTAACAAACACAAACACCGAAGCAACATATGATCGCTGAACGTCAGTGGCTACATGCTAGTTAATGTTTCAGTGACCTTTAATATCGAAGGTTATTACAAGCAGTCGAATAGCCATAATAGTTAACACTTTAGATTACTTCTCGATAAAGGAAGATAACTCAGTTATCATCATGAGGCAGAATACAACAGGCCCTGTACGAGGACGTCAGTTGCTCGCTCTTTAGAAGCATCAGCAGAATCAAGTTTTCATCTCCTGGTTAATCAGAAATAAAATACAGAATGACTCGAGTATCTTAGATGGTAACATAAACACGTTATAAACTTGTATGTCTTTATTAGAGATGAAACAATAGGAAAAAGAAAAAATACAACAACAATTTACTGCAGCTGTTTGGTATGGTAGTTACTTGGAGTGAAGTTCTTGATCAAAACATAAGTGTACAACAACAATATACAACAACAATATACAACAACAATATACAACTACAATATACAACTACAATATACAACTACAATATACAACTACAATATACAACTACAACATACAACACCAACATACAATTACAATAAACAACAACAATATACAACTACAACATACAACTACAACATACAACTACAACATACAACTACAATATACAACAACAATATACAACTACAATATACAACACCAATATACAATAACGATATACAACAACAATATACAACTACAACATACAACAACAATATACAACAACAATATACAACTACAACATACAACAATATACAACAACAATATACAACAACAATATACAACAACAATATACAACTACAATATACAACAATATACAACAACAATATACAACAACAATATACAACAACAATATGCAACAACAATATACAACAACAATATGCAACAATATACAACAATATACAACAATATACAACAACATACAACAATATACAACAACAATATACAACTACAACATACAATAATAATATACAACAACAATATGCAACAACAATATGCAACAATATACAGCAACAATATACAACAACAATATACAACAACAATATACAACTACAATATACAACTACAACATACAACTACAACATACACTACACTATATATTTACAAAATGAAACTACAATATATAAAGACAATGTTACTACAATGAACAGCTACAATATAAAACTACAATATATAACGACTATATGCAATTACAATATATAACTACATTATATAACTACAATATACAACCACCCAATAACTACACTATAAAGTAAAGTACGAGACTTGAACCGGCGTCTTGGCACGCTAGTTTACACAATATGTGCTCAGCCGCCTATCCAGAAATGTTCGGAGATTTCTGTATAGTGTCGCCTCAAGCATCGAAACTCAGATGCGAAGCAACATTCCTCACCTTCCCAGGGTAATACCCTGGTACCCATTTCTGCCAACGGCTGGGTCGACCGTGGGGGTATTTTTTTGGTTTTCCAACCACGAGTACAATTCACACTGTTCCCTGCGGGAATCGAACACGGGTTGTCCGAACGTCGGTAGTCCAGTCGGGTGATTTTCCCAACTCGGCTACCGAGGCCACCAAACTACGCTATATAGCCCCACTATATATAGTGGGGGGAACTACACTATATAGCCCCACTATATAGATTGCCAGCTACACAACAAATGATAAATAGCATTTTCATACCAACTTTGTGCTATGAAGCATGGACCCTTTCTAAATCAAAATTAAGAAAGATCAATACATGTGAGATGCGTTGCTTGAGAAAAGTAACAAACAACACAAGAAGGGATAGAATACCAAATGAAACCATAAGAAAAATAGTAGGAACAAAACTCTACCAAGAATATATAGAGCAGCAACAACTTAAATGGTTTGGCTACCTGGTCAGAATGAATCCGCACCAATCACAATCAAGGGCGTTCTTCTCAAGAATGCATGGAAAAAGACCAAGAGGAAGACCCAGAAGAAGATGGATAGATGCAGTGACAGAGACATGTAACAACAAAGTAAAATCACTAATTCAGACAGTTCGAGCAGCTCAAGAACGACAAATGATATAACCACGACACCTTTTAGGTATAGTGAAAAGAGAAAAGAAGAAGAAAGATATAGCTACACTATATAACTACAATATACAGCCACACAATAACTACACTATGTAACTACAATATATAACAACAGTATATGTCTACAATAGACAAGATACAAAGAGAGTATTTTGCGAGAGAATAACGAGAGAATATGCAATAGAGAAGATACAAAGCATTGATGAACAGTGGGAAATACTAAAAGAGTCAATGCAACAAACATTAAAAGAGTTCATACCACCAGTGAGGATAAATTCAAGAAAGAAATGGATGACAGATGACATTTTGCAGCTAATGGATACAAGAAGAAGAAATAAAGAAAATAAAGATGAGTATAAGAGATTAAATAAAGAAATTGTAGTAAAATGCAATGAAGCAAAAGAAGCGTGGCTAAAAGAGAGATGCAAAGAGATTGAAATGCAACAAAAAGGAGATACTAGAGCTATATACAAACAAACTGATGAATTAGCAGGAAGAAAAACGCAATCAAAAACTGGATGTCTAAGATCAAAGGAAGGAGAACTGTTGATTGATCAAGAAAACATAAGGGAACGATGGACAGAATACATTAAAGATCTTTATAATGATGAACGAACGGAAGTAAATATTAAGGATAATGGAGAAGGACCAGAAATACTCAGAGAAGAAGTGGAAGAAAACAAAATCATTCCCGAAATTAGCGATGAACAGTGTGGTTTTGTTAAAGATAAGGGAACAAGCAATGCCATTTATATCATAAGATCTTTAGTAGAAAGAGCCATAGAGGTGAAAACAGATCTATACCTATGTTTCATAGATTATACCAAGGCATTTGACAAAGTAAAGCACCAAGAAATAATCAATATTTTTAATCAAAATTTTAGAAAGCATAAACGTAGACAGCAAAGATCTAAGAATAATAAAGAACATGTACTGGCAACAAACAGCGGCGATAAGAACTGGAAACCAATTGGGAATGTTTCAACAAATAAAACAGGGTGTTAGACAAGGTTGTGTGCTATCACCAGATTTGTTTAAAATTTATAGTGAGATTATTTTAAGATCCGTAAGGGGCATGCCTGGAATAACAATTGGAGGTCATAATATAAATAATCTAATGTATGCTGATGATACAGTCTTAATTGCTAGGAGTGAAAATGAGTTACAAGAAATGTTGGACATTATAGTGAAAGAAAGCAAAAATAAAGGACTCAGCCTTAATAGCAAAAAGACAGAGGTAATAGTAACAATAAAGAAAAAGGCACCGCCTCAGTGCAAAATAAAGACAAGTGGAACTATATTAAAACAGGTAAATGAATTTAAATAATTGGGGACTTTGTTAACCTCAGACGAATGATGTGCAAAAGAGCTGAGATGCAGAATAATGGCTTAGGCAAAGCAGCTTTCCAAAAAATGAGGAAGATACTATGCAATCCATTTTTGACAATAGAAACAAGAAAAAGAGTTCTTAAATGTTATGTAGAGCCAGTCTTAACATATGGATGCGAATCATGGACAATAGGACAACAGACAAGAAAATCACTGGAGTCTGCAGAAATGTGGTTTTACAGAAGAATATTGAGAGTACCATGGACAGCTAAGAAGACTAATGAAGATGTTCTGAGAGAGGTCAAAGCAAAAAGAGAGCTAATTTCCAATATTAGGAAGAAACAATCATCATTTTTTGGCCATGTAATGAGAATTTTAATAACTGGAATATATTGTAACAACTCGAAAAATTGAGGGACGAAGAGATAGAGAAAGCAAATAGAAAACATAACAGACAGCTTAAGAGAATGGCTTGGCAGAAGGTCAACAACAGAAATGATAAGTAGCTGCCGAGATCGAAAGTTGTGGAGAGACATGATCACCTACGCCAGCAGGCCCGGCACTTGATGATGATGATATGTCTACAGCATTCAACCACAATATATAACTACAGTATACAACCACAATATATTATCATCATCAAGTACCATGCCTGCTGGCGTAGGTGATCATGTCTCTCCACAACTTTCTATCTCCACAGTTCTTTATCATTCCTGTTTTTGATCTTTGCCAAGTCATTCTCTTAAGTTGTCTGGTATCTTTTCTCTTTGTTGCTCTTTATCTTTTCGTTCCTCAATTGTCCCAGTTGTTACAATATATTCCCTTCTCATTACATTGCCAAAAAAAAATGATGATTATTTCTTCTTAATTTTGGAAATTATCTCTCTTTTATGCTGTGGTCTCTTTCAGAACGTTTTCATTACTCTTCTTAGCTGTCCTTGGTATTCTCAACATTCTTGTGTAAAACCACATTTTTACAGCCTCCAATGATTTTCTTGTTTGTTGTCCAATTTGCCATAATTCACATCTGTATATTAAGATTGGCTCTACAAAACATTTAAGAACTCGTTTAAGAAGAATTTGTTTCTATTGTCAAAAACGGATTGCACAGTATCTCTCCTAATTTTTTGGATCGCTGCTTTTGCCAAAGCGATTCTGCATCTCTCCTCTGTTGTACATCTAGCACAATATACAACTTATATATATAACTTCAAGATGCAATAAAATAACTAGCAAATGCAGCTACTACGGATTCGTTGACATGTCACCTTGAACAAGGACCTTTTAATCACCATTAAGTTGAAACCAGAAAGGTAATAGCAAATAATATGAATGGCGTCATTGTATACATGCAAGTTATTGTTGCAATAAGATATAAATTATTGTTAATTTAATAAAGGTCTTAGCTGTTCAAGATAAATTTAAATTATAATTATAATTAGTAAACGATGTAAATGACGTTCACCCTGTCTCTTAAAATTGGCACTACAAGTTTACTCTCTAGGGCCGCAAGTCGTCCTGACATGATAGCACTGATTACACCACAAATTAATGTGGCAGTGGTCATACAAGTGCGATAAAACTACATTACCCACGCGCCGCAGGGCGCAACTTTAACTTTTATTTATTTATTATATTGACAGCGTAGATAAACAAATGAAAAAACGATTAGCGGCCACAGAGATGGGATTCCTCAGAAGAATGTTGAAAGTTCCCTGGACAGCTAAAAAAACCGACAAGGAAATTCTCAGAAGCCAATACAAAAGAAGCTCCTAAAAACTTCAGAAAGAAACATTCGACATTTTTCGGGTACATCTTGATGAGATAAAAGAGTATTTGGTTACAACTGCAAAATACAGGGAAAGATAGATGGCGGACAACAAAGAGAGAAGATACTAGATAGCTTGGTGTCATGGCATGAAAAACAGTCAACGACAGAACTGTTACGATGCAGTGTGAATAGAAAATTGTGGAAGGACATACGTGATGGAGTATGCCAACCGACAAGGCACATGACGATGATGATTGACAGCAATAAGAAAATCAATAAAGTAAAAAGATGACATACAACATGAAGTTGTGGAGATACTTGATCTCGTACTCCAACCAGAAACAATGAAACAATAATGATGACGTTCAAGGCCGTAGTTATGACAAATGACGTCTGTTGATGAACTCACCGGTAACGGAGAGTTTCCAGAAAATATGAATAAACGGAACATGTTAACGGGCACGCCTACAGCTCAAAACATGATTGGAAGAAATGACAAAAACTACAAAGAACAAAGGGAGTTATTCAACAAAGGATGGTTATTATTACCGGAAAACCATTGCCACTTGCGCAATAAACATAAAAGGTATAAGATGAAAGAAGCAAAGGATTATAGGAAGGATTGAGAGGAACTAGAAATGACGGATCGAAGATAATCTAACAGAATGAAAGGCACGTAAAAAAAAAAACCCATAAAATGGTATTAAGCAGCTAAGCCTTTTGAGAAACGAAAAAAACTACGACGCTTCGGCAAATCCTTCATCAGTTACAAAACAACAAATATTAATGCAAAAATATACACGAAAGGTAAATACTTTTCTGAACATTATAATATAAGCCATAGACTCGTGTGGTGGAAAATGTCGATGGCTTCACATCACCATTATGAGAAAGGTACTTGCTTTCCGTGTCTGTTTTTATATTAATATATGTGTTGTTTTATAATTGATGAAGGCTTTTGTCGAAAAGTCGTAGTTTGTCTCGTCCCTCTACATGTTTACCTGTTTAATACCATTTTATGTTTATTCTCCATGTTTATTGCAGCTCTAGCCTCGGCCCGTATGATATTTAATGTTGTACATATTCTATATTTGAACCTATCTCTATAATAAAAGGCAGAGCGTTAAAGTGTCTGCAAAAAAGATAATTGTATGTTCATCTGTACGTTCGTCCGTCTATCTGCCTGTTAGTTCAGATTATTTTGGGGTTGCTTTTCAGTCCTGCCTGTCTCTTTCTGTCTATCTCTTAAAATAAACGATCGTGGAACCCAATCAATGTTTCCAATACCTGTTGGCCACAAACAGAGTCTGTCCCGCACAGCTTGAGTGACGTCACTGGACTGTCTAACTTCCTGTACGAGACGACCTTTCGCCAAGTCACTAGTGCTAACTTTTGGCTGATGGCTTTTCGCCGCATTCTTTGAATGAATAAAATAACATGACAAAGATATGAGAAACACAAAGTTCGGGCTTTCAACAGTAGCGGCCATGTTAATATACATTAATGTGCTATCAAGTAAAAACAAAGCAATTCTGGTCATCAATTATTTTCTTCTTAGTTTGAAAAGAAAACAATTATTTATAGCTCGGTAAATTATACATTAATTCTGGTGGAGCAGACAAAAATACACAAAATATTTTACACAATATTAATAAGTGAATTTATTGTTAACGACACAGTAAGATTTATAAAAAAAAAATGAAATCAAAGAAAGACAGCGATGAGGTATTAAAAGTAACAAGTCTTCATTTTGGCAAACTCTCTTTGTCTTGATAATTTTCTATAGTCAGTTCACAAATGTATGCCCGGACTCAACATCAATTTTCTCAGAAACTCTTTGGCATAATAACGTCATTTTTGGCAAGCAGTCTTAGATTTTTCTGGACCTTAAGAATTTGTAAAGATTAAGTCCGAAGGCGACGTTATTTGTGGAAATATTAGTATTTCTTATATGAATTGTTTATAAAAATAAATAGTGTTCAAGAAACACTAGATTATACAGTACTGCACATCACAATGTCACGGTGACTGGCCCTACCTTATAATCTGGTACGGCTAATACAGTCTTCGGCCCGACTATCCCCGTGTGATTTGCACTTTAGTTGATTGTTTTTTTTTTAAACTAAAAGTTCGAAAATTTTGCTAATTATTCAACGGATAAGTGGTTTGACTGTAAAACCTCCAATGTATCTGTTCTTAAAGCCTCTTGTTTTTTTTGTTTTTTTTTTTAAAGCATAAGCTATATAAGCAAAATCCTACACCAGATCACTTAATTAAGAGAAAAAAAAAACTGCATTAAAGTCCGCGAAAATATAAGACGGCAGCCGAAGTTACACAGCAATTCACTAAATAGCTTTCGAGAAAATTGATTTTGAGTTGGGGCAACAATTTCTTAACGACAATACATAGTTCTTTACCAGATAAAATCTGCTTCTCCGTCTTCTTTTGTTCTACTGCATACACTGCGAAGTAGAGATGAAGTGTCATACCTTTCTGGACATGGTTAATTGTGTCCCTTACGTTGTTGTTTTGAGTTCATTTAATGATTCTCTTATTTCGTCCATTCATCTTTTCTCGGGGCGTCATTTCGCCGTCTAGTCTGCTATTTCAATGAAGCTTGCTTGTGCTGCATTTTGGTTTAATCTCAACAGGGTCAAATGTCCACACCCATTTTATTCTTTCATGTTCTATATCAGTTTTCACGAGAACTGTCCCTACGTGCCCTATTGTTTTTTTTTCTACACTTGGGCACAATAATAACATCAGATAGAAGAGGCACTTCAGAAATAAGGAGTAGAATAGCTCATGCAAAATAGCACTTCAGAAAATGAAAAACATCTTATGCAACAAATCTATGTCAATAGAAGTGAGAGAGAGAGAGTTCATCGGTGCTATATAGAACCAATTCTGACCTATGTAAGCGAATCATGGACCGCAAACAAACAAATACAAAGACGATTAAAGGCCACATAGATGGGATTTCTCAGAAGAATGTTGAAAGTTCTCTGAACAGCTAAAAAGACCAACGAGGAAATTCTCAAAGAGGCCAACACAAAAAGGAAGCTCCTAAGAAACATCAGGAAGAAACAACCAACATTCTTTCGGGCACATCATGAGTAGAGGAAAGTTGGAATACTTGGTTACAATTGTCGAAATACAAGGAAAGAGAGATCCCGGACGACAAAGAGAGAAAATACTGGATAGCTTGGTGTCATGGCATGGAAAACAGTCAACAACAGAACTGATACGATGCACGGCAGATAGAAATTTGTGGAAGGACATGATCGCTTTGCCAACAGGTATGGCACATGATGATGATGAATGACAATTTGAAGTTTCGTTATTCGGTGCCAGTTTGGTAGCTTATGTTATTTACTTTCTTCATTCTAGTTTTGATCTCGTTATCTAATTTGTCGTGATCAGTGAAGATATCGCCTAGGTATATGAGCTCTCTTACATTATTTAGTGTGTAAATTGTAGTGTTATTGAGTTATTGAGTTATTTGCGGGTCATAATCATTGCACTCCGAACATGTCCATAGGTGCTCAGATCTCCTCCTCAGCAATTCCATCAGTGTCCAGCGACTGACGACTCCAGTTCTATGTTGGTTGATATGTCTTCTTACACGGCCACCAAGTTTCTCATTTCTGGCTGTGCCCATCTTAACTCCCATTTCCATCATCCGAAGAAGTGACGTTGATCTGTGTTTGTCGAAGTCCTGTGCTCTTCCCACATCTCGGAGTGCATTGATGATGTCCGCACGATCCATTGGTTGCTCGTCCTCAACGACAGCGCAGCTAGCCAACCTGTCCGCTCTTTCATTTCCCCGCATGTCCAGGGACATAGACAAATGTGACCTTACATATTTTGGATTTCTGCAACGACTCTACCCATTGCATGCGTACAGAACCCGCCTCCACTTTTTTAATCATGCTCATCGAATCACTCAGTATACATGCGTGGATGTAGTCTTGTGACACTAACTACATGTATTTGAATGCCTTGGTCACTGCCATCACCTCCATTGCCATGCTACTCGTGGTCTTTGTATGCACCATCGTCTTCCATGACTATTCTTGCCCGCCAAGCGTGCTGTAAATGCCCATGCACTTCTTTGGTGTCGTATTACAGATCCGTCTGTATAGATGACTGCATCTTTCTCATCGGTGTTATCGCAGATGAGACCGTTGACCTCAGCATTAACCACCACCGAGTTCTGTTCCCTACTTTTCCTGTTGAGTATGACAATACACGAGAAAGTCCCCTTGAAAGACGTAGGCACCGGTATCCACTCCTCACCAACGTTGATATTGGTAAGCCCACAGACCTGTTTGATGACGTCTTCTGCTCGGCCCACCAATAAATTGTAGTGTATAAATTCTCACTCTAACATCTGGGAAATAATATGGAATTATGAAGTAACAGTTGCTCGAAATATAACTTTGTGATGAATTTATGCTTTTTTTTTAATTTTCACATTTTTTATAGGTAAAAGCAAAGAGCATTTTTCTCACAAGATCCTTTCCTGTGCCTAATGAGAGCACAATTGACCACAATCTTTCGACAGCAAACAATGTACCGCAAACTGAACATCTACCTGTACAAAATACATAACGTCCACCTATACAGAATACATAACGTCCACCTATACAGAATACATAACGTCCACCTATACAGAATACATAACGTCCACCTATACAGAATACATAACGTCCACCTATACAGAATACATAACGTCCACCTATACAGAATACATAACATCCACCTATACAGAATACATAACGTCCACCTATACAGAATACATAACGTCCACCTATACAGAATACATAACGTCCACCTATACAGAATACATAACGTCCACCTATACAGAATACATAACGTCCACCTATACAGAATACATAACGTCCACCTATACAGAATACATAACGTCCACCTATACAGAACACAAATGACTTTATCTCCACAATCTGTCGGCACCGAACAAGGTATGCAAAATGAACGTCCACCTATACAGAATACAAATGATTTTATTTCCACAGTGTACATGTTAAGCCGGTCTACAGATTCTATATTGCATGACCGGATGTAGACTTGGTGAGACCCTAACCTGGCTAAGCTAAATGAAGCTCTGTTTAAACATTCACACAAAAAGGGTTATCATAGATTATAATATAAACAAATGTGAGGCCCCTTTCGGATTTTGGGGGCTTATGTTGTAACTTATTTAGCCTCGGGCTTAAATCCGTCCCTGCTCATGTCCTTGAAACTTGTGAACTGAACAGATCAAAGCAGAGGTCTGGCTCAGAGATAGACAACGTATACACCTATCCTGGTCAGTGAAAACAAACGTTTCCTACTTTATTAATTACATTTTCGGTGAGTTTTACTACCCCAAGATTTGAATTTGTGTATTCTATGACATTTCCTAATCCGAAAGTTGAGTTAACTAATCTTAGTTTCATTAAATAATGGCGCTTTTCATTGAAATCATTTATTATTTTGGAAGGTTTGAAGCTCACATCTTTATGTCGTAATGGTCTGACACTTTTACAAAAATACCTTGATGACTTTGTGCATAGTTTACTAATTATGTTTTCTTGCGAATTCAACCATTCTTCTTTTGATACTTAAACAATTGTATCGGTGTTATGTTTATCTTGCTTGTATTTTTTATAATCGTCGTCTTCTCTAGTCTGCTATCTGTAACCAGCTTCTTGTAGAAAAGAGTGCTCGTTTCATGGGACTATTTTTTGTCTTTGTTTCATAGTTTGCAAAAATTGGCCTCCACTATCTCTAGTCAAAAGAGTTGAAAATTGTTATGTAGAACCAGTTTTAACACAAGGATGTGAATCATGAACAATAGGACAACAGACAAGAAAATCACGGGAGTCTGTAGAAATGTGGTTTTACAGAAGAATGTTGAGAATACCACGGACAGCTTAGAAGAGTAATGAAAACGTTCTGAAAGAGGCCAAAACAAAAAGAGAGCTAATTTCCAATATTAGGTAGAAACAATCATAATTTTTTGGCCATGTAATGAGAAGAGAACAACTGGAATATATTGTAACAACTGGAAAAATTGAGGGACGAAGAGATAGAGGAAAGCAGAGAGAAAAGATTCCAGACAGCTTTAACAGAATGGCTTGGCAGTAGGTTAACAACGGAAATGATAAATAACTGTCGAGATCGAAAGTTGTGGAGAGACATGATCATCTACGCCAGCAGGCTTGGTACTTGATGATGATGATGATTATTCCATACACTTTTAAATTCACATTTGGTCCCTGCTGATTTTTTCATTGGCCATTCTGCCTATTTTTGTCTTATTTGATATCTGTCTCATGCACCTCATTTTGTTGGCTGTAATCTACCTGACATGGGCCGAATTCAATAGGCATGTTTGGCATTGGGAACATAAGATTGGTATGAAAATGCTATTTATAATTTGTTTCTTGGCTGTTATTGAGATGTTTGGATGTTTCAAAAGTGGAGCTTGTCCGTAGTTAACTAAAGTAAGCTTCCAGAGAATAAAGAACATGAACATGATTCTAAGTTGTAACAATGTTAGTCCGTCGTTCGAAATAATTTTGTCATAAATAAAATACCGTTTGTTCCTTGATTTTACGAATATGCAATAACTGACCCCTTTCTTGGTAAAGTTATGATTGACTCTGTGGCCCATGAGCAGCAACAAGTGTTCTTCACTGAAGATTTGTGTAGCTCTGTCACTAGCGATGCATGAACAAAATGGTCGGCTAAGACCAGGGAGTGACTATTATTTTATGCACTGGAAGGCGTGTCTGCACCAAGATTAATTAATATTTCGGGAAATTCCGATCGATCTTATCTATCTTTCGTTCGCCTGAGATATTGTCTGTATCTACAATGTCGTTTCCTGTACAAATGTTACTGTCTTTTGTCATTCTTGTAGTGGCCCATATATTTTTGTCTGTAGTGTTGTGGCTATGGGGCAATGGATTTTCCTCAGTCTACTATATTCAATGGGGTGTCCGGTTAGCGCAATCGATAGGCGGTTGGCTTATCACGGCAACAGCCGGGGTTCGTTCCCTGGCGAGGACACCTGGGTTTTACTAATTCCCTAAAAATTAGTGGGAGCCGCGATAGCTCAGTGGTTAGTGAACTGGACTACTACGGACAAGGGGTAGGGTTCGATCCCAACCGACGGCTCCGGGTTCACCCAGCCTTAAATGGGTACCGGATTTTTTCTGGGAAAGTAAAGCAGCACGGGCGTAATACCGACCACATTACCCCAAAAATCATGTGCTGAAGGTCTGTAAAATATAGGGTCACTAACACCATATTTCCCTATACGCCAATTGGCGTGACGGGGGGTACTTTACTTTACTTTACTATATTCAATGGGAGCCGCGATATCTCAGTGGTCATTGAACTTGACTACAAAGAAACAATCGGTAGGGTTCGATCCCAACCGACGGCTTCCAGGTTCACCCAGCCTGACGGATTTTTTTCTGGGAAAGTAAAGCGGCACGGGCGCAATACCGACCACATTACCCCAAAAAATCATGTGCTGAAAGTCTGTAAAATTGATGGTCACTAACACCATATTCCCTATACGCCATTTGGCGTGACAAGGGCTCTTAAAAAAAAAAAAACTGTATTCAATACAGTCTTGAAGTATGTATTCAGCAGGTAGGGCGCCTGTCCACATGTGCATGTAGTTGAGGTGCCGATCTTGAATTTTGTGTACATGTGACTGTGGAGTCGATTGTGTCCAGTTCTGAAGCATATAGTAACATGTTCTCATCTATTCATATTATGAAAGACATCCTGAGTTAGCGCTGTGGTCTTCTGATTGATTTGATTACATGTTTCTTATGATGGTATGTAAACGGTCCATCTGGTTGTGTTCATGTCATACCTTCTTTTACCAGCTGATCTGCTTCCTCCTTTCTTGTTATTCCACAGTGTGATGTGATCTACTGTGAGGTAATCATGTGCTACTTGCTGAGTTCAGTCAATAAGGTCTGCAGATGTAACAATTTTCTGGATTGCAGTGCCTGAAGTGCCGATCTTGCATCTGTTAAAATCACTACAGGCTGTGAGCTAAGATTACTGTTCAGCAGTTTAGATACGTCCACTGTAGATAAAGACACATGGGTGGGGGGGGGGGTGAGTTCATTTGAGATATACACATGATGGAGAGTCCACTTGAGATATAGACACAGGATGGAGAGACCACTGACATATAGTCACGTGATGGAGAGTCCACTGACATAGACACAATGATGGAGAGACCGCTTGAGATATAGACATATGATGGAGAGTCCACTTGAGATGTAGACATATGATGGAGAGTCCACTTGAGACATAGAAACATGATGGAGAGTCCGTTTGAGATATAGACACATGATGGAGAGTCCACTGACATACATACACATGATGGAGAATCCACTGACATATAGAAGCATGATGGAGAGTCCACAGACATACAGACATATGATGGAGAGTCCTCTGACATTCATACGCATGATGGAGTGTCCACTGACATACAGACACATTATGGAGAGTTCACTGACATACAGACTCAGGATGGAGAGTCTACTGACACACAGACGCATGATGGAGAGTCCACTGATATACAGACACATGATGGGGAGTCCACTGACATATAGACACATGATGGAGACTCAAGTGACATACAGACACATTATGGAGAGTCTACTGACACACAAACGCATGATGGAGAGTCCACTGATATACAGACACATGATGGAGAGTCCACTGACATATAGACACATGATGGAGAGTCAAGTGACATACAGACACATGGTGGAGAGTCCACTGACATACAGACACAGGATGGAGAGTCAACTTGAGATATAGATACATGATGGAGAGTCCACTTGAGATATAGACATATGATGGATAGTCCACTTGAGATATAGACACATTATGGAGGGTCCGCTTGAGATATAGACAAATGCTGGAGATTTCACTTGAGATATAGACATATGATGGAGAGTCCACTTGATATATAGACACATGATGGAGAACCTTCTGACATATTGACACATGATGGAGAGTCCACTTGACATATAGACACATGATGGAGAGTCCACTGACATACAGACACATGATGGAGAGTGCACTGACATACAGACACATGATGGAGAGTGCACTGACATACAGACACATGATGGAGAGTCCACTGACATACAGATACATTTTGAAGAGTCCACTGATATACATACACATGATGGAGAGTCAACTTGAGATATAGATACACGATGGAGAGTCAACTTGAGATATAGACACATTATGGAGGGTCCGCTTGAGATATAGACAAATGCTGGAGATTTCACTTGAGATATAGACATATGATGGAGAGTCCACTTGATATATAGACACATAATGGAGAACCTTCTGATATATTGACACAAGATGGAGAGTCCACTTGACATACAGACACACGATGGAGAGTCCACTGACATACAGACACATGCTGGAGAGTGCACTGACATACATACACATGATGGAGAGTCCACTGACATACAGACACATGCTGGAGAGTCCACTGACATACAGACACATGATGGCGAGCCCACTGACATACAAACACATGATGGAGCGTCCATGACATACAAACACATGATGGAGAGTCCACTGACATACAGACACATGATGGAGAGTCCACTGACATACAGACACATGATGGAGAGTCCACTGACATACAGACACATGATGGAGTGTCCACTGACATACAGACACATGATGGAGAGTCCACTGACATACAGACACAATGGAGAGTCCACTGACATACAGACACATGATGGAGAGTCCACTGACATACAGACACATGATGGAGAGTCCACTGACATACAGACACATGATGGAGAGTCCACTGACATACAGACACATGATGGAGTGTCCACTGACATACAGACACATGATGGAGAGTCCACTGACATACAGACACAATGGAGAGTCCACTGACATACAGACACATGATGGAGAGTCCACTGACATACAGACACATGATGGAGAGTCCACTGACATACAGACACATGATGGAGAGTCCACTGACATACAGACACAATGGATAGTCCACTGACATACAGACACATGATGGAGAGTCCACTGACATACAGACACAATGGAGAGTCCACTGACATACAGACACAATGGAGAGTCCACTGACATACAGACACATGATGGAGAGTCCACTGACATACAGACACATGACGGCGATTCCTCCAGAAAGCGGGTCAGAAAAGAAAATCTCTGACGAGTTAAGCTTAAATTAACAGACGCTGGACAGCAGCAGAACCGAGCAGAGAAAAAATATCATTGAAACAAAGTTCAATGAGAGACAAGCAAAAAAATGGTGATGATGAATGATGATCATTATTGTGATGTTGATGATGATGATGATGATAATGATAATGATAATGATAATGATAATGATGATGATGTTAATGGTGGTATATGTCCATTCGGAAATTAACATAAAAACCATGCGAAGCCACAGAATGTAAGGTAAATTGTGTCTATAAAAATCCTATTTTAATTATTCGATTGAATATGCAATCCTATTTTGTTATTTTATTGAGTCTACAATCCTCTTTATAGTTATTTTCTTGAAAATACAATAATTTTTTTTCTCTGATCATTTCTCTACTGATTTCATGTTCGCAAATCCACTGTAAACATTAAGTGTTACATCCGCCGTGCATCCATTTCGCTCTGACTTCTTTCTTCCATGGAGAACTTTGATAATTGTATGCTGTTTCGTCTTTTATATCTTTTGTTTTAATTCAACACTCGTTATTCATTAAAGTATCCTGCTTTTCAGTCTGTTGTCTGCAGTCTTTGGAGTCTCTGTAGAAATGTGGTTTTACAGAAGAATGTTGAGAATACCATGGACAGCTAAGAAGAGTAATGAAAATGTTATGAAAGAGGTCAAAGCAAAAAGAGATCTAATTTCTAATATTAGGAAGAAACAATCATCACTTTTTGGCCATGTAATGAGAAGAGAACAACTGGAATATATTCTAACAACTGGAAAAATTGAGGGACGAAGAGATAGAGGAAAGAAAAGAGAAAATATCCCAGACAGCTTAACAGAATGGCTTGGCAGTAGGTTAACAACGGAAATGATAAATAACTGTCGAGATCGAAAGTTGTGGAGAGACGTGATCATCTACGCCAGCAGGCCTGGTACTTGATAATGATGATCCTGCTTTGCAATTTAATTCATTTTAATGTGTCCAAGTATCGTTTTCTATCTTCATTCCACTCTGTATAGTTTGCTGCTTAATTTTCATTCATTGTGTTCTAGCATCTTATTCAATCTTCATTCCACTCTGTATAGTTTGCTGCTTAATTTACATTCATTGTGTTCTAGCATCTTATTCAATCTTCATTCCACTATATATATAGTTTGCTGCTTAACTTACATTCATTGTGTTCTAGCATCTTATTCAATCTTCATTCCACTATATATAGTTTGCTGCTTAATTTACATTCATTGTGTTCTAGCATCTTATTCTATCTTCATTCAACTCCGTATAGTTTGCTGCTTAATTTACATTCATTGTGTTCTAGCATCTTATTCAATCTTCATTCCACTATATATAGTTTGCTGCTTAATTTACATTCATTGTGTTCTAGCATCTTATTCTATCTTCATTCCACTCTGTATAGTTTGCTGCTTAATTTACATTCATTGTGTTCTAGCATCTTATTCAATCTTCATTCCACTCTGCATACTTTTGCGTTTAATTCATTTTAATTGCGCACGTGCATACTTTCTTACAAAGATGACGACACACTACTGAAGCCAAATGGGAGTATTACGCGACAAGTCCTTTATGTAATCTCCAGGAGAGGAGACAAATACGAAGGTAAAAATATACTTGGAGAAGACACAAGGAAGCAGAACATAATAGAAATGAGAAGACATGGGGCGATCTTAAAACAATGGCAAGAAACAGGACAGCTTGGAAAATGTTTGATGAAGACCTATGCTCCACAGGGCGCGGGCGTAATACCGACCACATTACCCCAAAAAAATCATGTGCAGGTCTGTAAAATTTATGGTCACTAACACCCTATTCCCTATACGCCACTTGGCGTGACGGGGTACTTTACTTTTTACTTACTATGCTCCACAGGGAGCTGAAAGTGTTTGTTGAAGACCTATGCTCCACAGCGAGTTGAAAGTGTTTGTTGAAGACCTATGCTCCACAGGGAGCT